>VWZY01004694.1:19210-55526 GCA_013399075.1 Chloroceryle aenea
AAAATCACTGCCCAGAATCAGTTCTGCTCTCACTCAAACCAGGAAATTATTGATGTCTCATTTCACATTTTACAGATACTAGATGGCTCCCATTTTTCAGTGACACTTTCTGGGCCTGAATCACAGACATCCTCTGTTTTCAGTGGGGTACCAAAATTCAACATCCTTTTCCCAGCTGGTATCTCACACTCTTCTTTCCTTCTTTCTTTCAACAGGGCACCCTCCAGAAATTTGTAGATGACCTTTTTGAGACCATCTTCAGCACTGCTCACCGTGGCAGTGCACTTCCCCTGGCTATCAAATACATGTTTGACTTCCTGGATGAGCAGGCTGACAAGCACAACATCCATGACCCCCATGTGAGACACACCTGGAAGAGCAACTGGTAAGTGAGACACCCGTGTACAGTCCAGCAGCAGATCCTCGACTGGAAGGAGAATAGAGGGACATGTTGTTTGGGCTCTGGCTGCTGGGGGAGCTGAGGAACTTGGTCTGGGGTTCAGAGTGCCAGCCTTAGTCTTCCCAAGCCAATGGAGAAGTCACAAGATACCAGAATCTAAAGGATGCTCTCAAGGGTGGAGTTTTGCCTAAGGAGTTCCTAGTTTGCCCTGTACTACAGAGGGATGACAGTATTTCTAAGAAACCTCATGAAGAAAAACAATGGAGTGTTTAACTCCTGCAGTGTCCAGGGCCATAGGAATATCTAGGGGAGGATTCAGCACCACTTTCTTCACCTAGACCAGGTGTCAGAGCAGGGCTAGAACTCCATTTGTTTGCCCACACATAGACATCTAATGATGACTCTGAAATACTTAAAGGTATCCCAGACATCTGCAAGGGATGTGAAGCACCCACAGGAGACTTGTACCCTCCTGAGCTGGCAGTTGCAGAGTATCTCAGATGGTACTAAGCACTTCAAGAGGCTGGACTTGGATGTGAGTCTCCTCTGGAGCAAGTGCCAAAGCCTGACATCAGCCCCCTGCTCTTGCTGCCAGGCAGCAGCCCCTCTTCATACAAGTAACAGACAGCAGAGAAATGCCAGGATGGGTGGAGAGAAAAGATCTCTGCAGCTCCTCTCTGCTGAGTCTCCCTGTTGGAAAAGAGTCCCCTGGGGAAATCGCTCCTTCCCCTTCTCTTGTGCAAATACAGGGACTATAAAAGGAACAGCAGAGGAGAGCCATGGGGCTCCCAGCTCATGCATTTTTTTCCTTTTACCAGCCATGCTGATGGCAGATCGTCACAGCGCTGTGACATAAAAAAAGAAACCCCATGCACCAAAGAGGCTTTCAACTAATGAAACATTAGCATATTATTAACATTATCTGCGGCACTAATCTAAGGCTGATTGCAGCCACTCAGCCTAAATGAGCAGGAGGTTTATTTAAGAGGGGAGGGGGGAAGGCAGAGTGTGTGTGTATGGGGGAAAAGGGGCAGTATGAAGAAATCTGTTCAATCAGATTAAATTAACTCAAAGTCACATCACAGGCTTCATTATTCCCAGCTAGGGCCATCATCCCCCCCAGCCCCTCTCACACTCAGGCACACATTCATACTCATCTTCACTGTGACCATGTTTGCCATCCAAACACTTGCAGAAGTTGATGGTTCACTCATCCTCCTCACCCCCCCAACAGATAAACCTCCATCCCCAGCCTAAAAGTTTTCATCCCCAGCAGCTCCCTCAAGTCTCATTGCCAGCATCTCCCACTCCTCCTGAACTTGGTCGATAGGATAAACCTGTGTGGGGCTTTCCTTCCATTTGTTCTGTGATTTTGCTGGCTCAGGAGAACACAGTGGTTTAGGAAAACGTGGTGTCATCCTTTTTGTCAGGACATGCTAAACTGTCTGTCGTTACCCCAAATGTATCAAAC
Source organism: Chloroceryle aenea (assembly GCA_013399075.1). Lineage (NCBI taxonomy): Eukaryota > Metazoa > Chordata > Aves > Coraciiformes > Cerylidae > Chloroceryle > Chloroceryle aenea. The sequence continues at coordinate 21,082 of VWZY01004694.1, forward strand.
TTGGAGATGAATTTTTTATGGTGCTGGGAACACAGGGAGGTAATGAGCAAATGGAAGGAATTGGGGAGTTTAACCTGAACATTGGGTGTATTTAAGTTGAAGAATAACCTCCTCTTGGGAAGGTGCAGACACTGAGCAGCCCTAACGGTCTGCCTGACAGAGAGACAAGAGTGTGACTCTCTGATCAGTGACACGTCTCAGTTTCTGGGCCACAATCATATGAATACATTTGCCCTGACAAAAAGGCTTGAAGCAAAGGCTGAAGGTAGATACCTCAGGGCATCTCATACAAATGAATCATAGAATCATAAAATGCTTTGGTGAAAAAGGAGGGGGAGGAAAGGGCTTTGGATTGCAATTGGAATAACATTTCCTCGGTTAGGGGAGGTATATTTTCATTTCAAAGGTTGCAACACTTGTTTCCCAGTTCCCTTTTTTCCTTGAGGCAACAGTGTTTTCCCTGTCATATAATGACTGCTCATGCCCAGTGTGCTGGTACCACACGTGGGTCTCAGGTTGAGCTGTGGACCATGGCAACACAGGGTGTCCACAGTACACGCTGCATGCCACTTACACCTCTAGTCTCAACCTTGGAGCTTTACCTCCTTCCCATGGGGTTGCTCTGAGGGCTAAAAGCCAAGTCCCTCAATGACAAAAGTTCACTTCAAGTTTTGCAGCTGCAATGCCTGTCCTCATCTCATGAAGTAGCCATCTGATGCAACTTTACATGTCAACCTAACATCAAGAAGTTAGGAGGCATTTTCATCAGCTCAGTTGTACCCCTGTTAATTTCCCCCCTTATTGCCACACTGTGGCCTTTGATTCCCATCTACCATTGTAACCTCACACAACAAAGCTTGTGAACCATGCACCAACTGACTCACCTCTTCCACCTTTCCCACCCCTCTTACAGCCTGCCATTAAGGTTCTGGGTTAACATGATCAAGAACCCACAGTTTGTCTTTGATATCCACAAGAACAGCATCACAGATGCCTGCCTCTCTGTAGTGGCTCAGACTTTCATGGACTCCTGTTCGACCTCAGAGCACCGTCTGGGCAAAGACTCACCCTCCAACAAGCTTCTCTATGCCAAGGACATCCCCAGCTACAAGAACTGGGTGGAAAGGTGAGTTTTAGCTCTGGAAATAGGAATGACAGAAGCATTGTTTAGTCTGAAGAAGAGAAGGCTGAGAGAACATCATACTGCTCTCTACAGCTACCTGATGGGAGGTTGTGGTGAGGTGGGGGTTGGTCTCTTCTCCCAGGTAACTAGCAATAGGACAAGAAGAAATGGGCATAAGTTGGGCCAGTGGAGGCTTAGGTTCATATGAAAAAATTATTTACAGTGAGAGTGGTGAGGTCTTGGAACAGGCTGCCCAGGGAGGGGGCGGAATCACCATCCCTGGAGGGGTTCAAAAACCATCCAGATGTGGCACTTGAGGACATGGCTTAGTGGCCCTGATAATATTTAGTAGACAGTTGGACTTAAAGATATTGAAGGTCATTTCCAATGTTAATGATTCTATGACATGATCCAATGAGGCCCTGCTTCATGGATGGAGGCAGGAGGCATCACCAGTATTGCTTTTGGTAGCTGCTTCTGGGTTTTTTTCTTTGGTTATTGACTAAGTAGCAAGCTCCATGTTACCCTTTTATTCCCACATGCTGTGCAGCAGAGCTGGAAATTTAATTAGAGGTGTGAACTGAAGGTGTTTGCCATCATTGTTCCTCTTGAGGAGAAAGTGTTGAGAAGCTATAGAAGGAGGAAGGAAGGGGAAGTGATGTATTTGAACCCTGTGAAGTACGTGAGCTTCTAAGTCTTTCCACACACACCAGAAGCAGTTTGCTGTTCTCAGCATCGTTGTGACAGTCCCCACGCTGCCTACATCCCAAGGGTCATACAGTTATCTGTCCTTATTCTGAACGCAGAAGCTTTTCTTGGAGGCTCTTCTGTGCTTTGAATGAGATGCTTTAAGATTGACAGGCTGGTGACTGAAGCTCTGCAGGTATTTTCTGACAAGTCAGAGGTCTTTCGAGCATTTTATCCACATCTGCAGGACCTGCAGCTGTACTGTTCAATCTACCCCACTGAAGGTCAGTGTCTGGCAAAGCTACTCCACAGGGAACACAACCAAGATAACTATTCCTGCAGTGTGTAGGGACTTCAGTTTCTCCAAAGTTTTCTGCAGGACAGGCAAGTAGCCCATCTTGCCCTCCACATCCTTGTCCCTTGCACAAGTTGATCCATGCTTTGTTCTCCAATATGTTACTCTTGCTTGGTGTCATCGCCACGTTTGGGAAGGGCACAGATGGAGAACGTTTGCTTCTTTGTAGATGCAAAGATGGGTTTCTCCTACAGGTGATTCCTGTGCAATGCCAGTTTGAAGCAATGACTCATCTGGATGACTTCATAGGCACTGTCTAAAAGGGAGACCATGTCATGCAGATTATATGAGATGTGTGCTGCTGGGGGCATGCTGTGCTGGAAACCACTGCATTTCCTTTGGTGGGGAAGGTTTCCTTTCATTCTGTGAAAGGAGAGCAGGGCTGATCAAAGAACTCTGTCCCCTTGTTGGCATGAGGTGACATCTTTTACAACGTTCCCATTGGTCTCTGATTTGCCTGGACAATTATTTTTAGATGTGGTTAAACACTTCTGCAAATGTTGTTTCTAGGCAACCTGTAAGGCTCTTACAAGCTACCTTGCTTAATTATGACCTACTTCTGGTACTGTGTCCAAGGTTCTTAATATGCATGGAGCTGATTTCTGGATGGACTTGGATGGGGGAAAGTTGTGTTTTCAAAATCCAGTTTGCACCACCAGTGACCTTAAGGTGTCATAATCCAGCAACCTTGCATGTAGTGGGTGGTTGGTTTTGATGGACAAATACTTTGTTTAACATATGACCCTGGCTGGCTTTTTATCTTTGAAGATGGTACATTTAAGTGTCCAGCTGAGGTACATAGGTGGAGAGCAGAATATTTCCTTGTGCAGCACCTTTTCCTTTTTTTTCTGAGTAACCAGGAGGCTGCAGTTTCCATTTTACTTTTTCTAGTATTGATTTCACTTTGCAACTTGTTGGAGCTAAACCCTGCTGCCCAGTGATCTTCAGCAAGAGGTGCTGCATTTCCCTGGAAGTTTTCCCAAACAACTGGGTTTGCAAAAGAGGTACATAACACCTCCTGCTGCTAGTAAACAGCACTGGATTTCTGTGCCCAGCATGTGCTGGGTTGTTATCTGCACTGATGTCTGACAACTTGAGCTGCAGCCCAAGGGGAAGCTGCAGGTTTTGGAATACAGTTAGAACTTCTGCCCTGCTTATATTTTTGTGTGTCAGTTCCACTGACTCAAGGCAGTGGCACCTGGATGCTGTGGTAGATCAAAGAAAAAAACATATCATGGATGAATAAAATATAATTTCAATTCTACCCCCAGTTAATGAATTCCTTTTCTCCATTCTGCGACTGTACTTTGAGGGAGTTATTCCAAATCCAAAGGCTTCCAGGACTGGTTGGAGGTATTTCTGTAGTCAGCATCAGCTGGAGATGGCATCCTTTAAGACCACTAGACTTCTTCAAAGAGTGGATCATAAGATAAAAAGATTTCACTTGGGGAGTTTAAGAAGCAGTTGAGTAAATCAGAAGAACCTGAAATCAAATGAAGTTCTTTGATGAAGAAGGAACTGTAAGAGGGCAATTAGGCAGTGGTAGATTGTAACCCAACTTGAAGGCACTGGAGTAAAGACAGGCCCCTGACTTTTATCAGGTCTACTGAAATGCTAGCTGAGCTGGGTTACTCCAAGACATCCCTTTGCAGTTGCTCATTCCTCAGTATGGAGTGTGCCTTTAGGACTCACAAAACTCAAAGCAGGGAATGACCTTGGCATAAGAAGCCAAGGTCATAAGAAGAAGGTGTGAGTGCAAGTACAATACTCCAGATATTAGTTCTTCACCTCTTATACTCAGGGCTCTCCCACTGTGGAAACGCAGGGCTAAAAAGTACCTAAGAGAAGCCACGACTTGGGTTTCCTGCAGCAGCAGATGAGGCCTGGCTGAGGCAAGAGAATTAACCCAGGAAATGGGGACAAGCTACTTGGCTTTTGTTGGAGCCATGAAGAGTCAGCCTGGAGTTCTAAAACAAGGTGGAGTCTTTTCAGTTATTATTTCATGAGTCTTTTAAAAAAAAAGAAAGGAAAAGAATGGGAACAGTAGACCAGATTCTCATCTGACTTCTGCTAGTAAAAGTCCATAGGCTTCGATGAATTTACATTACAGCAGCTTCAGATCTGCATCTTTTCAAGTTTACTTCAAATGTCCCCTTTGAGCCTAGAAATCTGGAGAACTTGGGAGCATTTGATGCAATCCCCAAGCAATACAAAGGGGAGCCTGTTCTAATTGGGACTGTCTCATTAGCATTCAACACCACACTGAAAAGATGACAAAGGGCTGTGGCTGACCTTTCATTTCTCTCCATGCTGCCAAGCTTATGATAACACTTGTTTGAACTTCATTAACACCATTTAATTGCCTGCATCACAATCAATATGATGTTTCCCTACCGAAGCCTGGCACGGAGGCAGGGATGTGGGAGACTGAAAGGGGACAGAGCACAAAAAGCATAAGCCAAAGAGTTTTTCTGTTGCACATTGGTGCCCAAAATACCTGCAGAGCTGCAAGGAGAGGAACTGGGGCTTTTTTTCCTCATCCCTGCAGGGACTTGGTCTTCTTTTGACTGTTTGTTGTACATTAAAAATAGCCCCTCAAAGAAAAGCTGAAAGTCAACAGAGACATTGCAAATATTCTTGAGAATCTTCCAATGAAGACCATTCCAAATAAGCTTGCCAGGATTAGGACTGAAAGGCATTCCAAGTGACCTGATTTGTGGGATTCAGAATGATAACATCTTCAATTCCTTATGTTACCCTGGGTACAAACACTACCTGACCTACCTGTTGGATCCCTTGTCCGTGATCTCAGTCTATTTCCTTTTCCTGAAGCAACTATACCCAAAATAATCTGCACCCATTTGGGATCTAACCCCCAAAACTTGTCAGCCTGTGGTGTCAGGACTCTGTGCTCATTAGATGGCCTCTTCCAGTGCAGTGCTTGTCTGGTGTCCATTGGCCACTTTGCAGCTAGCTTTAGAAATAAAGACAAACTTGGCAGGTTTAGTACAATAAAAATCATAAGCTGCATGCACCATAACGTTTTGAGTTAGGGAGGTTTGAAAAAGAAACATTGGGATGACTACAAGGGCTTTGAAAGAGCATCAAATGATAGATGCAAATCCTGGCTCTTCTTTTTAAAATGCAGTTTTCTGTATCTCCTTTCTCTGCCAGAATGAAGGCTCGAGATATAGCATGCCAAGGCTCAATGTAGGGGGGTGTTGTCAGTAGAGATAATAAAAACCGGTGCTGGAAGGGGCCTCAGGAGGTCAACCTGACCAGCTCCTGCCTCAGGGCAGGATCAGCTCTGTCTAAAGCCTTCTTGACAGATGCTTGTCTACCCCTTTCTTAAAGGCCTCCAACAACAGAGCCTCTGCTCTCCTCCGGCGATCGGATACTGTGCTTCCCGCATCCTTTCCATCGGAGTGTTTTCCCTGATGGCCAGCCAAAATCTCCCTGGCTGTAATTAAAGCCCTTGCTGTCTCCCTGCATCCCCAGGGGCAGGGAGTACAGCTCATTCCCTGCCTCTCTGCTGGAGCTTTTGGTCTATCTGAAGGCTGTTTGCTTGTCTGTCTTCACCTTTAGTCTCAAAAAAACTCCTGATGTTTTCTCATTGCTGTAACTTGTTGTCCTTCCATAGTGCAGTTTTCAGCAGGGAAGATGAAAATGTGTCTGTGCAGCCTCAGGCCCACATATCCTCGGCACTGAGATGATGCTGGACAGCTTCTTCTCCTGGAGAAACTTCCTGTGCACTGATTCACTCTTCAGCTGTTGACCCAGGGCTGCCCACCCATTCTCTAGCATTTATTCTGAGAGAAAAGAACAGCAGGAAAAGTCACACACATGCAAAATCATAGAATCATTAAGGTTGGAAACAAGCTTCAAGATCATCAAGTCCAACCATCTACTAACCATTAGCATGATCAAAATGAAGTCTTTGCCCCAGCTAGGGGATGCATACACAGGCAGAATCATTCCTTCAAACTCTTCAGGGCAAATCTCTGGAAGAACTGACAGCTCTTCAGCTAACTTTAGGGACAGGACTTTTTGCTTAACTGTCACATTAGTACTGCCAAAGTCCAGTCAGGCTCCAACAGCCTGGCCTGGAACCCCTCCTTGAAACAGGATCAGTCTGGGCTAACAGAGTCTGTGCTGCCTGCAGCTGACTCAGCACCAGCACTAAGTTTGCAGCTCGGATGCCTCCCAGGAAACTAAAACTGCTGCGTAACCAGAACTGACAGCACATCCTTGTATTGCTTCACTTCATCCCATAGAAGAGCTGCTCGCTGGGCTGTTCCCAAGCTTCCCTTCAGCCCTTCTCTGCTATAGCAGTGCCCTGTATCAATTTCAGCCATCCCTTCCTCCTTCACCAGTCGGGATACAGCCGGCTATTGCATAACCCTAATTATGTTATTGCTGTAATTGCGTCTGCCGTCTGCAGCACATGGATTCCTTACAAGCTTTTCATATGCTAAAATTATTATTAATGAGTGCAGTCCCAACCCAGCGACGGCACAACAACAGGCATGACAAAAAGATCTTTTGGAAGGCAATTAGCTCCATGCTAAGCTGCCTAAACCACGGCAGGGCTGGAAAATTTCAGGCTGGAGAGGAAGCACTGGCAACATGGCTTTTTTTCTCTTTTGATGAGTTAATGAGTTACTGAGTGGCAGCAGGCAGAGTCATTTTTGGGAAACAGCTCCACTAAGGAGCCTTTTCTGGTTGCTGCTGAAGGCAAGAGCATTTACCCCTGGCTAAACAGAGGGTAACTTCTATTCCCAGGTCGCTGCTTTATTGCTGTCCTTAGGAAAACAAAACAAAATGAAGTAAACCAAAAACAACCCAGGGAAAAGGGAGGATGTGAAAGGAGCAAGAGCGATTATTTTTTGAGAGTAAGAGGGAACACAACTAGATACTGGTGCATCCCAAATCCTTCCCCATTCAACAGTGGCAGTGGATGGTCCCATGTGCTCTTCCTGTTCACGCCAGGCTGGGGTGAGTTGCTGTGCTAATGGTAACTATGAAGTCACATCCAATAATCTTCACATCTGAGTTGCTGATGTGACTGAGTGATGGATTTACCCACATTTCTCAGGGTTTTTTTTGCTGCTGAAGTATGATGAACAAATTTCCTGCCACGTCAGAGAATGAACGACGTAAGAACTCAGGCTCCTCCTGTGATTCGGGGGAAACACAAGCGTATAAGGCAGGATCTTTGGATATGCCCCTAAGGATCTTCTGGAAACAGCTGGGAAAGGATCCACTAGGGATAATCAAAACTGGAGTACAGAAGAAGTAGCACCAGCCCAGTCAGTGGTGTGCCTCTGAACAAGCAGTCACTGACTTCTACTTTGAACTCTTCATCTTGAACCTTTGGAGGCAAGCTAAGCTAGATCTGCTGCCTTGCTACCTTCCTGCCTCAGTCAGAGGAAATCTGGTTTAGTTTTATGTTCTCAACCTCCAGCTGGCTCATGCAGCCTCTGGGGCCATGGAAGTGTGAGTCAATGATGCATCCATGGCTCAGGTGAGAGCTGGTGGCTCTCAGCTCAGGGGTGCTCACAGGAGCAGCATGGTGAAAGACCATCTCTCTATGAGAGCTGTCAGCTGCAGGGATGAAGGGAAGCAGCACATGGGCAGCCTCTCAAATGCCAGCAGTGGAAATGTGAGGACCTCTGGGGTTTGGTGACAGCTTCACAGTGGTTTTGATGACATTAGGGGTATGCAAATGGAAGAGAGGATCTAAGTACCTCTGAGGATCCGGGCTCGAAGAGAAGGTAAATAAAAACTCAGCAGGGATGTTGTCATCTCCCTGCTAGGATGCTTTACTGTACACAGTCATCATTTCTTTAGATGGAGCATTGATGGCTTCATTAGAAACACTTCTGTATAAATAAGTCATTCGGCCACGGCGGAGTTTGGGTGGAATGATCTACTTCTCCTCTCCCTTTGCTAGGAGCAGGTTTTTATGAGTGTCTCATGTTTTTTTCCCCCTTCTTTTTCTTTTATTTTTTCCTCAGAAACCCACTTCCACAGTATCTCTGTTTGCAGTCTTAATGGGAAATGACTGCTTAGGTCTGTGATGGCCAGGGAATTGAGTTCAGGGTTGACAAGGACACTTTGGTGTGGTGGTGGGTCATGGCCCATGAATTCAGAAGACTGAAATCACAGCTTGAGAGCTTGTCGTGGCTGGAGAGGTCTCCAAGCTCTGAAACTCTGATTCTTGCATCCTGTCCTTCACTCCAGGGAGCATTACATGTTGCTTTTCGTTGTTCAGATGAGTCATAGGAGCATTATGCTGCTGGGAACATATCTCTGCAGGGCTGGAAAGGGACTGGGGAGCTTTCAGACCCTTGTGAGTCACAGACTCGGGAGAGTGTTGCTACCATGTGGAAAGGAGACAGGACAAACTTGGAGGAGCAGATGATAACGTGTGTCTGCGTTTCACTTTTTGGAAGCACCCCATCCCTACACCCACTATTCTGCCACTATTTGATGACAGGCTGAAGCAGAGAGGAAAAGGATCATTTCAACTGGTTGTCAGAGCCAGGCTGGCAAATATGAGACAGTACCTCTGCCTTCCTCCACCAGCCTCATTTATTTTTGCTGTGATCCCCTTCACTTTTCACTTCACCCATCAGGAGAGTGCCTGTGCAATATTCACGAGGAACTGGGCTCTTCTCCATGGGCTCTTCTCAGGCACCATAAATCAATTCATTTGCTGCATTTCAGTCTGGTTTTCCCCACAAATCTTCAAATGTGTTGGTTACACATGGACACAGTTTTCTTTGGGTGCCAAGACACACCTTGCCTTTTGGCCATAAGATTCCTTGTCTCTCAGCAATGTGCTTTGGCTCTGAGGAGCCTGAACTACCACTGACATGGATGCTACCTGTTCCTGACACTTTCTCTTGTCAGAAGTCCATGTAGCACAGGTCTGATTTTGTCCAGCTGCTGATGCTGAGACCTGTTTGAGTTTTCTTCCGAATGGCCAAGGGAATGTTTCATCATCCTGCTCAACATCCTCTCCTGGAAGTAGTTCTTCAGGAAAGGTCTTCACAGGCTTTCTAGGAGGATTTATTCATCCTGCTCACCATACTCTCCTGGAGGTTGTTCTGCAGGATAGGTCCCTACAGGTTTCTAGATGCTTGCTTTATTCACAGACAACTGTTCAAGTCCACTTGGGGATTGAGGGTTAGGCAGAGAATAAAGCAAAATCAAGCCCAGACCACTCATCACTGGAATACTGGGAATGGGCAATATTTAGATGATGTGACTGAGTTTGACTGGAAGTTTTGGCTGCTCCTGAGTCTAGAAGGTCTCCAGGGAGAGTAATGTTTTTGCATACTGGAAGTTGCAGTAGAGTTAATGAGGTTTGCATGAGTTTTATGATGAGCCAGAGTCTAGCTCTGGAAGCAGCCAGGCTGGAAGACTATGCAGAGAGCTGGGAGAAGGACCTCTGCCTCCTACACCTTTCTCTCCCAAAGGTTACATCACCTCTCACCCCCACCAAACCAGAACAGCAACCGAGACCAACCCTTTGCAATAAATCAGGATGGGAGTGCAGGGCACAAAACCAGACTGAGCAGAACTGGAGCTGTCTGATGCAGAGGAGTTTCCTCCCAGTGCTGGTGCTGGCTTTCATAGGAGACTTTGGCAGCTGCTTGTCCCTCTCTGTCATAGGGAGTATTTTCCCACTTGTCTTTCTGAAGGATCCTTATCACACAGCACTTAGTGTCCAATTTCTCTGCAGTGGAAAACAGCCTCCATCTCAGCAGGTGTCTCAGTGCTGTTTACAGGACACCTGTCAGCATTTTGGCTCCCCAGCCCCTCTGCCTCCTAATTATAAAATTGTGGATTGCTGCAGCTATGGGCGCTTCCCCCCCCCGCCTTTATTTTTTTTTCCTGGTGCACAAAATGTCAAATTGCAGAAATTAAAAATGTAAATGATGGTGTCTAATTAACCAGTTGACAGCAGAGCACAGCTGCGAGTGACAGTGACTGATTACCTTCTGCAAACCTTGTCCTCCAAGACCTGCCTTACCCAGGGGACGAAGGACATCGAAAATAGCAACTTCCTTAAAGAGACATTGCTCTGCTGGTGAAACCTGAGGGGCAGTGGGTCTGGGGGATCCATATCCTATGGATAAAGTCCCAGTGTTCTCTTGAGCTCAAGGAGAATGGTGTTGACTCCTAAGGAAAGCAGATTGTCCCCAGTTAGAGTAGGGATGGGAGGGTTGAAGCCTGTTGCCACAAACTGCTATCAGGCTGGCTTAAAATCTGAGGCAAAAGGGAGATGCTGAGCAGCAGAGGAGCTGCTGGGATGGACTGGATACAGGAACACCTGTATTTCTCTCTCTCAGGTACTACTCAGACATTGGTAAAATGCCAGCAATCAGTGACCAGGACATGAATGCCTACTTGGCTGAGCAGTCTCGCATGCACATGAACGAGTTCAACACTATGAGCGCGCTCTCAGAGATATACTCCTACGTTGGCAAGTACAGTGAGGAGGTAAGAACCTTGTGGGGAGTGGAAAGAGCAGTTTCTGCAGGACTGTGGGACAGCCCACCCAGCCCCAGGGCTCAGCAGGTTTCATCCTGGCTTGGGGGAGGGATGGATTTAAGACCCCAAGGTGTGGGGTCTGGAAAGGGAAGGTCTGGGATTATTGGTCTCCCCAGTACTCCTACATCTGGATCCTTGATAGTTTTGACTCCTAGCATCTCAATCATCTCAAGTGACATGGCAAGGTGATGAATAAAGGTACCAAATAACTGATCTCCAAGATAAGAATCTATTTGACTGGTTGCAGTCTAGATGTCTACGTTTAGTCAGATCAGCCCCAAACTGCCTGCCCAGTTTCCTGCTGGCTGGCTGACCTGCTTTGCATGATCTAAGATAAGCCTGGGACCTACCCTGGAGAAAGTTAACTCTCATCTGCTGCTGTAAGATGCTGGACTCAAACTTCGGGGGAAAAAAATAATAAAATCCCTATCACTTCTTTCTCCCTCTTTTTGCAGATTCTCGGAGCCCTTGATCAAGACGACCAGGCTGGGAAACAGAAACTTGCCTACAAACTTGAACAAGTCATATCCCTCATGAGCATAGACAGCTGAGAACTGTCCTGCCAGGGACACCCTGGGAGGGATAAACCAAGTCGTGCCTCACTCAAGATCATCATCTTTACCAAGTGCAAGTTTTGATCGGCTGTAAGCAGTCACCTGAACAGTGCTCCTCTCTCTTTCTCTCTTTCATTTCTATCTCTTTCAAAACCTATGGACGAAATGACAAAGCCCCAGGGGTTAAAAGAAAAGACTGCAGAGGAATCTTGGCTCTGGGGTCATCAAGATGTTCAGGTGGAGCTCTCCTTTTCACAGCTTCCCCTCTTGCCTTTGCCCTAGAGGAAAATTATTACACAAAAAAAACAAAACAAAACAACCCACAAACCCTCCCTCAACATCACTTCATCACTCTGCAGATGGGAAATTGGGAGGTAAATTCTGTCATGCTGCTTTAACTGCCCTCCAAGGGCTGTAGCCTCTGGAGAGGACATGGAAATGAACTCAGTATTACTCAAAGTCTCCCCAAGGGGAGGACAACCTGCCTGCAGGGATCTTGGAGGGCAGGAGCAAATCAAGATCCTCTCCTGCAGAGCCATTGCAACTCTATCTCTTGATAGTGACTTCCTGGGAGAGGAACCCCAAGGCTCCTGAAAAAAATGCCACAGCTCTGTCCAGAGTGGGACCACTGTGGCTTTTATCTGCCTGGGCAAACAGCGGTGTAGTTGCTCTCTTGGGGCAGGAGAAGGGTCAAGAGGGGAGAAGGAGCCTGATGCTCCCCTGCCCATGTGTTTCATACGGTTATTCTTATTTTTCAAAGAGACCTGTGTCCCCCTCCGTCTTTCCCGTTGTGTCCTGTTGGTCGTAGCACTGCAGCAACAATTCTCTCTCTCTGCCCAGTGGCATCCTGTCGGTGGTGGTTCTGTTCCTTCTGGCAATGGACAGCACAGCATCTCTCTTGTTCCCACTTCAGCTTGGAAAGCAAGAGCCAGAAGTGTCATTTTGCTCCTGGCAAGGAGCTTGACCTCAAAAAGCAACCAGAGGGAATTTTTTTTTTTAAAAGCTGTTAGTTCTTTCCATTTTATTTCCTCAGCTGGAACAAAGCTATTGTTTTCTCATGGTGGAATATCAGAAGGACACTGAAGGGCTTGCCATGAAGCAAGGTGGTGCACAGAACTGATGCTAAAACCTTCCTTCAAAGCCACTCCTAAGAGGAAATGTTACCACACATTTTGAAAGGAATTCTTGGAGGAAATCAAAATGAAACACTGCAAAGTGTTCTTCTACCTAGATACCCCCAGCTAAACCGCATGTCTTCTGGAGGTCTCTGAACCGCTGTAAGCTCATCTGCCTTTTGGTGCCAACTCCTGGCCTTTCCTCTTCTCCATTTCTGGAACCAACAGGCCTTGCTGAAGGCACAGTTGCTGCCTGGGAAGGATTTGCTCTTTCTTTGCACTTCCTATCCCTTCAGAGATCATTGTCATCACGGGACAATTGTGGGTGACTGCCCTGCCCTATCTTCTGCTCAGGTCCTCCAGAACCTCTCAACCTGTTTCAAGGCCAACCAAAGAGGAGTGAGATCCTGCATCTCTTCTGCAGTTGGCTATTTTTTTCATACAGCTGCCAGCCTGGATAACACAATGGTTCAGCACAGTGGGAGAGCCTCAGGGTCTGGAGAACTGTGCATCTTGTACACCACGGAGGCAAGAGCTGGGTCTGCATTCCCCTCACCAGAAATGAACAGAGCTCACTAGCAGATGGAGGAATGGCTTGATGCCATGGAGAATCAACCTACATCCATCTCACACCATCCTCGCTCAGAGCTACAGCCTGAATCTACTTTGCACCTGGAGGGAGGAAGGGGTAAAGCCAGGGTGTGTAAATTGATTACAGAACGAGTGCATTTGGTTTTGTTCATGCCTTTTGCTAGTAAATCAGACCCTCTCCAGCGTGACCCATCACGAGTGCATCTAATGGGGGATGTGGTGCAAACAGGAGTTCAGTCAGCAAGCGGGTTTCGTTCAGCCAAGCAGTTACACACGTAGGCAAGTCTTTCTAGAACCATTTAAAGACCAGCAGTCCCAAACTGGATGTGTCTGTGGGGAGAATATCATGAGATTCATATTGAAACAGCAAACGTAGGGACACGTCTTGGTTTTAAAACCCCAGACATTTCTCTCTTGATTCTAATTATGATTATTTTGTGCGTGTGCGTGCGTGGGTGTATCTGTGTGCGCGTGTGCGTTATTTCCTTTTTAATTTTGCTTGCTTTCTGTTTGATTGCTGAGCTGATGGACTCGTCATGCACCTTATGGACATCTCAGCATCTTTAAGAGGCCTGCGCATGGGGGATGATTTGGGTTTGGTTGGCTCTGCCTTGGTTTTGTTGATCCATTTAATAATGTCGGCGCATGTTCCAGATCCATTGATGATGGCTGTGAAAGTGGGGTGGAAGTCCCACCAGAGCCAGCAGTAAGAGAATTGCAACAACACAAACACAATATTTTTTATAAGTACATAAAAAAGGAAAAATAAAAAAAAAAAAAAAAGAAAGGAAAATAAAAAAAAAAAAAAAGAAAGAAACCAAAGGTTTTGACAAACAAAGTGCCACAAAAGATAAATATGGACCCTATTGTCATGCCTTGTACTCACAGCTGGATGGTAGGAGTCTAAGGACAAATAGCTGGCTTGGAGGGAAGTGGTTATGAGTGATGGGCTATACTGCCTGGACATGCGCACATGAAAGGAAGAAGAAGCTGTTTAAAACAAAACAACAACAACAAAAAAACAGTATCAAAGTGAACTGGTGTAATCCTGCACTGTTACTGAAGTCAGAGGAACACCGCAGGGGAAATTTGAGACTCACTCTGTTGCTTTTTGATGTGTTCAGGGCTGTGTTTTTGGTTTGTTGTAGTTGTTTTCCGTTGTTACTGTTTTATTTCTTCTTGCCGGTACGGAGTTTTTCATCTGTAATATATTTATTTTTTTTCTTTTCCAAGGAAAACTTGAACACCTCAGAGACACTGAGAATGAAACACTTAAGGGAAATGGGAAGCGCCATGAGATTGGTGTCTTAACCCTTCCCAAGTTCCCATTTAGGCATTTCCTTTTTCTCTCCACCCTCTTCTTTCCCCCATCCCCAGGGTTTGAAAGAAAATCTGTAATTTGCTTCTTTTTCATCTCCTCTTTGTTTTTCTTTTGGTTTTTTCTTTATTTGGTGTTTGAGCTTGTTTTGGTTTTCGCTTGAAAAATGTGCCAGAATTGTGATGTAAATGCGTGGACTTCCTCCCCTGTCCCCTTCAGTGCCCTTCCCATTTCCAACCACTGTCCCAGCATCCCCCAGTCTATAAGAGGTCTTGGCATCTTTCTTCCCAGCCTCACCTGTTGAGCTATTTTTTACGTGCATGTAAAATACAACTAAAAACAAAGACACAAGCAGAAGAATGAGCCCTACTACAACACGGATGCGTTCTTTTCCTCTTCCCTTGATTTGTTTTCCCCCGCCTCCCTTTCCACACTTGACCAAAAATGTCCAAGAGGTGGCATTCCACACTGGTTTTCAAGCCACGTGGGGAGAACTAGAGCCAAACTCCCTGGAAATCAGTGGACAGGTTCCTAATATGCAGAATGTGCCAGATCATTGGCTGACCTTTATGGGTATTTCTCCAACACTGCAATCAAGACATTGAATGCTGACCAGCACCATCAGAAATGAGGAGAGGGAACTTCTGAAGTCTCTCTGTGGTCCTGTTGAGAGAATTAAGGTTATTTCTTCATGGCAGAGCTTGCTCTGGGATTTTGGTCCTTGGTTAGAGAAGCAAAAGGTGAACAGTCCCTGTGAGTGTACTCACCTATCAATGACACAGTGATCTGAGACATGATCCATCATGCCACGTGCTTTTGCAGGCCAAGCCTTCCAGTAAACACTGGAAAAGCTGCGTGTTGTCTGGAAGAAGGTGTTAAACATTGTTAGTGCTTGAACAGATAGCACAGGAGAACTGCAGAAAAGGAGAAACGCAATCACTCCAGGGCACCTTCCTCCCCCAGCATGCCCCAGTCCTTCTCTTCCCACTCTTCATTCTGTCCTGAACATATCAGAAGGTTTGGGCCAGTCCAGCATACATCAGTCTTGCTCCATTAGGTTAGAGGGCTATGCCAATGTTCTCATTTGTAGTTTTACCACTGAAGTTGCCTTATCATACCTCTTTGACCCTAGAGACTGTAAAAAATATGTTATGACATGAACAGTTACCACCAGAGTTTGGGTTGCTGTTTGCTTTAATCAAAAAGTGATTGCCAAAGTTTCCAGATCTTGTGTATTAGCCCATAGGAAGGTGTTTACCATGAAGGGAAAGAGACCAATAAAATAATGTAATTTTCATCATTGTTTTTAATGATGCTATTGAAAACTGATAGATTAAGTTTTAAGAATCCAGTAGCCAGTCTCACTGTTGAGTCAGCCAACACAAAGACTACACAACCCTTCCATAGCTCCTGAAATGCAAGATTCCTATCATATAACAACACCAGTACACTAAAAGCTCATATCAAGAGAAAAAACCTTTAAGCTAAAACACAAGATGTAGATCTGCCCTTCCACAAGGCTTTAGGGGAGTACTTTGGAAAGGGACACTCTTATGTGGAAGACTCTTCCAAAGGAAGATTGGAAACCTGAAAGGACTCATCCAGTACTGTGGAGATGCTGCTTGGTGCTATAGAAGGAATGAGAGATGAAGAAAATTGGTCCTGCCTCCCAAACTCCCGAGGCAGGCTCTAACATGGAAGAGGTTTGCTCATGGAAGAGGTTTGCTCCTCCACAGAGATCTGCTGCTTTCTGTGGTGGCCATTTGCTAATGTGTGACTCAGTAAGCACTTTGCTGGAGCCCCATCAGTCCTATATTGAAATGTGCATTGTGCTCCCACCAGCTTTGTGTTGGTTTTGGGTAGCTCACCAGAAACTGCACCCAGGAACTCAGTTTGGATATCCCCCACCTTTGACTGTGGAAATCAGTATATAAATCAAACTCTCAAATCAGTGTTGTTGTTTAAACTACCCTGAGCTTCTGATAACCTCCTCTCCTGGGATGACCAGGGGAGCCCAGGATCTCTTTCTCCAAACTAAGGAGCTATGACCATCTGCACAATCACAGTAGATTGTGTTTCTGTGTTGGCAGATGCTTCACCAGGACAGTTGTTGGGTAGAGGAATATTGGCATAGCCTCACTGATGCCAGGACAATTTGCCCTGTGCACCTGATGTGTAGTAAAGGAGTTGTTCTCCAGGGCAGAGGTAGGTCTTGGGATGTCCTAGCTCTTACCATCCTAACTTGCTTTGCTATGGAGCAAATAAACCTCAACGTCATGGCGTGAACATCAGCCTCCTGGCCATTCCCAGCCTGGGTTTTCCTGCTTTGCACCCCATGCTGTTCCCATTTCAGAGGATTGTCTGGTCCATGGATTCCTGCAGTTTTTCCCTCACCTCTGCTACTGGGCAATGCCCCTTTCTCCAACAAAGTTTTGTTGTCTTACAGAGGATAACTGGTTTTTTTTGTGGAGAATACTTTGAAAAGTAGAATTTTCAGCCCTGTTTTATTTGGGATGGCTCAGTTCACTGTTAGAGAAGAACTCAAGGGGACACAGACTTACAGCAATGAATTAATTTGTAGAAAGATGTCAAAAAAAACCCCAACCAAACAAGATTTACACTTGGAAAAAAAAATAAAACCACCAAAAAAACCCTAGCGAGGATATAAAGCTGCTTAGTCTAATCAACCTGTCACGTGTGTGATTTCTGTTGTTGACGTTGTTGTTTGTTCATTGGAGCTTTTTCTTTTCTTTTTTTTTTTTTTTCTGTGTTAATCTTCTGTTCTAAAAATGGAGAGTTTACCTCAAGAAATTCTTTCTGCTTGGAAACAGATCACCTCAGAGACGCTCACAGCAGAGAGCAGTGTGCAGGGAAGCTCAGTAAAGAGACCCTGGGTGTGGATAACAGGGGGAAAACCAGGACATTTAGGCTCTTTTATCATTCCCTTCTCTTGCTGGTGTGGTCTGGCGTGGCTCCTTGACTCTGAAGGCAGCATTTCTTGGTAAGAGATGTTGCTGTTTGCTTTCAGATAGACAGAGGCTCAAAAGCCAGGCGAAGAAATCAAGGCACGTGTCCAAGTGTGCTGTCCTTTCTGAAGTACCTGAAGAGAAACTTGGTGTTATTTCAAATTTATATGCTGCTCTTTCTCCAGTTCCTGGAGAAAACCCACTTTCCAGCGCAGAGTGGTGTAAGGAAGCAGAGAGATTAGGTGCTAGCTAAATGCTCCCAGTGTTTTCCCCAGGGAAGCCAGACAAGAGGCAACTGGATTATTTAACACAGGCCCTTCCTAGTGTCTGACCCTGTGTCTTGGACATACATATGAGCCCAGAAGTCTCATTCTCTGTTTTGCTAAAGCTTCCACCTTAAATACAAAATCAATGTAAAGACATATCCTTTCACAACAGTGTTACTAACAGCCTCAAAGAGATGTCAAGACAGCATTAGAAAGGAGGTTGGGATCCTTTTTCTTAGGTTGTTGTTGTTGTTGGTTTGATTTCCTTTTGAATTGATCCTAGTTAAAAAAGAAAAATAAATGAAATCTATACTATTTAAATTGGAATCCCGTTGTTACTTGGTAAAGGCAAAGCTTCTGTACCTTTGTTATAATTAATTGTATACCTGTGTATGTAAATATAAGGCATTCCTATTTTGCAGTCCAGAATGAAAAATAATTAAAAAAAAGAAACAAAAAAAAACAACAAACAAAACAAAACTATTTGTAATATAGAATAAAGTTTATTAAAAAAAATAAAGAAATAAAAATGCCCCAGGCTGTGATTGCTGCTTCCTGTGGGCTGATGGCACCAGAGTGAGAGAATTCAAGTGAAGGGAAGCATCAGACTGGAGACCATGTCTGTCCTTCCTTCCTTCCTTCCATCTTTCCATCCTTCCTTCCGTCCTTGTTGTACTTAACATTTGCACAAGAGCAGTTTTAGGCTGAGTCTCTGCCAGACATGGCATAAACAGAGTTATGTCTCTGTAGACATAACAGCTTCCATCTCAGTGAGACTGCACAGGAAAAAGGAAGAGGTGGGGAGGAAACTGAGGCACGAAGAGGTGAAATGAGTTGTCTGCAATTGCACAGTAGCTCAGAGGGAAAGTTTGGGTCTCTGCAGCCTATTTTTGCCCAGTAGTAGTCAACCCAGCCACACATCAGTGTACTGCACATTCGTGAGCATCCCCAGAGAGCAGGGCATGGTTGGGACCTACGCTGTGGTCCTGTTCTAAACCTCATATGTGGTGTGTACTGGACCACAGTTTCCTCTTGGCTTTGGTGCCAAGACTGGGAAAAAACACACCACCAACTATTTGCACAAAACCCCCCACCCTTCCAAGCATTAAACGGGGCTGTAATTACTTAGCACAGCCAAACAAACGGATTCCAGAGTTGTGGTAACTCCCTGTTGTCAGCTGTAAGCTCAAAATGTTTGTTTTCACGGGGATTACATGTGTGGGCTTGTTACTACTTAGTGGAGAATTTACTTGTTGAGTCAATGAGAGCTGCAAGAGCAGGAGTGAGGAGGAAAATCTCTGATGTGGATACGTCTGCATCAGGATAGGGCATCAGCCTGGTGCCTGCTGGGGGACACTGGAGATCCTGAGAGACCTTGGCTCAGGCTGTTTGCAAGTGCATGACAGGGACAGCACAACTGTGCTGGAGGCACCAGCCACTTCCAGTTTCAGCCTTTGAAATGACTCTCTTCATCTCCCACATGGGCTAAACTGGGTACTCAAGGCAACCAGTTATTTATAAAGCAGGCAGGAATCATCTTCTCATCTCTTCACTAAGAGCATTGGTGTTTCTCCATCCATGCTGGATTGTCCCACACCCAAGCTACAGAAAAGGGGCATTTTCAAGGCTTTCCTGTTTTTATTGTCCACAAGAGGTGATGCCCATTTCCTGCATCTCAATCCATCCCTCCTTCAAGCTCCTCCACTGAGGAAATGGTGACCATTTGCTTCAGCTTTGTGGTATCCTCAATGGAAATAATTTCCCAAGCGCCCCTCAAAAATCTGGCAGGGGAGAGGACACAGCAAAAGGATCTAGTCTTCAGCTTCCAGGGGAAAGCTAGGAGCAGGTCTGCAGCTCTGCTTCCCAAAGCAATCCCAGATGTCAGCAGAAGAGGAGTATTTCCAGCAACCTGGAAAACATTTCATTTGCCTTTATTATTTCCTGGTTCCCTCACCCGCTTTCTGACACTTCACAGGTTCAGCTGCCTGCATCATATTAAGCTGTTCCCCTCACTAGTACCCTTCCTAACAGATTTTCTGGTTCAGCAGAGTGTAGCTCCAGTATCAGGTCTCTCGTGTCTGCTGGATATCACTTGTACAAGTAAACTGACAGACTCGCCCTTCCTGAGAGTGCTGAGACACTGGAAAGGGTTGCCCAGGGAAGCTGGGGATGCTCCATCCCTGGAAGAGTTCGAGCCCAGGTTGGATGGGGCCCTGAGCAAGCTGCTCTAGTGGGAGGTGGCCCTGCCCATGGCAAGGGGGGGGTGAACTAGATGATCTTTTAGGTCCTTCCCCACCCAAAACATTCTATGATTCTATAATTCCATGATTCTGTGATTCCTCATTCAGCCTCAGGTTTGTTTTCCTCACCGAGGTGGTGAGAGTGCTAGGGACCATAACTCCAAAAGTGATTCTGGGCTCAACGAGGTTTTATTCAGACCCATCTGAGCAGGATCTCTGCAAAATCACCTTTTTCATGCTGTTGTCCTGTCTCCCTGAACAGTCACCAGTGACAAATAGGTCCTTTCAGGATACGACTCATCTCCTTGCAACCTCGATGGCTAAAATAGATGGGTGAATAACAAATGTGAGTGCTTGTTTCCTCTCACTGCCCCTGGGGAGGATGGGGGGAGGTAGCCCAGCTGTGGATGGTTGCACCGTGCCTTTCTAAAGCCAGGTGGGATGAATCCCACCAGTGGGTCTGCTTTGACCTTTCTTGCTGTAATTGTTTTCGGAAAGGGAATGTCTCTTGCTGTATGTGCAGCAGAGCCCTCAACTCCTCTGTGGAGTCTTGTATGTACCCACAAGCCAGCAAGGATTTGGGAGGAAAGCAGGAATCAATTTGGTCTTTTGCCTTCAGCTAAGACGTTCAAATTAAAAAAGAAAGAAAATAAAAAAGAGATTAACAGCTTTCTTTTTTATTATTATTTTTATTATTGTTATTTGCTTCTTTGAATTTCCTGCCTTCTCATAAATTCTAATGGGGAATGTACTCACAGACCTTACAGCTCCCAAAACCAAACACGATGCCAAGACATCTCCACAGGCCAGCTTCCTTTCACTGTGCCATATGGGATGCAGCCCTTGTTCCTACAACACAGGCAAGCAGATCACCAGTTAGTCACAATCCATGACACACAAACATTTTATGGGCAGGAACATGACAAGCAGATAACACCAGCAGGGATTCTGTTTTTTCCTGGCTACATCTGTGCTAGTAAATAAAAGAAGGCCAAGGTGGAGTAACAAGCACTGCATTGAAATAGTCTGATATGCCCAAGCATAGTTTGGGAAGAGCACCTACCAGGGAATTTTCTTTTTACCTTCATGGATAAAACTGCACCCAGTCTGAGTCTCTCTGCTTTATATGCTCTTAGATGCAGTTCTTGGCCAAAGATAAGGAGCCAGACTAAAGAAAGGCATACTGGGAGAAGGGTCTTCTGGTTCAGGAGATGTTTGTAATAAACTATTGGAAAAGGAGCTGCTTTAAAGGTTCTGTTAAAAGTCTGTTTTGAAAATGAGAGTGTGATGCCTACCTGTTCAGAGTTCTATGTGGGCCTAGGAGAATGATCCCTAAGAAATGCTGGCTTGAAGTTAGATTTGAATTTTGAAATGCAGCCTTTTGGGGGCAGAGAGATGATGTCAGAGAGAAAGCTGGAGCAAGTGCTACATCCTAGGACATCCCACTGTTGTCCCTCAGATGCTACTGCTGACTGGTGTCAGATTGGTCCTGTAAGTGCTTCCCTGTCCAGTTTGATCTTGGCTGGAGGAGCATCAGGGTGCCAGAGTACAGACCCTGAGGTAGCATCAGGACCTGTTCTTCTTTGCAATGTTATGGGGCGGGTCTACAGCCCCATAACTTTGCCCACGTGAGCTTGATCTCCTGTCCTAAGTCTCACACACCAGCTTCAGGCAGCTGACAGACCCTTGATGTCACTAAGGAGAGCCAAATGGAAAACCTTTAGGGTTCAAGACATCAGGGTCACCTCAGTGGCCATGCCATGACTCTGGTCCTGTGCTCTCCTTTCCTTCTGATGGATGATGATGAAAGAAAGAAGGCTGCAGACACTGATCCAATTATGTTAACGATACCTAAGTTTGCTTTCTGCTTTCACAGTACCCAAGCCAAACCAGAATGCACTCACCAGGGAGGCTGTCTCATAAAACTGCCCTGCTTTGGATTAGCAAAGGCAATCTGATTAACTCCCCAGCAGGGGCAAGACACAACATCGAACTCGATCTCAACTACCACATCAGAGACCTCGAGTGAATTAGATCCAGAAGAGGCAGCTGTGAGTTATGGGGCTGGAATTCCATCAAGGGCTTCTGGGGAGGTCATAAACCACCAAATAGCTCTTGCAACCCCCCCCTCTTCCCGTCCACCATCCACAAATAGAATTATAGCCCCATAATTCAAGTGGGGTCTGTTTGTCTGCAAAAGGACAAATGCAAGGAGCCATCTGTGGGGGTGTCAGGCTGTAAATCCATTATTTTTCCTGCCCTTCTTCCATCGCTTACTTCACAGGATGATGCTTCCAGGCTGCACACAGGTCTCTTCACTTTCCTTACCCATCCTCTTCTTCCTTTTATCTCTTTCCTCCTTGCTTTTCTTCTTAAACAGAGACATAAAAGCAGTCACTGTTTGACAGAACAATCCACCAGTCAACCACTTGCATCCAATCCCCTTCCCTTCATTCTGGAGAGTAGGAATGACACTCAGTCTGCTTCCCACTGCTTGTTACCCACAAGACATCCCCTAGCACAAGCCATAGTGCAAACATCTAACCCACATTAAACCTTCTGGATGAAAGGGCTATCCTGGTTCTTTTCAAGTTGGGCCAAACAAGGTAGTTTCCCTTAATTGCATTTTTGGGATGGTTTAAGGGATAAGGTGAGGGGACCACCCCTTTATATTTTACTGGCATTTACATGCAGACATTCAGCCTGCAAAACAGAAACCCAGTCTGCAATATTTCACCATTACAAGTTAGACAAGCCCAAGTGATCCCAACCTCAGACTGTTTGTGAGCCATTTCGAGGAGCCTGAACTTCAAAGGTGGCCCATGCTTCCCAAAGCTTGCCCTCAGTGGTAGATAAATGGCCAGACTGAGAATCCCTTGTAAGTGAAAGTTGGCAGCCTTCATAAAATACCCTCAGCACAAGTTCAGAAGAAGGAAAGTAAATCTTCCAGAAAGGATGGGATTTCCTATGGTCAGACAAAGCTGGAACAAGAAACTGCTGGTCTGAGCCTTGCTTGATGTGTTGGATAATGCCACATCCTCTAGCAGAGCAGCTGATCATTGTGCATAGATAAAAAATAAAACAAAAAAACCCCATCTGGGCTTGACCACTTTATACCAATATCCCCTCTTCTTCTTCTACCAGAACTTAGTGAATTTAGGAATTTGATGCAGTAGATCAAGAAGCACAACTTGGACATCAGTAGATGAGAAATGGCAGGGCACTGTTTCTCACTGGCTCAGAGATTTCTGTGTCATTTTCATTCCCCTTCATATATTTTATGATATAACTGATCACAAACTCCCTTAAAGACAGGAGGGAGTTGTACCAGTGTCAAACCACAGTGAAATCAGTAGCATACTTGTCATGTTTATTTAAACAAAGATGAATTAAATGCTTATATAAGTTTAAAACTGAAAGGGTTCATGTTGCTCTGACTTAGGAAGCAGCTCCAGAACCCTTGGAAAGACTTTTTCTGACAAATGGTGCAAATTCTGAGGGTATCTTGTGCTACTGACTCTGAAAAAGCACTCAACACATGGAGAAAGTTGTTTCACCAGGAAAAAAAACACTCCACTGAACATACATATAGTGTTATATGTGGGCTTTAAGTCAGTGATGTAGTTCTGAAGTCCAGAAGTTTCTCATGGGAAACACTGGTCAGTGCACAAGGGAATGATGTTCCTCCTGGGCTGCATGAGAAGGATTTTCAATAACAGGTAAAGACAAACTGAGATTTTTTTCTCCTAGCTTGGCAGCTGGGATGGCAAGAAGTGTCTTGGTGAATCCCACCAGAAAAATATCTTGCAAACTTGATTGTGCCCTGTGATGAGAGTTATAGGGTTTCATGTATATGTATAAATTCTTCAATTACTAAGATTACCCTGTGTAATATTTGATAATTCTGCCCCTTTGGGAAGTTAACTGTAAGGGAAAGGCACAAAATGTTGTTCCAGATTTCGAGGCTGGGGAATTGCTTAGGTTTTGTTTTTGTTTTTTTTTTGTCTTGTTATTTCTTACCCCCTTTGGAAATCTTTCATTTTTCTTCTTTAGGACAGCATTTCAATTAACAGAAGGATAATGCTATCAGTAGGGACTGAAAATCCTTGGAGATAAATCTAGCTGGGAGTTGGCAATGGAAGATCTGAAATAGCCTGACAGTAGAGGTCCTGTAAAGCTTAGATTACTCTTTTAAAATAATAATAATAATAATCAGTTTGCCTTTCAGAGAGGGAATGGAAGGGGTGGGAAGGAAGATGCTTTTTGTATTGCTATGTTCAGCTGAAAAAAAGGATCATAAAAGAAAAAAAAACAGTATATTAAGGACACCCAAAGTGCTGGATTTGACTGATAAACTTCTAGGTGCACCTTTAAGATTGGTGGATGTTTTCATCAGATGCTTTGAAGAGTTTCTTCTTGAACTGTCACTCATCAGAGGGATGAAAGGGTTGAAAGAGACCCATGAAAGCTACAGGAACACATGTGAAGTAGAAGACACTGAGATGTGCTCTAGAGAAGCGATGCCCTGAGCACATGGGAGTGCTGAAACCAAGAGTTTCAAGGTAAGGCAGCCTTCCCTCTGTTTGCAGCTGATGGCTCACTTGTGAAGGAGCTTAGAAGCACCAACACATCCATGCTGGCAGAATATATCTCATTCTAGGAGGGCAGTTTTCAAAATCTAGATGGGTTTTTGGATTCTACCTGATGCCTCTGAGCTATCTGATTTGTTGGACAGCCCTTCATTTTAGTCTTCAGTGGAATTCCCTTCCACTGAGAGGCTAAGCTTTGTCTTTCTAGGCAATCACAAGTGTGCAGCATCACTGGTACTACTGTTGGTATTACACATATGGGAGGTTGGGGAAAAAACACCATGTCCCTGATGTTGCTGTTTCTGTAGTGTGTGGAGTTTAATGTGTGTTTGTGGTCTTGAGCATGGATATTCCCTAGGGAAAGGTGTCAGGAATAATAAAAAAAATAGAATAACTGATGTGATGGGGCCAATACTTATGAGCTACACTTCTTCTCCCACACAAACCCAGCTAAAGGGACATTTATCCCCAACCCATCTGAGCAAGGAGCACCTGCCTGAGTGTTGGTGTCACCTCTCAGCAGTGAGGAATGAAAACATGGATGATAGAAGGTCTATCTTCACCTACTCAGCTCTATCTTGCAGTACCATTATCTATTCCCAGCCCCATATTTAGTGCAACCAGAGCCAAATAAGCGTGCAACCATTGAAAAAGATGTCTGCTCTGATGCTCACCTCAGGCCCTGGTGCTCCTCTGTCATGAGTGCTTTGATACATTCAGAGGAATAAGCAGGAGCAGATGTCCTGCGATCAGAAGAATCTGACAGTACACAGCTTTGCCTTCACCTTCAAACCACTGCCCTTTCTCATCCACCTGGCAAGTTTAGCTGGCTTAGATCACCAGAAATGGTGCTTAATAAACATTCTGGCATGAAGCACTGCAGGCCTGTGACTGCTGCTTGAACTCTGAGCTGGAGAAGCTACTGAAGGCTTTCAGAGATAAGGCACACATGGCCCAGATTCCACCGGCCCCTTTATCTGCTCACATCTGGTTATCTTCACTGCAATCTGTTTGCTTTGGCACAATCGCTGGCTAATTGCGTAGTGGCCTCAGCAGCACTGGGATTAGGGACAAGCTGAGAAGGCCCCTACTAATCTGTTCCAGAGGCTCAAAGGAGACGTGAATTCTCCTTGCCAATGATTTCAGATTAGTTTGGGCCATGCAAAGTAAAAGATGCCATCACCCGGCCTAAATAGTCTGGCAGCAGAGAGAAATGGCTGTTAGAAACATAGAAACATAATGTCTGGGTTGGAAGGGACCTCCAGATGTCACCAGGTCCAACCCCTCTGCTGAGAGCAGGGACATCCTCAACTAAAGCACGTTGCTCAGAGCTCTGTCAGCCTGACCTTGAATGTCTCCAGGGATGGAGGCTTCACCACCTCCCTGGATAACCTGTTCCAGTGTTCAACCACCTTCAGAGTAAAGAATTTCTTCCTAATGTCCAATCTAAAGCTACTCTTCTCTAGTTTAAAACCATTGCCCCTCTTCCTATCACCCTGTGCCCTTATAAAAAGTCCCTCCTCACATTTCTTGTAGCCCCTTTCAGGTACCAGAAGGCCCCAAGAAGGTCTCCCTGAAGCCTTCTTTTCTCCAGGCTGAACAGCCCCAACTTTCTCAGCCTGACCTCATAGAGGAGATGCTACAGCCCCTTGATCATTTCATGGCCCTCTTCTGGACCATCTCCATCAGGTCCATGTCCTTCTTGTGCTGAGGCCTCCAGAGCTGGACACAGCACTCCAGGAGCCCTCACTCTTTTTAAACTCTTTTTAAAACTGGGAGTCCATTAAGTGTTAGTGGAGCAACATTTCCTTTTCCAGGCACAGCATGATTCCAGGAAAGAACTGTTGTCTGCCTTTAACCATCTGTCCTAATGCTTCCTAGAGATCACTCCAGAAGTGTCTTATGGAAATTGCTGTGGGTCATCTGCAGCATGAGTCTCTCAGAACCAAAATATCTCAGCTCAGTTCCTTTCCTTGCTGCCATGAGCTCAGCAATGCATGGAAACACCTTCCAAACTCAATTCAAGTCCAAGCAACCTGGCTGGATTGCTTTGCTTTTCATTGGAAGCAATTTCCCTGATCCACCCTGGAAAAACCCAGATCAGAGGTGACCTGATGATGGAATACAGATCTATTCCACAGGCACCCAAATCAGAAAACTGCCTGCAGCTCTTGTCTTAAGGAAGGGAAGAGAAGGTTTGCATCTGTTCCACTTGCCCAAGGGTGAAATTATGCAAGTCTCAGAAGCAGCAAATCAAGATCAAATGGAAGAAAATTAGAAAAAGAGAAGAAGAAGAAGAGGGAATAGTTTATGCTAGGCTAATACTCCAGGGCTTACTACTCCTTTTGCTAAAGCTTTCAAGTCCACAGCATGCTGGGCCATGCCACTTCTCTCCTCTGTCTTGTCTTGTAAACTGATTCACCCTTGCTTCCCTGGCCCCTATATATGAGGTGCTGGAAGAGAATTATGAATATCCCTCCAGAGGTCCAGGGAAAGGGGTGCTGGACTGGTTTGAGCTGTGCCCAGCACCTTGAAGTCAAGCAAGGCAGATGATCTGCCTTCTCTTTGATCCCAGATGTACCTGAGCCACATCATTTTGAGATGCATGGTGAGCAAGAGAGTAAAGAGGAAGTCTTTCTTCTTGTTGTACATCCCATTGCTCCACTGCTTTTTTGTGTCCTTTGTTGGGCTCAAAGTTCCCAAACCTCCCCTGACTCAGACATGTCTCTGCATGCCTGCACTTGCTCAGCTCCCCACAGAACACAAGTACAAGCTATTCATCTTGGAATGGTGGAACCTTGTCCTTTCTCCACCTAATAACTAGCAAGTGCAATCCAAGAATAATCCCTCCCCCTTCTTCCTCTTCCAGGGATGGCTTCGCAGTGAGAAACAACAACAACAAAAAAGGCAAATATGGTTCACAGTACCCTGGAGGTTTTTAAAAGACATGTAAATGTGGTGCTGAGGGACATGGCTCAGTGGTGAACTTGGCAGTGCTGGTCTAATGGTTGAACTTGATGATCTTAAAAGTCTTTTCCAAATGATTTTCTAAATGATTCTATGATTCTATATACACTGAGAAATGGAAGAGGGATGAGCATTTGGATGCAGGAAAAAAAAATATTCCAAAATTTATGAGACCCAGAAGGCTATAGAACATAAAATTTTGTCATAAAAAGTTCTCCTTCAAACCTTGCCAGGTTTTCCCTTTAGCTTCCCACACAGGTTTGCTCTCTGCCCAGGGAATGTGCACTGCAGCTGTAGTGTTCTGTATATTGGAAACACTGTGTGCACTTAGGTACTAAGAATTCTGTTCTAGCTCAATGCTCACAGTCCAGAAAAATTGCCAGGGATGGGTGATGGCTGAGAAAAGCCTCATGAGGATAACAAAGATGACAGCACTAACACTGAAGAAGGTATGTTTGGCTTCTTGGTTCAGCCTTGAGAAGTAAAGACTGCCTTCCACTCTGGAAATCTATTTCCCAGAGAGAAAAAGGAGAGGAAGCAGTTTGGACCAACACAGAAATGTTTCAGCGTTTGCTAAGAAAATGCCTGTGAAGTTTGCCTGCAGAATGATTATACACTTTGTAGGTAGACCCACAGTATTAGCAAGGTCACATAACACCCGTGCAGTGCAGCCTGTGGCAATGGAGCGAGACCGTTTCCCCAAGGAGCCTGGACTCAGCTGTAGCACAAGTGGAAGCAAACAGGTTCCTAATGACTGATTGCTTGAAACATGTTCATTAGCTCTTGGGACTGTCAGTTTACAGAAGCAGAGCTCCTGGGCTTTGAGTCCTCCAATCTGGCAGAGCCAGACAGGGCTGGGTGGGAGGAAGGTGAAAAATCAGCTCAGGTGATGGGATGGCACAGCAGAAGTAATTTCAGGAGTGCTACAAGCTGGGTCTTTTGGATATCAGTATCAGAATCAAACTCATTGGAAAGCACTTAATGTTCAGTGCACTTATGGCTGTGGATCCAGAGCGTTTGCCTTTTTGCTGTTCACCTGGGAGCATCTTTCACACAGCTTCACTAGGTTTCCTACTCAGCTCTCTGCAGGGGAGCTGCCGAGGGCTCCATGGGATGCATGGCCATTAACTTGTTCACTGTATACCTCAAGCAGTCAGTGAAGCTCATTCCCTGCAACATCTGATGCTTGAAGATGTTTAATTATAGTCTTTTCCATAGCCAAGAGGATTCCAACAGCCAAATTTCCCAATTTGATAAATTCCCATAGCTTCTGACAATTTTGCAAGTCACCTTCTTTACCTCTGAACGATGGCTCCCCATATAATGCAGAATTATAATGTATTTGTAATTTCTCCATCCACAGCTTTCTTCACTGAGTGAGATTTCTGCAGCTTTTATGAGTTTCCAGTGCAGGAAACTGTTTTGATCTTTTATTGTGCTCTTAAATTGGGCACAAATGTTTCATGTTCTTTCAAATTTACAGCACGTCACAGCCATTGGGTTTATAACTCATGGCTTAAACTAGAAAAAAATTGATAAAATTACACAAATCAAGTGGGTGCTGAAATACTGGGTAGCAATTTATAAAAGTTGACAAAACCAAGATTTCTGGTGTCAGAGTAGCATTAGTAACATTTCAAGGGAGTAAAGGCTTTTTGGTCTCTAGAGAAATTCAAGGCATACAGAAAATTAAGGGTAAAATCTCCCATATTCTTTGGAAAAGGAAAAAAATTAGGAAAGTAACAAGAAGCAGCTCCCTTGCTGATGTCAGATTAATTGCTCCTTCCTATGGTTCCACAAAAGAACCAGGAGGTGTAAGAGGTGTTGCCTGTATGGTGTCAGTCAGGAAACATCCTGCGTATGGCATCCAGCGCTGGTTCTGATTAGGACCTGAAAGTGCTGTTATTATCATTAATACCAATCAGGATCTCTGAATTGCTGGTGTAACAAGACTGCTGTTGCACTGCAGTTGCTTGTACAGCGTGATTTGTAGGAAAAAAGAAGGAGAAATGATTCACAAATGATGCAAGTGCATCTCACTGCCAGGACTCTGACAGTCTCTATTTAATAAGCTGTTGAAGAAGCACAGGGTTTTTCTGGCCAGCTTTAAGCAGGTTAGCTTGGCATCAGGGAATTTCAGACTTTCCCAGGATGTCCCCAGGTTTGGCTCTTTCCACTACGCAGTCCTAAACTATGCCCATAGTTTTTTGATCCCACAAAAGGCTCATGCACACTTGCACGTGGTATGTCAGCCTTGTTGAGCTGGAGAAAGCACAATAAAAATAAGAATTCTATCTTAAGGCTACAGAGTGACATAGCCAAGTGCTGTATTAAGTGATGGACTGGAAAGGGCTTCCCCAAACAATGTGGCCATGACCTTTCTGCAGTATGGCCACCACTCCCTGGGACAAAAATCTTCAGCACTGCCAGTGAAGCTTCATTTATTTGGGATTTTGGCTTAGTAAGATATTGGCAAATTGCAGCAATTTTATTGGCTTTTATTGGCTTGTGATATTTGCCTCTCTCTCCTGAGAGGGAGACCCATCATCTCCCGATATCATATCAATAATCAACATTGATACCTCATATATTACTTTTCTTCTTGCCTTGCACCATCCCTGCATTCACCTCACTGCAGCATTTCCCCAGCTCTGCTTCCTCCCAGCACCTCCAGCAGCTTCCTCCCATGCCACCCATATGCCCTGCGTATCTGGCATCTGCCTGCATCTCCAGTCTCCACCAAATGGTCATCATCCTGGCTACCCTCTCTAGTTATCATCACCCCAGCTCCATACTATTTTGTAGCTGGTGTCCATGGGTGGTCAGGGAGGGCTGTCACACATCCACACAGTGATGGAGTCACCCGTGTTTCCACCACGGATGCGTCATGCACTAGTTATTCCCCCTCTTACCCTCAACCCTGGGAGAAAGTTACCGTAAGTCACTGGCTGGGAACAAGCTGAGCTCTGAAACCTGCCACCATCCATCACGGTGGCAGACACGCTGCGGAAGGGCTTCGTGGCACAGAGCCAGGGCTAATGGCCTGAGACGCTGCTCGCTTTCGCTCTCAGCTGCTTTAGAGAGCGGGCACAGATGCTAATTGCAGTTTGCTCTGCCTCTGTGAAGGAAGGAGGGAGGTCATTCAAGGGAGCAGGGAGATGGTTAATGGTGGAGTTTGGCTGCAAAACTGCCAACAGATCTTCAGGCATTTTGCAACCAAGATTCAATGACTTTCAGTGACTTCTCAGTTGAGAAGCTATGAAATTTTTCTGTGTGCCCCATTAGAGATGTGGTTTAGAGTCATGTTCCTAGCCAGAACCCAGGGCTTTTCATTGGATGACCAGCAGCAGGATGGCCAAGCAGCTGGGCAGGCTCTTTGCTCTGGTTCATCAAAGCTGATGAAGTAAGCACAGCATATAAATCTGGAATAAAACCACGTAGATGTTGCACTAGATCTGGGAAAATCTCTTCTTCCCAAGGCCAGACTTAACTGGTTTAACTTCCATTGAACACCCTTGTCCTGGTCTGAGTTTGAACAGAACTAATTCTGTGTGGTGGTTTTTCTCATTCATATTTCTCACAGGTTCTGGAAGCCTGTTCACCTCTGAAGGCCACAGGAAACACCAACAGGACTAAGGGGAGAGTGGCTGTTTGAACGCAGTCTTTGCTGTCTGTAGCATTGTCTTTGCAGAGGGACAGACAGAAAGAACTTCTTTTCTTCTCTATTTTATTTCCTACTTCCACAGCCTTCAGATAAATACTGTTATGCAGTGTTTATTTCTTAAATGGCCTGTCTTGTAGAAAGAGAAATGATTTTGTCAAAACCCATTTTCACCATGACTGTGAGGTAACAAAAAATCTGATGGAACTGTGAAATGCCATGATACCAAAATATACTGCTCCACAGCCTATTCCTGCACTCAGCTCGGTGACTCTGTCATTCCTCCATCATCTCAGCACCTGGGAGTTTATCTAATCATCATTACCAGCACTTTCCCTGATGTGTTCACAGATGCATTTGCTGCTCCTCACTTGCACAGACAGATTGGTCATTCCTAACATGGGGTTGAGATTGATCCCTTGCAATCTCATCCTCTTCAGAGAGCTCAGAAAGGAGAATCCTTAAGGGATGCAAAGATTTTGGTACATCTTATATGTGTGAGGTGAAACTATGGACATTACCTTGGCCTTCCAGGCAGCACCTGTCTACTGAAATCCAAGTGCTCTGATTCCATGTAAAAATTACCTGAATGGGATGGAGTCTATAGGAAGCCTTCTGCATCACAGAACTACAGAATCACAAAATGGTAAGGGTTAAAAGGGACCTCTGAAGATCTTCTGGTCCAACCCTCCTGCTAAAGCAGGGTCACCCAGAGCATTTTGCCCAGGAACATATCCAGGTGGATTTTGAATCTCTGCAGTGAAGGAGACTCCACAGCTTCTCTGGGCAGCCTGTTCCCGGGCACCACCACCCTCAAAGTAAAGTTTTTCCTCCTGTTCAGATGGAGCATCACTGCTTGGGTCCGTCAGCCATTCTAGATGGGTCGATAAGCAACCATCCCTTTCACTTACCACAAGTCACAGAAGACTCCCCAGTAACTTTAGGTGACATTAAAAACCTGTAATGCACCATCTTAAAGAAAATGAAGGAATCTAAACCACAAAGAAAATGTAGGCATATGCAGTGAGCCCTTCTATATGATGACAGCTCAGTGAAGCTCAGTAGTGATGGTGTTTACCTACATGTACCCTGCCAGTCAGACCCAGTGTGTTCCCTCCCATTTTCCTTCACTGATTCTGGGGCAACAGCTGCGACCCGTAGAGGAGGCAGACACATAGATGAGTTTGCTGATCCAGCCATGGGAGAGTTTGTAGATGCTGCAATTGCTTTGTATTTCCACCTTTTTCTAAACAAGTCTTTTATATGTGTCAGATCCACACCTGCACCCCCCTTTTCTGTTGCCCAAAGTCACAGGAGCTCACAGGCTGCAATGTTTGCTCTGTTCAAATGAAATCTGCCTTGAACCCTGGCTCCAAATTCTGTTTGCCTCCACTTCCAGGCTCAGTCCTCCCTCTTGAAGTTGGGATTGATGGGGGAAACAAAGGAGAAATTGGCAACATTTGAAAGTAATCTAACCAGAACGGAACTTCTAAATGAAGCCATTTAAGGCCAGAACCTCCCAGCTGTCTGGGAGTCCCTGCTGAGCCCACTGCAAAACATAGTTCAGGACACCCCTGTCACTGACTGCAGGCTAGTGGGGAAGATGCATTAGCCAGTAATGTCCAGAGCGTGATTAATCTTTTCCTCCTCATTCTGATGCTGCTGCAGTTGCAACAGATGTTCAAGAGCCTTCTGGCAGTGACAGAGCCCCACATGGTCCTGACTCCTTACCAGGCAAGTAATGATAACAGTCGCAGACTCCCAGAGATGTGTCAGATGGGGTTTTATTTTTTTTAATTTTATTTTTATTTTTTTTCTTTGGAAAGTTCTGCATATTTCTGGAAAGTTTCTTTACATAATTTGATGTGTTTGAATCATATATTGACTCTATCCCAGAATTCGCCATGTCTGGATCAGAGGGTTGGGAAAAACTCCAGGTTAGGATTTCTTTTCCTTTCTGAGCATCCTAACCTGGAGCTTTCCACTGCAGGAGCAGGAGGAAGGTTATATCAGAGCAACAGGACCTGTGGCTGGTGTATAGAACAGGTCAGTGAAGCATGCCTCACACAGTGTGACAGGTACACAAGGATGGGAGCAAAGGACCCGTGTTCTGCCTGTGACCAGTTTTATTTCACAGCAGAACAGTGAGCTCCCCATCAGTCCTGCACTGACAGGTGAGCAGGGACCTTTCCTTGTATTGCCCCTCCTGACATTGGAACACAGTAGAGCACCTGCAGTTGGACTGAGCCTGATCACCATACACTGAGCAAGCAGTGGGAGAAGCTATTCCTTAGAAAGGGCAGTGAGCACACTACGGGATAAGTTCTCACTGTGCCCCTAAATGCTTCTCTGTCTTGCTTTCCCTGGTTAGTAACTTGGCTGCTCTCTCCCATGCAAGGTTTGATGCTTTGGCATTAAGGACCATTCTGATACGACTGACCTCTAGAGACATCTGGCCACTCAGTCTTAGCCTAGGAGCCAGTACATGAGGCAGAGAAAATATTTGAGACCACTCACTCTATAAAGATCTCAAGGGCAGAATCTACCCACCCCCAAGGTGATCCACTTTGCTGATGATCCATCCCACCAAAAACCATCACATTTCATTTTCAATTCTTCCATCTTCTCCTTCCTACCACTGGATCTCATTTTGCCTTTGTCTGCCAGCTGCATTCAGGAATAGTTGTCAAGAGCCTTCAATGGAAAATCTTACAGCCCCACCTCCTCAAATGCACTCTGTTTACAAATCATCAGTGAACTTATTTATGTAGCATTACAGAGCTGCAGACAAAAAGTCACTCAAAATTCTCCCCACTTCTCATATTATATCCATCAAGGTGAATCCCACTGTCAGAGCTGAAATCTTAGCAGCAGTGATGAGAAAAATTACTCCCCACACCATACTGGGCATGCAAGCCAGAGAGATGTGAGAAATGTCATGTGCATATAAAATATTTCTGGGATCTATGGATAAAAAGCAGATATGGAGAAAGGCAGCTCTGAAGCATAAGTGGTCCAGAGGGTCCTATTTCCTGAGACTCTGGAAGACAGTCTTTTTCTGTGTATGTTTCTATCTTTAATTTCACTCTTAGCTCTCATTCAAAGAGCAAAATAACAACAGGGTTTCTCCAACCTGTCCAGGCCACTGGATTACATCTTGTCCTCGGCACTCTTTATAGCCAACAGCAAGCACTTTTGGGTCAGAAATCAAGAAGCTTCATTTGCTATAGATGACCACACCCAGATGGAGAAATTTCTGCTGAGGGATGAAGGGATTGAGAGCGGGTTGAGGAGAAGGACTTGGGGAGCTGGTGGGTGAAAAGCTGGACATGAGCCAGCACCATGAGATCACAGCCCAGCAGCCACTGGCACCCTGGGCTGCACCCCCAGCAGCGTGGGCAGCAGGTCAAGGGAGGGGATCCTGCCCCTCTGCTCCCAGGGCTCTGCTCTG
>VWZY01004694.1:55625-67983 GCA_013399075.1 Chloroceryle aenea
GAGGGCTGGAACCCCTCTGCTGGGAGCCAGGCTGGGAGAGCTGGGGGGGTTCAGCCTGCAGAGGAGAAGGCTTCAGGGAAACGTGGCCTTTCAGGCCTTCAAGGGGCCTGTCAGAAAGATGTGGACAGACTTTTGAGCAGGGCCTGTGGGGACAGGACAAGGGGTGATGTTTTTAAACTAAAGATTATATGGTCTATTATATAATATATGGTCCTGCTCTGGCAGGGGGGTTGGACTCAAAGATCTCCAGGGTCCCTTCCAAGCCCTGACATCCTGTGATCCTGTGAAAACAGCCTAGGTTTAAGGAAGAATTTTTTTACAATGAGTGTTGCCCAGACAGGTGGTATATGCTCCATTCCTTGAAACATTCCAGTCTGTCTGAGGCTGATCACTACAGTGGGGCTGGACTAAATGATCTTGAAATGTCTCTTCCCACCCAAACTGCTCTATGATTCTATGGAATTTCAGGCAGGTAGTGGATTGCAGAGAAACCCTGCAGTTGTGAAGCAAATGAAACCAGAGACAGCAGTGTCTGCAGAGGGCATGAATGAACATCTCTGAGGCACAGCTGTCTTCACTCATCTCAAGGGCTGGTTAACTCGAAGCTATGTTACATGTTATGATTGCCAGTTGCTTTGATGCTGATTTAAAAAAAAAATGCATAAAAGGAACTCCTCTGAGCTAAAGTTGTGCTAGCAATGCTTCATTATGGTATGAGAAGTGATGGATCCTGTCTTATGCATCGTCTTGGGAATAATATCCAACCTCTTCCATCTGTTTTCCGCTCCTATGAACACCCTGATAAGTACCTTTTCCTCTAGAACTCATGTGGAATTAAGCTTCTTTGCAGGTCAGCACAATCTTGTCTCCTGCTGGCAGAGAGATAAATGCAGTGTGCAATTTGGGACATCCATGTTCTATAAATGAACTTACCCTGGAACAAGCACAACGAAAGGCTGATCAGATGAGTGAGGAGAAGCAAAGCCTATTTTAGGAGAGGAGACTCACTACCTTTCATTTCCTGAAGCAAATTATCACTCAGAAAAAATTTCACTGGACTGCATAAAAACTAGGGAAGGTGGCACAACCTCTTCAATGAGCTGACAGGAAGGGCAGGACTGCAGAGACCATGAACATATAAATGAGAGACAGCAGAGAGCTTGTGAATAAGTTTAGGCTGAAAATTAGGGAAAAAAAAAAAGACTCCAACTGTCAGAAGCAGAAGGTTTAGAGTATGCTATCAAAGGAGGAGATAGGACAATAAACAAAACTACTTGGAGCTTAATGTCTTTTTTTTTTCTGTTTAAGAGATTAAATGGCATAGCTCCTATAATAGCAGTGGAACAAGGCATCTCACCTGGCCTTGTGCTCCTAAAACCACCCCTCTTCTCTCCGCTCCATCTTCTGCCACCCTGTCAATGTGCACAATAAAGGAGGAAGAAAATCTACAGCAGTGAAACAGTCTGGGCAAAGTCAGCCCAATGCAGAGGTAAAATTTAGTACCGAGGCTTGGGAGGAAGAAGCAGGTAGAAGTGTCTCACATCCCAGGCAATTATCTGATTAATGCTTAGAGCCAGAGGGAGTCAAAGGGAGGACTTCATAATTCCTAGGCCACTAATCTCACAATCATTTAACGTCTATGAGAGAAAAAATCTTTCTTCTTCCATGAGGGGGTCCAGCTGAAAAATATGACATACCACCCAGCTATCAATTAACTTTATGAGTCAGCTTCTCCCTTGCTGAGCCATCGAATTCATCGTCCGGTCCAGCCCACAGCACCGTTTCTACTGACCTTTTCAGCTTCAGGAGTAAAGGTGCTTTCATACCTCCCTGGCAAGCCTTTTCTCAGCACCCTAACATTTAAGGCGTGCTCCTGTCTGCCTTGCAAGATGACTGAGAGTTTTCCTGCTCATTGCCAGTTATTAGAAGACATTTCTCCTTCTTCTGACCTCTGCGGTACGGGCTCGCTCATGCAGAGAAAGTGGATGCATATCCTATTATTGCTTGAAGTATTTTATAGCCTATGTTAAGGCTTTGGGCTCTTCATAGTTTGTACCCAATTTTAGGATCACATTACCTCTAAGGAAAAAGTGCTGTGATGTTAACTGAAAATAACCTTAACCTCCAGGGGAAAAAAAACATGTAAAAAATAAATAAAAATATTTATTTATGAAATCTAAAGAAGACCAATACAGCTAGCAAAAAATGAACAGGGGAAAAAAAAATCAAACAAACCATGAATTTACCTAGAATTTAAATAGTGTGAAAAGTCTTCTTTTTCTCTGATTGTCTCAGCTGACAAGAGGATCAACATTTCCCTGGCTTTCTCCACAATCCTCATGTCTTAGAGGTGCCTTGACAGAAGATGGTCTAGTGCTGGAGCACATATCCATCTTGGGGATATTAAAATTAAAACTTTCCTACAGACTTTTACCTCTTTTATCCATCAGCTGAATCAATGAATCTATTCATCTTTGTCTCACTTTGGGGATACCGATGCCCTCAGCTCAAACCTTCAGCACTAGATCTTGAATGGTGTTGTGGAAACATTGATGCACAAGCAGGAAAGACCTTGTTACAGCAATACAAGCTTGATCTTTGTGAAATCTGCAAATATAATACATATGAAAGATGGAGCAATTGATGTCCCAGCCATGCAAGGACTATCAGCACCTATTTAACATCACAGAATCCACTCCAAAGTCTAAGAGACAGAGATGGAGACTGTTCTCAGTAGATAGACGCCCTGGTGTGTGACTAAGGATCCACTTACACTGCAACCTTGGCAGATTTCTGTTATAAATAAACCACTATGCAACACACATCCATAGGAGATTTGTTTTGATCAGTAACACCATTCGAAGAGGTACTTGGTGAGATGCAATGGGCAATCTAAGGGACTAAAGCTTTTCTGGGTTCCCAAATGGTGCTGAGTTCAAACCTAGCAGGGTCATTATGGCATCTGGTGGCTGTTCTTACAGAACCTGTGTCAACCATCCACTTCAGAAGATTAATTCCAGTAGTTTTTGCTACTCATTTGCTATGTTTGGGACTTGTAATCCCTTTCTTTGATGCATTAAGCATGAGAAGTTTATTCTCCTGGCTGGGTAAGTCTTCACCATAGTTTAGAGTTTGGATTCCTCCAGGGGTATCTTCATCTACCCCTCTCCCCATCACCTGCTCCCTTCTCCCTGGTCCCCAACACCAGTGGCAGAGCTGCCCAGAACCCAGCCCAGGCACACAAAAGGCTTGTGTTGTCTGGGCAGTGCCTGCCCAGGGTACTAGCCCTTGGCCATCTGGGATGTCTCCAGCAGCAGAAAAAGGCAGGTCAGGCACAAGGCCAACGTTCATGGGACATTTATGATCACAGAGACATGCAACTCAGGGCAGGGCAGGCTCAGAGCTGGGCTTTTTTGCACACAGAAAATACTCTTTCCACGCTGCATTTTGTATACAACTGAACAGCACAATTCCCATTGTTTTTTAAGAAACAGAAAGAATTGAGAATTGAAAAGAGCTCCAGAGTAATGTGATTTAACAATAGGTTCTTGATTAATATAATTTTACTTGCTGGAATCAAATTGTGAAGTCAAGCATTAGAAAACTAAAATCCTTTTCTGTATTTTCTACTTTGTCATGGTTTGTTTTCTGATAGGAGTTACTAGTGTGACCAAAGGATTTACCATTTTTTGGTTTAACTTTACTCTTCAGTGAACTCTTTATATTGTAAATCTCTTCTCGTACAAGATCAGGTTGTTTTACTTTTATCATTGTTCCATTAAAGGAAAAAAGAAAAAAATAACAAAGGAAAAATAAAAAGAAACCCACAAACCAAAAAAAACTTTTAACTTCTTGTGAAAAGAAATAAAATCAGTTAGCTTTGCATTCCTAAAGGTATGATCTCCATCTTCATCATCCTTCAGGAATGTGAAAATTATAATGCAGCAATCTTCTTCTGCTTTAATAGTTAATTTCCAATAACTTGGAAACATCTTAAGACCCACTCAGGTTATCCATCCATCCATTTAATAGTGACATTCCTCAGTGTTTTCATATATTCTACAGTGAGAGCCATTAAGTATCTTCTGTCATTCTGAAACCCTCCACCTGATGAGGAAAAGTGATTTAAATCTTAGCAATATAACCTGCAGAACCAAATGACAACTTATATATAGCACACTTCGCCGTACAAAGCACTATATGAACTTAGCAATTAGTCTGAAGCTAATACACCTCTTATTTGTCATTAATTTGTAGACAAAATGGTTTCTCCCAAGGTTAGCATTTTCATTATCATCTGCAAATGATGGTCCCTTGCCAAAGTTCAAACCATTTCAATGTAGTGCACTTTTTCCATTTTTAAATATTCCTGATTCAGTTTTTATTGCTCTCTTGAAAATAATTAGGCAGAAAATGGATTATCCCCTTTCAATGAACAACTATTGGAAACATTTCGAAATTTCATGCTTTCAGGCACCAGTGGCTACAGAGAGAAATATGCCCTTTTCAACCAAGCCCTTAATTATTTTATCAATTGAAAGAGGAACTAATAAATCGTTGGCAATACACAAAGCATTGTCCTCTAAATCTGTAGGATTTTATCTATGGGCTAATCTTGAAAAATAATTAACTGCCCTAATCTAGTGATCTATACAAAGAGCTATGAATAATACTGCAGTGCACCCCTGTTGCTCCTCCAGAGCAAAAAAAGTTTCAAGAGTTTTGTTCTTAGGAACTGCAATAGAACTATTTTTATCATCTTTTATATTTCTGTGCTCTTCTGTATTTGCCAGTCCACAACAAGGACCTGGGAAACAATGCCTATGAAAGTGAAGTCAGCCTTTTGAACTCTCCATTGATCCATTTCCATTCTCTTGGAGAGAGTGGAGGATACTGGTTGAGTGTGTTTTCACTTGATGATTGAAGGAGACTAATGCAGTCATGGTCGTGATCCATGTGGGGATCTAATTCAATTAACTAATGAAAAACATACATGTAGTTCTCAGATTCAATGCAAGGTCACGATTACTTTGCTTGATTCATACCCTGTATGTGTTGGTCCAGTGGTTTTTAGAAAATATGCTGCATCTGGATAAGATTTAGTGCACGATAAACACGTGAAAGAAAGTTTTCTTTGGAGACCAAGGGGTTGAATGTCTAAGGCTACCCCCACTGCTCCTCTTTCAGCAGACCAGACCTGTTCTGGAAAGCATGGCTTTTTGATTTTTGGTGAAAGAAATAATTCAGGCGTAACATTTGTAGAAGAGAGGCAGATGCCTGCCTAAGAAAAAAGATGGGAAACAACTAATTAGACTTAATTTAAGAGATGGACAATCACATGCTGAGGACTCCAGTTATCAGCCAGACCAAGTGCACTCCTACATGCTCAGTTACCATAGAGACAGGCACGTTTTCTGAACCTCTTCCCCAAAAAATCACCCCAATTAGATCCACCTTCATGCATCACATATGCTTGAACTGTTCCGTGAGGTTACTTAAGTAATTGTGACTGATTCATTCTCCTTACTGACATCTAAAGAAATAACCCTTACTTGCTGCTTCCTGGTCCAAATTTAATTCTAGGGTCATCTATCCATAATTTTGCCACAGCCAGAAATAGGTCAGTCGTTGCCACGCTCCATAGTGCTCTTAGTTAAAAAGTTCCAATTCAAAATTCCCATCAGTGATCACCCAAGGAGAAATATCAGCCAGAAAGCATGGAAAAGACTGATGTTTGGAGGGAGGACTTTGGGAAGGAGGAGCAGGCATCAGGGTGTCTATCTCATGCTGCTTGACAACTACAGAAACTGGTCTTAACAAAAACATTGGTGTTTCACAGCATGCTCTTGCTCAGCTGGGCAGAGGAAACGTCAAACAGCTTTGTCTGGGTCAGAGACTGGGACAGGTCAGCTTTTTGTTACCCTTTTTATTCTGGAAGTGTTCAAGGCCAGGTTGGATGGGGCTTTGAGCAACCTGCTCTAGTGAAAGGTGTCCCTGATATGACAGGGGGGTTGGAACCAGATGATTTTTAAGGCCCCTTCCAACATGAACCAAACCCTTGTGATTCTGTGATTTGTACTGTAGATGTTCACATGTGAGTCAGTCGTCTAGATTCCAATTGTAGTCTTTACAGAGATCCTGAGACTTCCAGAGCATGATTCATCTCACCCAGATGCAGAGTTAAGATTATACAGGTGCTTGTTTTACTCCACTGCCTGTAAGAGTGGAGTTCAGCTCAGCTGTAAGTAGTGACATTAAGAGCTCGATTCAAATTACTGGCATGAAAGCATCTCTGAATTGAACTCCATCCTGGGACTCAGCTCAGGATTCACCACTTTGTATTGAGTGCTAACAGTGGTGTTTGGGAAGGTGTAATGCCACTGGCTGATTTAGTTTTATATAGAAATGCTGCTTTTAGTGACTAATCTTTGGTGATTTGTTGCAAAATTCAAGGGGGTGGATAAAAATAACATTTTGGAAGGCAGAAAGTGCATGATGTTCATTAACTGCAACTGGAAAGGCAGGAGAATGCTTATCCCAAAGCTGCACTGTTTGGATTTACAAGGATTTCAGCTGATTTTGCTGAAGCTGATTTTGGTCTCCAAGATCTTAAAGGTCCTTTCCAACTTAATTGATTCTAAATTAAAAGGATGAAATCACTATTAAAAGCTTGCATTGAAGTAAAGGTGATTTCATAACTCTATTATAACTGATAATGAAGAGAATAATGGGAACCCTTCTGGTGGTTCGAGCGATTTTTTTTCTTTGCTAGAATTTCTGATGATTTTGAAGCTGAACACCACAGGATTACAGTGTTGACCTCTACAAACTAGCACACAAGCAACTTCTTTTGACTATTCAACCTTGAGAGTCCATAATCACATTAAAAGCTTCCAAATGCAATGCAAAAAATGAAAAAAAAAGAAGAAAAGGAGGATTTTTTTCTTACCTCTCTGTCTGGACTGATATTATTTTTAATGCTTTACCCAACACCAGGACAAAAAAATTCTGACTTTGTAATGGTGATTTTGAAACCAGATGAGATTCTGCTCTTCACGGGAAGCTCTTTACAGGGATACATATTCACCTCTTGTATTAAGTGAGGGCCAGAGAACATCTTTTGCATTGTTTAAACCAGCCAAGCCATAAGGAAGCCTCTTAGATTTGAATTTAAGCACCCCATTAACTTCCCCAGGAAAAGTCTTCTCTCTCTTATTAAATCATTCCCTGGGAGGGGACGACTGCAGAAAGGATCCTTGGAGGAGATCCTTACTTTCTAGGGTTCCTGATACAACTTAATTAGCAAAACTTACTGTGTAAATTCAAGAATATGCAAATGAAAACAAATCTGAAGGCATGTGTGTAGACTGAGTTGATGCTGAATTAATATTATATTATGCATAAAATGTGTAAATAGTTTACCTGTTTAATGAAATATTAAAAGATTTGTGGGGTAATTGGTGGTACTAATGATTCCATTAAATATACATACAGAGATAGAAAATATTTCCTATCATAGCATCTATAGATCCAACATTTAGAGTTGATATATTGCAAAGAAGAATGATCTTTTTCTCACTTTTAA
This sequence comes from Chloroceryle aenea, assembly GCA_013399075.1. Taxonomy (NCBI): domain Eukaryota; kingdom Metazoa; phylum Chordata; class Aves; order Coraciiformes; family Cerylidae; genus Chloroceryle; species Chloroceryle aenea. The sequence goes on from VWZY01004694.1 coordinate 63,211, forward strand.
TTAAGGTTTAACATGTTGTATACTGCTGTGGTTCTTAACACTCTCAATAATGGTGAAGTCTATTGCTCGAAAGCGAGTGAGTCGGGAGGGGTGAACTTTATTGAACATTGTTTTGTGCTGTTGAACATGAATTACCTACACGTGGGTCACACACACAGGCAGTATTTTTCCCACAGTGTGCTCAAATCCAGACACTTTTACATGGCTGGCAGCTGTTGATTTGTGGATACCCTGGGGACAGCAGTTACAAGGTGTGTGTATATTTACTCTTGTTAAGCCAAGACATGATTTGTTGCCCATAACACGGACCTCCATTTGTGTGCAAATCTGTTATGCTTAAGATAACAACTTTATCTACTGCCAGGAAGAGAGAAAAGAACAACAAAACTGTTGAAAAGAGTCCTGGACAATTATCCACAACCTGTCTGGTAAGGTTGGGCAGCAGCTCTGGTGTTGAGTGTGGCTGAGGATGGATGTAGCCCAGCGTGGTTATTACAGCTGGAATTCATTTTGTCTAACCTTCATCTGGCCAGAGCACAGCTCGTGTTTCCCTCAGACTCTTTCCAGTATGCAAGGCACAATCCATCACTACCCCTTGAGACAGTCACTGCAGGATAAGGTGAAAGGTGTCTAGAAGTGCCCCTTTCTCCCACTGCCTGCAAGGGTAGCCCGAGTAACTGGTCAAGGCTAAGAGTTGCTTGTTAATTAAACTGGGACTCGAGCAAAAGGATGCTCCCCAAGTGGCCCAGCAGCAATCACACTTGGGGCTTCGTTCCCTTGGTGCTGAGCTATAGTCCCATTGACAGTCACTGGTGTTGGGGTGCTGAACACCTTTTTAAACCAAGTATTTTGGGGAATCCATGGGCTGTCATGAAATTAGGCTGCAGTTCTGTTCACGGAGATTATTTCTTTCCAGATTCATCAAATGAGCCCTGGTTTCCATCCCTGCCCAGAGCAGCTTCCTTGGACAGTAGTGGGAACATTTAACTGCTATTCATAGCCATATTTTGAGGGTAGTTTTCACTCCCTGTGGTTGTCTGGGTCTCACTGCATGCCAATACCACTTCAACCAACCCTGGATCAATTTAACTGCGTCTCAGAGATGAGCTCTCCTTCCCCTTCTGGCCCTGGGATCCTGCAGCATGTCAGGAGGAGACCAGCTCCAGATGGCCCAGAGACATCAAGCTGCAATTCATCAGGATGTGACTGGGCTCCCTACTCATTGCTGTCCCCCATCTGCACTGTCAGCCTCACTCGCTGTCTTTCACCCCTTGCTGTTAACGGGAAGAATGTCATCCTGCCCCAACTATTTCATGCTTTGGCTGTGGATTTTAATTACTCTTTGTAAATGAGATCAAAAGGGACGAGGAAGGAAGGAACAATGCAGTGATGTAGGGAGAGTACAGCCAAGCATAACTGCTTTGTTCAACATTTTTAGGAGTGTCGAGAGAAAAACAGTACTTATCTCTTCAGTGATGAAGCTTCTAGCTGCTGTACTGCTTGAAGGCTTTTAATGTCAGTGCTGGACCAGGGTCCAGCCAGGTTGCTAATGCACCATCCTGCAGATAAACCATAAATCCAGTGTAATGGTTATCCATAAACTTGATGTTTTGGTTGTATCCCAGCATGAATATCACTGCTGCAGCCTGCAGGATTGGCTGGTTTGGACTTGAGTGTGGCTGCTCTCACAAACCTGCCGTGTTTCACCCTTGAAATGTTTCTCTGGTTGGAGCTGTACTTTTACTTGATTATTTGGGGCTTTCTGCTGCTCCCGTGGCAGAGTAGGCATAAGGAAATATGGTTCTTTGTGTAGGGCCAGGACCTGGAGGTACCTCACTGGTCTTAAAGCAGGCACTCTTCACCACTGGTGCAGATTAGATTCTATGTTATGAGCTGCCACAATTTACATCATGCTCCCTCTCCATCTACTGGGTGGAGATGAAGCCATTGCATCCATCTATAGGCCATTGCCTCTTAGCCAGAAAAATTGTCCCAGTGATTTTCCAGCTCTTTATATTTGTGTCATGTTCCTAATGTGAGCTGTGCAGCAATTGCTTTGCCTAAAAGACATGTATTTGAGTTGTGGATAGTTTCATTAGACAGCTGAAATGGAGGAAGATGAATCCTACCACTATTCCACATGGGCAATTAACCTATTTCTTCCCTTTCAACACTGAGTTATGGATTTATGTGGTAAAAGGAGGAGGAAAGAAGTGCTTCAATGAAAATTATTTAGCCCAAAGTATTGCTGTCTACCTTTCCATCACTTGACTTATGACATAGATCTGACTTACAAAATGCACTATGTGTTTATCAGCCTGCCCTCGGGCATCTTCATGGGAGCAACGTGGACTCTTTTCTTGGAGACTGGGGATGAAAGAACAAAGTCTGGAGAGATTTAGCCTATGAGGAATGACTACAGACAAAGACATCAAGGTGCTGGAACAGGCTAAAGCCCCTTGAGCACCCGAGGTCTAGGAAGAAGATGGAGAAACAACAATTAAGAGCATGACACAAGTCAAGAGGGGTCTAGATGACATTGTGGGTGCCTGCTCCACCCTGTTCTGAATAATTCCTCGACTTTTATGCATGTTGCCAATGTCTGGCTTTGTTTCATGAACAAGGTGTTCCCTGCAGACCCATTGACTGTCTCTGATCCACTGTCACTGGCTCAGTCGCAGGGTCCAGGATGGATTTTCCCACTTGCCTCTCTATACACTGTTCTGAGCAGTGGTTAAGCTACATGCCAAAGCAGTGACCAGGGTGGCTGCAAGGATCAGAACAACCCTCTTAATTCTCCTTACACTTAGCAAGTGTTGCCTATTACCAAGGCTAAATTCCATATTACAATTTAACCCCATGACTTTCCTGTCCTGCCTCCAATGGCCTTGCAGATTCCTACCTTTGCAGCATAAAAAGAACTGCAAGGTGGACATCAGCATAGAGAAAGGGAGCTAAATTTGGCGTTATATTAACCCCAAAGGGATGTAACATTGCCATTGCCAGAGGAATAGGTAGGAACCAGCACAGGTATGCATGAAGAGCTATGGAAGAGAGAGAAAAACAAGTATCTTGTTTATTTTCCTTTTTCAGTTGTGAAAAAGTGAAACTTATAAAAATTGCATGAGCTGGGTCACACAGGAATTCTGAAACAGAACCAGAAACTGCATCCAAATCTTCAGAGAGCCTAGAGAAGCCTGTAATAGCTTAGTTGTAAAAAACTTCCTGTCTTTCCAGCAGCTGCAAATGGCAATCACACATCCAAACAAACAAAGCCTTTGCAAAAAAACACAAAACTACAAAAATTCCCTCCCTTGGTTGCAAAGGATGGCCACCCAAAACCTGCATGAAACCCAGGGACAGCAAATACAGATGTTGAGGCAGAAATGTCTAGGAGGTGGTTTAGTGGGGCTTGGCAGTGTTAGGTTTACAGGTGGACTTGGTGATCTTAAAGATCTTTTCCAACCTAAATGATTCTTTGTCAGAGGCACTCTAGAGATCTTTCATGGAAGGTGGTTACCTGACTGGTTTCCACTTAGCCTGGATCACTTTAGTGCATTTATGTGTTCCCTGGGTGTTGCTTCAGAGCCAGTGCTGACTTAAAATTCCAGACTTGTCTTAGTGATGCTGGAAAATGAAGGATGTAGTTAATTTTGTTTGCCCACCAGCACATCAGATGATGCCTATATCATCTGATTCCTGACCAAGACCAGAAAGCAGCACAGCTGCATTTTCCACATGCTTCACTCATGGGACTAGGTCTTGAGAGAGAGCACAAGTCTGGACAAGTTTTACCATAAAAGGAGTACATGTAAAACCATAAATTTTTCCTCTCCTGAACCCAAGGGAGAACTGAGCTCTCATTAGAGCATCACAGCCTGCATCTTCCAGTAGCTAAGTATTGCCTTCTAGCCACCCTGTCTGTGATCACATCTACCTTCATGTCTCCTTACAGGAAGAACACAAGCAGTGGGTCTCCAGGAGTGGAGAACTTAATTCAGGTCCTCTTGTTCCAGAGAGAAATCAGGAAAAAGCAAAGATTAATATTGCCATGTCGTGTTATTTTATCAAAGAAAAGGGGATTAGCAAATAGGAGATGAAGAAGTCTCTACTGCATGAGCCATCTGGCAATTCTAGTTAATGGAGATATAATCACAAAGCCCCCTCTGATCTCTCAGTCCATGGGTTAGTGGGCTGGGAGATAAGATCAGCCAGGATGGGTGCTGCAACCCTGAGCCCCACAAAAATCTACCCAAACCCTCAGTCCCTTGTCAACCCCCTCTCTCCAGAACAGAAACTGAGAAAAGAAAACAACCCAAGCCAAGACCCTCCTGAGAGACTGATTTATTCGAAGCTGTCAGGAAAATAGAGGAGACAATGTGAACTAGAGACAACAAATGCAATTAAAAGGAGAGAGGAGAGAGGCCTTCCTTGTAATCGCTGGTTCCGGGAGGCAATATGCTGTGGATTAGAATGTCTCAGGCCCAGAGTGGTACCATATGGTGAAACTCTGTTCATTCAACATTAAATCCTGGCATTTTGCAGCTGTCAAGATAAAGCTGTTTATATGAGTAACATTGTAGTTTGTTTATAGGGAAATAAGACGTAGCGAGTTATGATTAATCAAGGTGTCCAAAACCTGCTGCAGGCTCCTGAAATAGATTGTGTTTCATGGCAGAAGCTTTGTCTCCTAAATTATTGACATTTTTTTTCTCTTTTCTTTTCTTTTCTTTTCTTTCCCTTCTTTTCTTTCCTTTTCTTTTCTTTTCTTTT
>VWZY01004694.1:75110-113427 GCA_013399075.1 Chloroceryle aenea
GATGGCTGCAAGGAGAGGGGCTGTGGGATGGCCAAGGCAGTGCAAGCTTGGAGAGCACAGCCAGAGGCAACAAAAAAGCCATGATTGGCTACAAAAGGGACCAAGTCTGACATCATGGAGACCACAGCTCCTGGAAGGTTACTGAGAAGAGTTAGATGATGAATCCTCCCTTTCTAGGGTTTGTGTGTAAATGTTTATCCTCCACTGAGCTACGTAAGTTGGTACCTACAGAGAGGGCTGATAGTCTGAGTGCTCCATAGTGGCCCAGGTATGGAGGGGTGTTTCAAAAGATCACAAGCAAATGCAAAATGTCACGGCAATGTCCCCTTTCCATCATGCCAGACCTATGCAGGGTGTAAAACCCAACCATTTCTCTGACCAGAGATGGGTTTGTGGGAACCTGGGATATGAGATGTGAGAATCCAAACCTTGTCTCCATCTGCTGTTCCTCAGCAGCAGGATCTGAGCAGCAGCCCCAGAAATCCTGGATTTCACCACCTCCTACTCTCACCCAAAATTTATCCCATCTTGGACACTCTCTTCTAATCTACCAGGCTGTAACTGGAGTGTTTCCTCTTCTTTGCCTTTCTTTTTTCTTTTTTTTTTTCTTTTTTTTCTTCCCGGTGTTAGTTCCCTCCACACTGAGCTGACAGCTACATTAAGAGACCTGAAAATACCATAGCAGAACTAAAGCAATTATTGTAATGTAGCTTTAACAGAGGCTGTAATGAGAGAGAATTAAAAATGTGCCAGTCTCATCACGATTTAGTGTTCCTGTGACCTTCCAGGGGTACTGTCAGATGAAGAATTGAGTTTGCTGTTCCCTTCTTTCTCTTGTCACAATAAGGAAGAATCAAAGGGGAAGGGAAAAAATAACCCAAATCCACCAGTCCTTCCTCCAGGGCTCTCTGTGGTTCACAATTACTCTGGTACTGAAGGGTAGAGAAGTGCTAATTAATCACAGAATAAAGCCAATCAGTCTGTAATCCATGGTAGACCTCACCACTGTTAGGGTAAAGTCTAGGATGTAAAGAGACCGGTAGTGCAGGAAAGTGATATAGGTCTGGGAGATGGCCTTTGAATGCAGCTTGTAAGGAGAGCTACATGATGGGGCAGGCAGCATCATCACCAGGAGGTTAAAGCAGGGAGAGGATCAAGTTTGCTCCTAATGTTCACACTACAGGCTGCTTCTCTTCCCTGAAGCCTTTGCTGACTTCCCAGCTGCTGCTCCCCACACTGACATGTGAATCATTCAAGCAAGGGCTCACCAAGGTGTCACAACCCTCCCCATGAACACCTGTGCCATCCCCTGCCTGGTGCAGACCAGATGTGTCAACACATCCACATTTAAATTGGAGAAGCCAGCAGTGCAGACCTTGCCCATCTGCAGATAAGGGTCGGTGGCACTTTACTTCCACTTCTCCTCTCTTCTCCACTTCTCCACTGTGTATGCAAATGCCCTGACCAGTAACACCATCACTTTGTATCTTTCTCCAGGTGATGGGCCTTCATCTGTCCCCAGGAGGTACAGATAATTCGCCCTCTCATTACCTCAGCAGATGGATGGTGCAGCAGGACTGAGGGAACTCCATGGCTGAACCATGATGACTTGCTTCATCAACTCACAGTAGGCTGAGAAACTTCCAAATCTTTGGCCTCGATGCTATAGACACAGGCATGCAGGAAGCCTTTTTGTCAACGTGTCTTGGTGTTTGCCATGCTTCAGCTAGGACAGCATGGATATGACCCCTACAAATCACCAGGTCGAGAGCAAAGCAGACTCATTAGTGAGAGATGAGATGAAGAAGCAGATTTCCCCTGTGTTTCTGGGGTCTTTGAACTAAGCAACACATGTTAAACATGACATAATTAGACCTTTGTAATACAGTCGGCATATAAGCCTTGTGAACATAGGAAGGGTTCCCCATCTCATGTATAAATAGGTTCTTATGGAGAAACCAGGTGAGTGCTTCAGCAGCAGCCAGACCAGCACATGCCATCAGCATTAACAGATGAAGGAATGTTCAGTTCCGTGATTATTTGCAAGGCACAGAAAGATTTTTGGATAATGTGGATTTCTCTCAGATACAGATACAGAAGGTCTGTCCAGGACTGACCAATGAGTGGTGGCCAAGGGGGAGAAGGGAATGAAGATACCCCTGGGGGGACCCAAGAGTCGGGAGGAAGAAACCCCACCATGAACTTCACAGTCCTGCCAGAGAAGACCTCAGTGTGATGAAGACTGCAGTGACAGCCCTCAAGTTTCTGCTGTGGGACACTAGTGCCTTCACCTGTAGGGCCTGGAGGGATGCCAGCAGGATGAGCATCACACCAGAGGAAAGGGAAGTAATTTGGTATAATGATTTTGCCTTTATTATTGATGATGCTTTTCTGTGCCATTTTGGGCTGAGAGTGTTAGTAAAAGTCTAACTGGACTGACTGTGATCAGCCACTTTCTGCTTCTCTAAATGACAGGCAAACACAAATCACAGGCCCTGTCTTGTCTCTTGTTACTCCTTCAAAACCTCTCCCAAACTGCCATATTATTTTCCAGAAGGCTCAAGCAGAGCTGGGTACAACGTTTACAGGTTTGTGTCCTTTAAAATAAAAATCCTATGACTGGGGGACAAAAATGCCATGAAAAAGATTGGATCAAGATATCCTGCTCATTAAAGTCAAGAAATGATGCTATCAGAAAGGTCTGAACTCTCAATCCAAAAACAAAATGCGCCTTTTCCTCTGCCTTTTATTTCTTTACAAGGCATCACATCAGCACTTAGTGCTGCAGGACTGATCTTGACAAACCTTAAAAATGCTACAGATCCCTTAATGTTATCAGAATTCCCTGCTACAAAAAATCTCTTAGCTGAGAACCAAGCATCCTGGGCATTGAGACCACTCAGCTGTCTGCTGTAGCTCTCAGACAGGCAGCACAGCTTTGCTTTCAGGTCTTGGTTTTTGAAAACAGAAAGACTTTTTTTTTTTTCAAGGAAGAACATTGGTAGTTGGTGCAGGGAGTCATCCATCCCCTCTGCCCAGGCCTGGTGAGGACACATCTCCAGTCTGGGCTCTGCAGTACAAGAGTGATGGACATACAGGACAGAGCCCAGCAAAGGACCACAGAGATGATGAATGGATTGGGTAGCATCTGGTGCATGAGGAGAAGACAAGAATGATGGGACTGCTCAGCCTAGAGAAGAGAAGACTCATCTTAAGAAGGGGATGTTATCAATGTGTATAAGAATGGATTGGGTAGCATCTGGTGCATGAGGAGAAGACAAGAATGATGGGACTGCTCAGCCTAGAGAAGAGAAGACTCATCTTAAGAAGGGGATGTTATCAATGTGTATAAATACCTGACAGGAGGGTGTAAAGAAGACACAGTCAGACTTTTCTCAGTGATGCCCCATGAACAGACAAGAGGCAACGGGAATGAACTGCAATACTAAAAAAATCTGTTTAAAATAATAATAATAATAAAAAAATCTTTTGAAGGTAGTTGAACACCTGAGCAGGTTACTCTGAGTGGCTGTAGAGTGTCCCTCAGATGGAAATATTCAAAACCCAACCAGACAGGGGTCTTAGCTTGCTCTAGCTGCCCCTGCTTTCAGCAGAATGGTTGGACAAGGCCATCTACTGAAGTTCCAGCATCTCTGTATTCACTGGGGAATGGCCAGATGGATGACCACAGGAAAGTAGCCATGCACAGCTATCAGAAATTATGAGACTGTTGGCATTCGTTTGATATCCAGAAATAAGAGCTATCATACAGAATCTAATGATGTAGTATTTGGAAGAAGGAGCTATCTCTCCATGAGGGAGTTGCTTTGATGTTAACAAGTTCTTTGATACATTTCCATCTTCCTACCACCTGAGACTTACACAGCCATACTTCAAACACCTACCCAGCTGGAAATCAGCTGAAAACCAACATATCTTTGCCATTTATAAAAGCACTTTTCTAAACACACCTGGGGTAAGCGCCAGGGAGGATGAAGAGGTACCTGAAAAAAAAATGACAGTGCTAACCTAAGTAAAAATGAGGATAAATAGATCAGGAATTCTTTTAGAATGGGAATTAGAAGAAAAGTTCTCACCATCTACAGGACTCTAGGACCACTACAGACATGAAACAGAATTATCAAGATGTCTCCTCATCACTTGGTGTGATGGGGTGAGTGTTGTGGAGGTGAGAAGGGCCTGATGACACAGTCTATCCTAGTCCAGTTGACAAAGATTATTTTGGAGAAGAACTACAGGAATGCTCTCATAGAAATGAGAAACTTCAGCTCTTCAATTAACAAACACTGTGACTTGAATTCCAAGTAGCCCTAAAGCTGTAGATAAATTTGTCCTGGGGGGAGGTCACTTCATCTTGCAGAAGAAAGGCAGAATTGCATTTAGAGGGGACATGCAGCCAAGTTTCTGCAGACTGCCCCCCTGCTTATTGTCCATGTGGCTCTGAAGGTTGATATGGTAGCTCAGACTTCATGTTCTTGGAAATATATTTTGCCTTTTACAAAAATATATAACATCAGGAATTTAACATTCCCAAGAGCAAACAGATGGCAGGAACCTCCCTGAAATGCCATCTGCAGCAACACTATAATTTCATAACTCTTCCTGTCATGAAAGATCATCCCTTTTCAAGTCAAAAGAAGCTTAATCTGAAGGAGAAAAAATGGAAATCTGAGTTTACATCCCTAGTTTATATTAACATACAAAGAAGAACTAAGTATGTGAGTCCAATTTTAGAACACTGGTGGGCACCCTGAGTAGATACAGATATTTATGATGGCATGTAGGAGCATGATGGCTGGCAAGTCACTTGGGTTCCTTTCTTCACACCTCCGGCGAGCACTTCATGCTACCTGATCTGCACACTTAATTCAGGATGGGGACATTTTCTCCTTGGAAATTCCTCTCTTCAATGACAACAGAAAGCCCCTAGAAGACCAGCTGACACCAGATGCCTGTTACTTGGCTAAAGCTGTTTGTTGAACCCAAGCAATACCACACAGAAGTCCAGAAGTGAGCAGCATCCCAGCTGGCTGTATGAGGGGAAGACCCCCCAGCTACTGAGCTCAGCTTCCTCAGTGATACCCATAGCTTGTCAGCCACCAAAAAGGAGAACATGTGCAGCTTCTTTAGGCTAAACTCTGAGTTTTTCAGGAAGCATTTTATCAGGGAGGTGCCCAAGCAGTGCTGTCATATAGCACAATACAAATCCCTTTATTCGGTAGCTTCCTCCCATGCCTGGCAGCAGCAATAGGGTGAATAGCAATAGGCATGAAGTTTGGTGATCTGGTAGGAGACCCCACTGTGCCTTTAGCATCCAGCTGGTTCCCCCTCAGTCTGAGAGGTACCAGCCACACTGCTGTGGCCACCTCAGTGATTTACTGGGGCACACAGCTGGCCACTGAGATGGTCAGCTATGGAAATGCCTAAATAGCTCCTGTTGAAGATGCAGGCAGAACACCTACAACCCTCCAGCGCAGGGAGACAAAGGCTTATCACTGAAGACCTGGCAAGATCATTCTGTGTGTTCATCCTGGCTCACTAGGAAATGCACGCCAGCAATGTTGCCACAACTGGAGACTGCTCTTCCCTGCAGAGAACACAGTTACAGACCAGACAAAATGCATTTATCTTTGAACAAAAATGGCAGGACCAGAAGCCGTGGGAGGGGTGAACCTACATCTAAATTTCAATCTCCTTCACCTAATATAAAGAAAACAATTTTGAGAGCAAGGTAGAAGGGAGGAGGTGGGAAGGAGGAAGGTGTCAGTAGACCAGTTTCTCAGATGAGAGTAGGCTTCTCTGCTTCTGCTTAATTGATTAATTCCTTCTTAGCAGAGTCATCTGTTTGATGTGCTTTTCCATAAAAGCAGTTCAGAAAGTTCATGGGAGTTAATCCGTGAAGATGGCTGGAGCTGCAAAGCCAAGCATCTGATTAAAGGACAAGGCGATCGCTTACGGCTTAACCGCTTTCAAAGTTGTTCCCAAAGTCTTTGCTAACCTTCATATTTCAAAGTTCATTTCTCAGCATTGGGGAATTTAAAGGAGAAGGTTTATTTTTAACACTTGTATTATTACTGTGATCAAAAAGCAAGTAAAATAAATTCAGAGGAAGGCCACACACAAAGTCACATGCACACCAGGAAAAAGAAGCAGATGAGAAGATAGACAGGAACACGCACACACAGAGGCTCCTGTTCCACAGCCTATTCAAACCAGCTCGCTCTGAATGCAGGCCATGCACTCAGCACTCACAGATAAAGGCAAAGCCATTACTTGTGTCAGTGCTATCAGCCTGTAGCCAAGAACTTGGAGGAACAAATATCAGAAGTGTGTTTTCTCCACGAGGGTTTGCATTACTGCTACTTACAGCAGAGGGTGGCCATCAAGATAGAAAGGTGGGCAAATATTCCTGATGTATCTCAGGTGTGTTGGTGCTGAGTGATGTAATGAGGTGACTTAAATCCTCTGATGGTGCTGTACAAGGAAGTAATGATGAGAGATGATGTGGAAGAATTGCAGAGGGACGTCACACTGCTGATTGACTTCATGATAAAATAGCAGCTGAGATTCAGTAGAAGTAGAAGGTGGTGCATATGAGGGGAAAAAAAAAAACAACAATCCTAACTTCACATTCTGTGATGAGCTTTGAATGAACTATTACTTACTCAGGAATGAACTGGTGTTTACAAAAGGCAGCTTTATGAAGATGTGACCTCAGTGCTCCATGGGAGTGAGAAAAAGCAAATTGAATGTTAAGAATTAATGGAAAGGGAATAGAGATCAAAATACAAAGCATTATTGTGTCCCTGGGTAAATTCATTGTGTGCCTGCTCCTTGAATGTTTTGAGTGGCTCTGGTGTGCCCCCATCCCAGGAAAGACTGAGTAGAACTGGAAAATGTAGAAGGGAGGTAGACTGATCAAAGGTATAGAACAATGAAGTACTCTAGGAATATTTCATCTGAGTAAGAGATGACAGAAGCTAAGTATGATAATGGACTATCAGATTATGAGTGGCATGAAGAGGATGAAAGAGAGCAACTGTTTTTTTATTTCTTTGAAAGACAAAAAACAGTGCTTGAGATGATAGCAGGTTGGAACAAAGGGCCTGCTTCACACAACATGAAGAATATCTGCAGTTAATCCTCCCTTGCCAAGGGATACTGAAAGTGTTAAAAGTTTCTTTGATCTAAAAATTTTAAACAACTTAATGGGAAAAAAAAATAAACCCATGAAATTCCTGGTAAATACAAAGATACTTTAGGAATATTTATGATTTTGTCCTCCAGAGGCTGTAAAAATATAGGCCTTGTGCTTGATCTTATACTCTTCCCTCTACTGGGCTAGGTAGACCTACAGTAGACCCACTGCAGACCTTATCAGTGCTTGCATTATGTTACTGGCCATCATTTTAATTTCCTAGCTTCTTCAAAGGATGGAAACTTTATTCTGGCCTGGGCACAGTCATCCCCACTCTCCCTGCCATGCTTATCTTGGAGCCATTAGAATTACCTTCCAGAGATGTTCATCCTCTTTCCAACACAAATTTCTTGGGATGCTCCACCCTATCCTGTACTAAACCATTGCACAGGACAGCTTGCCCAGTGCCCTTTTATTCATTACCTTGTAGCTGTGTCCCTGATGACACCTCAGTGCTTGTGATTACGGACTTGGGAATTTGTAGTGGCCCTCCTCCAGGAAGGCAGAGCTCTGACATCTTCTCTGGATGTTTCAAGACTCCTGAAGAACCTTTAGCCCACCAGTGCTTCATATTTGCTGTGTGACCATTTTTGCTTGAGTATGGCTGACATCCACACACATCAAATGCAATATTACTAATTCCCACAAGGACAGTCATAGTCTCTCAGTTGCAATCCAGACTACTTCAAAAACTTAGCAGCTTGGTCTTACTAGGACCTCAGCAGAGATCAAAGGTTTCTGACAATTCACAGGAGCAGCATATGGTGGATGATCAGTCTGAAAGAGGATTTGTTGGGTCTCTGGGGGATAGGGTCACAAAGGGCATGATCTGGATTACAGGAGAACCAGAGGCACAGGGCAGAGCAGCACATCTCACTGGTGGCACTGGGTGGATGTGTAAAATCTGTCCATACCAGCAGCTGCTGGCAGATATTCAGCTTCTGGAGCAGGCATTCAAGTGAAAGTGAATCATCTGAGGACTTGACCTTGTTTATGCCTTGAGGACTTATTTTTAAAGTCTACGTGCTATTGGGAGATGTGCCAGAGCTCTGATCTCCACCTCCAGATGGATATTCTTGGAAGACTGGAAACAGCTGGAGACTGTTTTGTGCACCAGTGTAAAGGGTATGAGGATCCCTTCTGAAATCTGGAAGTAGGTGAAGTTGTCTGTGCAGATGCAGACAGGTTTGGTGAGGATTTGTAACCTCTCCAGAGTAAACACAAAAGAGAAAAGAGGTTTCAGAAGCAAGAAACACTTGGAATGGAACCAGTCAAGGAAACTGCAAGTTCTTATTTTATCCCAGCTAGCATTTCTCACTTGATTGAAGCTGGGCTTAGATGTCTTCTTGTATGGCCATTGAGGTAGACAGCCAGGCTTCCTAGCCCATCAGTCTGACCTCACTTTGCATTTCTTACATTCTGGCAGAGATGTCTGCATTTGCTCAAATTATTCCCATGAAAGATGAAAAAACCTTCCAGAGGATGGCATTTTGTCAACCACTTGTTCCTACTCACTGAAAATGTAGTTGAAATGGCAATTGAACCAGGAGAGATGACTTAGCCCATGGTAATCAGACAGAAATCCTGGTGCTGGAACATCCTGGCTTTGGACAGGTTTAAAAAGGTGTCATCCCATTTTTTTTTTCCATACTGCAGACCCTAAGGAGTATTGTGGTTGAGGGTTTTTTAATTATTATTTTTTTTTACCCTTTCTTTGAATCTAGGGGAAAAAAACCCTTCAGTTGTGGGATATTAATGAGCTAGTCCAAGGAAATGTAGGCAGGCAGAAGATTTGTGGTGTCCATTTGCAAGCCAAGATGCTGTCATCATAATGCCAGAAGCACTCTTTATTTTCAGGCCTTCAATGGAGATGAGGGGCCACATGCACCACCCAAGAGCCTGCACCACCCAGGGTTGTGCCAAAAGCATCTTTGAAACACGTGGGTTGGGTGTGAAGGCAGAACAGATGGTTGTCAATGTTGTGTGTAGACACATGGGGCAAGGAGGTGCAGAGTGATTCAATAACTTTAAGGTTACTCACCCAGTGAAAATTCAACTCATGTGTCCCACCTGCCAGTCCATCAGACCTGCCTTTCTTTCTTATAGCATCCTCCAGCCCGGGGCTGGGGAGCAGCACAAGCAACATGCAAACTGATGTTGGACACAGAAGTTTGGAAGAGATAAAATTATAAAGTGGACAGGTGAAAAATCAAACTGTTACCATCTGTGGGGAAAAAAAGTCTGCTCAAAGGGACCAGCATGGGTCAGACTGAGGATACTTCAACTCTTATTAAAAATACCTGTGCTTTCTTGCAGTTCAGCTCACCAACATTAATAGTTCAGTTGGATTTACTTCCCTGTGACAACAAGTACACAGACTCCTGGGATTTTAAGACAAGAAGGCACCAGACACATTTTAACAAAAGATGATTCAAGTGAAATTTGTTGGTTGCCTTTCTCCTTTCCTCCACTCAGACTGACCTTCACCCAGTTCAGCTTTAGAGAAGAGTTTACTTAGGGAGTGAATACACAGAAAGCCACTCTTCTCTGAACTGATACCTGTCTCCAAGCACAGAGCATGTGGACTGAGGTCAACAGAGGCAGCTGAATTCTTGTTAGGAACAGAGAGTTTAGTGTGGCTTACAATTCTGGACACGGAAATTGGGAGGGATATCAGACTGTCTGCTTTTACCTTTATCATCTCTTTCTTTCAGTATGTGACATCATTCTATTGATGAAGGTCAAGCTGATCTGAGTTCCTTTCTGACTCATTGAATATTAGTAATGGCCAGAGGCAGGAGAAGCCAGTGATTTGATCTGACAGCTCAGGAGGTAGCACACCAGTGGTACAGCAGGACATGGGATGCAGAAATGGGTGATGCCCTGATCCATTGTGACAAGAGTTGAGTTTCAGATAGATGGACCAATGGCCTGAAATGACCCAGGATAGATAGAGGTAAAAACCTTTGGTTTGGGTCCATCCCCACTTCAAGAAGAGAAATCCAAAGTAACCTCCTTTAACTGATGATATGATCAGATTTATTGTGTGAGATCTTGTAACATCATGGAAAAGGTCAGGGGGCTGGAGCACCTCTCCCACTAGGACAGGCTGAGAGAGTTGGGGTTGTTCAGTCTGGAATAAAGAAGGCTTCAGGGAGACCTTACAGCAGCTTTCCAGTACTTAAAGGGGGACTATAAAAAAAGATGGGAAGGGACTCTTTATCAGGGAGTGTAGTTACAGGACAAGGGGTAATGGCATCAAACAAAAAAAAGAGTGTAGATTTAGAGTAGATATGAGGAAAAATCCTTCACTCTGAGGGTGTGAGGCACTGGAACAGGTTGTCCAGGGAAACTGTGGATGTCTCACCCCTGGAAATGTTCAGTGCCAGGTTGGATGGAGCTTTAAGCAACCTGCTCTAGTGGGAGGTGTCCTTGCCCTTAGTAGGGTGGTTGCAGTTAGATGAACTTTAAGGTCCTTTCCAACTCAAACCAGTATATGATTCTATGATTCTATGAACAAAGACTTTTCCTAAGTCCATGGATTCTGTTTCAAGAGGTAGTGGTTAACTGATAGACTGACAACTCTCCTCCCCTCTGTTGCAAATCAGAAAACTCCTCCCTGACCCATGTTGCTCTGCTGCACTTCTGCTGCTCTGTAACTCTCTGTCTAAAGATATAGGGTACTTGTGGACTACAGACCAGTTTGGATCCACATCAAGAAATTATTTAAAGACACCAAGTTTGCTCCCAGGTGATTTTTCCCAGCCCCTCTTCCAAAGGGCTGTTCCTCATGCAACTCAGCATCTGACTATTTTGGGAAAAGGGGTCTCTATTTCTCCAGGCTCAGGAAGGCAGGGACATCTGGTAGCTATTTCATTTCAGCCTTCTTGCCTTCTCATCCTGTGACATTTCATGCCAGCTGTGGTCATCTGTGTGATTTCTCTTTGAGTGGTTGCCTTCCTCCACAAATCAATTTTGATTATTTAAGCTCGCCTTGCCTGGCAGGGAGGGGATCTCTTAGTGGTGTGAGT
The DNA here is from genome assembly GCA_013399075.1 of Chloroceryle aenea. Lineage (NCBI taxonomy): Eukaryota > Metazoa > Chordata > Aves > Coraciiformes > Cerylidae > Chloroceryle > Chloroceryle aenea. Next base: position 86,361 of record VWZY01004694.1, read on the forward strand.
TTGAAGCACTGGCTCTCTTTTTATCTTTCTCTTTTCCCCTGCACTAGAGTCTAATTTTGTGGTTCTCTGCCTTCCCCAAAAATAACCTTCAGACCCAATTCTGAACTGTCATATTCATTACATCACAGCTGTCTGCAGACAGGGCTTATCACTTGCAATCCACTCAGTTACACTTGTGATTAAAACTGATTGCAAATGTGATCCTGGCTGCTCAGCCTGGAAATTGGGAACGTCTTTATAATTTCTGACAGCAGATCATAAGGCCTTAGATGAGCCTGGCAGGGCTGCAGAGTTAGGACAAGATATTTGCAAGCTGATGGAGGTGGGAGAAGAATATGCACATGTAAGAAAGAGAGAGGAGATGGTGATTTAAAAAATAAAAATAAATATTTGTATATGGGAGGGCCCAGGATAAAAAAATCCCATTTGATACTTGGGAAAAGTAAGGGATGAAAACTAAGCTCACCTCTTAACTGCCAGGACCATCCCTAGGAATAGGTTGAGGCAGTTGTGAAGCAGAGAAACCCAGACCACTGTCTGCCCTGCCTAAGCCCGGGCTCTATGAAGTCATGTCCTTCACTCAGCTTTGGACACCAGTAACTCCTGGAATCATAGAATCTTTGAATGGTCTGGCTTGGAAGGGACCTTAAAGATCATCCAGCTCCAACCCCCCTACCTGGGAAAACAACTGTTGTGCTCCTTCCTGATAGCAGCTTGGTTTAGTCTCCAGGACTTCTCCTCTGCATCTACTACTGCTCCATCCTATTTACTTTGCATGACTGGAGCCATTTATCCCCTGTTTTATCCAAATACGGCTGCAAAATGGAACTTTGCAGAGTGATGACACCTTAAATGTGCTCAGACAGTTTGTATCTTTCTCCAAAACTTGGAAAGGGCTCTGCCATCTTTTTGTTGGCCTGAACCTTAGCTTCATTTCACAGATTTATATACTTAAAAATAACTAGGTACTTGAAGCTTATATATATCATAACCCACTTGTTTTTCCCCACCTGCTCTCATGGAGGGTCTTGTGCCTTGTGTTGAACTAAAGCCTCATTTCCAGAGTTTGTTCTGAAGAGACTGAAAACCCCATCAATTTCCATAGGAGCTTGTTCCAGTGCATTAAATCCTCTCACAGTTTCACTTTAGTCTTGATTTCCTCCAGCCTGCCTTGAGTTATGCTTTTCTTCATTCCCTCCTCTGAAAGTCTGCTGTCTCCAAAAGGAGGGAACCTCTCAGACTTCATCCTTATGAACTGAACAGGGTAAGTGTTTGAAATGTCTCCTGGTCAGAGTTTTTTTCTCTAGACTTTTGAGTCATTTTTCTTGCTCTCTTCTGATGTCTCTCCAAGCATTGGATGTTCCCTTGAAGGCACAGACATCAGAACTGGGTGTCTCAATTTCCTCCATACCCAGGGTAAAAAATGACTTGCCTCATCTAACTCAACATGCCCCAGTTTATGCATGCGAGGCTCTTCTGGTGAATTTAGGGCATCTCTCTAAGACCTTGCTTCAAATCATTGGACTGCCCTGGCTGTCTCGGGGTTGCTGTTTTCCAGCACAGGCTCTCCCCCTCCTGCCCATGCTCCAGGCTTTCTTGGCTCAGAAAAGCAAACCTTTGCAGAAAGCTGTCTCTATGCCCTGGGATCACTGTCTAACTCAAGGCAATGAGCTGATGTGCATGTGGTAGGAATCCTGTCACTAGGGTTGTCCTGTAGTCAGCAGATACACCCAAAATAGCCTGATTTTCTGCTGGAGATTCCCTCTTTCTCTGTACCAGCAGCAGGCTCTCAAGATCTTGGTTAGAAATCAGAGCTCAGCTGAAATCATCCTGTGTCAGTGTTGCCATTCATCTGTTGTAAAGAATTTTTGTACAGTTGGGTGTAGAGCTCCTTTTCCCTTACTACATCTGCCTGCTCGTGTCTTTGAAGCAGACCCTGTTGCCAAGGGAAAGAAATAGTTCCTCCTCGAGGGCTGTTCACCCTAAATTATGGGTAGGATTTGTCAAGTGAAGATTGCGTGTCTACTACAGGGGGACCCATATCCTGAATTTAATATTTCCACTCTTTGGGACACTTCTGACACAATTAATTTTAAAGGTTAGAAAAGGAAGACTTCACACCATTCACACCCCTAGACTTCAAGAAACTAGTTTCTTACCTTTATTTTTTTTTTCTGCCTTCATTTCCTCTGCTTTTTAAAGAAGCAACATTTTCTGCTTGTGCAAGTAAGACCCAGGGTGATAAGTTTTCACTCCTAGAAAAAAAACCTCGGTCCCTGGGTGAAATATGGCACCTGTCAAACAGCACAGGGAAATGTTATTATTTGCTCAGAATAGCCCCAGAGTCAGCCCCCGCTTCAGAGCCCGCTGCAGTAATTGGGACACTAAGCAGAGCACTGGATTTATTCGTAATAATAAAGAAACAGAGGGAAATGTCACAAATGGGATGTGTCCAGGGCACTCGATAGACCCTGCCACAAGCTGCCTGGCTTGCAAGGTCCTGGCTTGAAGTGTATGGCTGCCAACAAATCATTGCTGTCATCTTGGCAGTGGTACAAATACCACAGACATCTGATATTTTCCTTTGGCTCCTGCCCTGGAAGTCCCTCCTTTTCATCATGTCACTATGAATATAGTCACTCCGTAGATCATTCTCCACAGACACAAACTGAACACACTTGTGGTTGCCACTGCAGTGATCTTGTTGCTCTGGAGGCTCTAAACTCGCCTTGAAGACCTGCGTGGACTTCCTTGATAGGTGGAAGAGGATGGAGGAAAGATGCCTGATGTTACAGACCATTAAAAATGAAAATAAACTCTGTTGCACTGAATCTGTGGGAGACAGATGATTGTTCCCTGCAAAGATGGAGTTTGGAGGAAGAGAATATTTCCACATCTGCTGTGGAGCCTGCAAACAATCCCTCTATGGCTGAAAGTCTTACCATCCCATATATGAGTGGGCTGAGGTGGAATAAAAATGAGGGGAGTTTGCATCATCAGGTCCACATGTTCACTACAGCCTTTTATTATTTAAGCCTGCAAACCCAGCTTGGCTACTCAAAGCAGAGCCATGCTTTTAAAGAGCACAGAAAATGAGGGGCACAGACTCCACTGTAGTAAGCCTAGGACATTCAGTTTCAGTGTCTAAACCAGAATTAACATGCAACTTGCAACCAAGACGCTTCTAGTGACAAGCAGCAGCTTTGAAGGTCACCTCGCCTCCAAGTAAATAAATAAATAGCAAATAAGGCAGCAATGAATAAACCAGGCAAAGCAAGAGACATTCCACTGGCTTGGACTTGATATTTTTTTTTATTCTTATTTCTTCTCAGCATTTTTCACTTTCATTTCCCCAAAGGTCAATACTAATAGAAAACCCCTTTTATTGCTCATGCATAAAGCAGCACCCTCACCAGTCTGCTTCAGAGACCCCGATGCCAATTCAGAGCCTAAGCTGACACTGCAAACAGTGTCATCTCTCCAGCTGATTACTTTAATGAGACCTTCTATCAGTACCAGGGCATGACAGGTGGGAGGATCTCTTGCAAACAGTGTGTTTGCCTCTACACCAGAATCTGTGCCCTTCTAGCTAAAGAGAAATAGTAGTGCCACGTATTTGTTTTCCATGCTCCTCTCTGCCATGCCTAATGAGATCCTGGCTCTGCAGGGCTCAGAATTGACTTTTTCCAACAGTTCTTCCAGCTTGGCCACATGGCCAGAGAAGGCACAGTCTGAAATCACTCAGGGAGCTGTGCCAAAGTTATTCCTGAGTGGTTTTGCACCATGCTGGACCCATCTGCTGGATCTGAAGAGATGCTCACAGGATGAGGTACTGGAGATAGAGACTTGTTTCACCTCTTTCCTCTTTAATAGAGCATGCACGCAGCCTAGTGAGGACTCTGCCTCACTTCTCAAAGTTCTTGCTCTCTTGGGAATCCATCCTACACGTGTAGTCCTGGGCTCCCTTCCAGAGCAAACCAGTGGTGCACTGCAGGCAGAAATCTGGGCAAGCTGACAGGCTAATTTCACTGGGATGCTCTCCAGAGAGACATAATGCACATGCTGTACTAACTGGGTCCAATACTATCCCAACAGGCCTTGCTCACTCAGACAAGTTTCTGTCACACTCCAGGTCATAAAACACATACCCTGGCATCAAGCTTTGAAAATAACACATTGAGGGGCATGAGGTACCTTGCTGCCAAACAGCACAGCTTCACTGGGACCGAATATTTTGTCAATGTCACTGTCTACTCCTACAAATAGTTCAGCAGAAGCCAGACCTGCACCACAGCAAAATTTTTCCCTCCTAAAGGAACGTGATCTCTGAACATGCTCATATCCCCTGAACATACAGCTCTTGTCCTCCTTGGTCTGCCTGCTCACTGCACTGGGAGAAAGTAAACTGAAATATCTGTTGACACCTCACCTCGTGGGACCAGACTGATCCATCACCCCAGGCCCTTTCAAGCATAGCAGTGAGATGTTTCAGCCAGGAGCACTGTCATTTCCAGCTTTTCCAACATCCCAGGAGGGACAAGGTGGGCCCCAACATAAAGCACAACCACTGAAGCTCTCCATTCCCTCACCTGCATGTCTCAGTGTGCTGGTTCAGTGTCCAGACCCTCCCCACATGGCTGGCATGTGGCTCTGTCTCCACGAGTGGCTAGAGTCATCTCCACAGAAGGTGAAATCTGGCTGGCAGGAGACCAGGCTATCTTCTCCTTATTTCCTCACTATTGAATTTTCCCCAATTAACATGATGATAATTGTTACCCCGTGGGCCAGACATGATTAATCAGCAATTTTCTTCTTCCTTCCTATATTTGGTTTGTGCTTTTTTTTTTAAAGAACAGCTGGGAAATGTCATTGTCTCCTTCAGTAGAGTTTGAAAGCACCTCCATCTGGACAATCTAATTCCCGATGTAAATACAGAGAAAAGAGGGAAGAGAAGAACGGTGTCCCAAGGGGCCCCCTCCACCCATCTCTGCCTGAGGTGACTTTCTCCCCCTTTCTTCCTTGTCCTGGTCTTCAGGAACAGAGCCAGCCACTCCACTGAAGGGGAACTGAATAGGTGACAGCAAATTGAAATTAACATCTAGCAGCAAGGAATACAAAGCAGTGATTAATGGCTTTTTAATGCTTCACTGTTTTACACTCGGAGCACTTTGTTTTAATAGTGTATGGAGGAGATGGAGAATAAAAGGTGTGTGTATGTGGGAATACAGCTTGGTACACACGTATCTTTCTCACTCTCTGTAATTTTTGCCATTAAGCAGAGACAATCTCGCATTCTTTAGCTTCCAATTACATAGGAAAGCTTCATATCTAGCTCATCTGATCTAGTGCAGTGCAACTAAGAATGGAATGGAGCAAAGTCATTAAACAAATGTCCTCGAACTAGCAGCTACCCAGATAATTGTCTTTCTGATTTTGGTTTAGTATAATGTGGGCCATTGTATTAATTAAGTTGCTGTAGCCTACTCCACCCAAGAACTAAGGAATGTTTTAGTAACACTTTTTGGATGAGAATTATTTGGCTTTCTGCCTTTTTAAGAGATAGGGCTTCTTCAGGACCATTTCCATGGGTAGCAGTTTCAGCTATTCATCATCCCATGTGTTGACATATGCCATCTACATCACTTGGCTAGATGAACACTTAGAAGAGCCATGCATTCTTCAGTTATTCATAAATAAAGATTTTCCTCTTTTCTCTTTTTCCTTCCCTTCCCTTTTCTTCTTTTTTCTCTTTTTCTTTCTCTTCTCTTCTCTTCTCTTCTCTCTTTTTATTTTTTCTTTTTTTTCTCTCTTCTCTTTTCTCTTTCTCTTTCTCTCTTTTCCTAAGAAAAATTGGCTCCAATAAGCATTTTCATAATTCTATCCAACAACAAAATCATACCATGCTGGAAATGAAGTACATAAAGTGTGACTGCAGCCAACATCTAAACAAATGTGATTTGCAACATAAATGGTCAGGGACAAATTGGATGAAATTGATAAAGATAGATAGTTATTAATAAATGAGATAGGTATTAATCATCCTCTCTGCTCTTGGAATAGCTCCTCACTTCCCCTGTTGTTGGATCTCTTCAGACTAGACCTTTCCCTGTAAGCTAGTGAAAGAAACAGCTGCTTCATAACCCTCTCTTCTAAAGCAGATACCTAGAATAAGTCAGGTGAATGTTTCCCTTGAAGTAGCTTTTTCCACTTGGAGAAAAAGAGTTGGATTTCAAGTTCAGATTGTGATGTCCACCTGTAGATACCTGCAGGTAGCTGTGATAAACTGCATCCTTCCATTCAAGATGATAACACAACCTTTGTTTTTAGGAACCCAGTTAAAAAACCATTTCTGTTCAACAGTGCACTACAGAAGCTCTCTAGTAAAGTAGGTTCCTTCATTTCCCTATGAAAAAAATCCCTACCAGAGGAATCATCTGCATCAAACAACAGACTGTTAGAAAAAGAGCAACACAACAGCATCAAACTTGGCAAGTGACTCCTTCAGGAAACCAGAGCATTTTGTATTTTATAGCTCAACACCACAGTGACCTCATTGAGGTTTCTTATTTGTTCTGCAGGAACAAATGCAGGGAGATTTATACCTGGGAATACCACTTGATACAAAATGAATAGTGGGTATAATTATGTATAAAAGCTCCCCTGCTACTAAAAAAAAAATACTTTAATAATCTGGTTTGCGGGTTAAAAAGGAACACAAAGGCAGCATACTCCTTAGTCAGAGGAGATGTTAGTATTGTTATTGATTAGTAACTCTGGCCAAGTCCTAAGAAGCACTACTATGAATTTGATAAAAGGAATAACCACATGATCTCATTGAAGGATGCATGGTCTAGAGCAGGATTCATGCTGCTGATGTTCAAGTTTTTATTCCCTCTGCTGTCCTTATAAACAGCTGCTGGCAAAAAACTCTTTTCCAGACCCTTACTCCAGCTAGTAACCTTGAAGTCACTTGGAGCAGTGCAGACATCCAGCTGGTCTTTCTGGAAGTGAGGTTCTCTGGAGCATCCCGTGTTATTCTGGAGCATCCTGTGTTGTTCTGGATGGCAGAATATATACAACACTGCTTCAACCTCAGCTGGGAAATCTGACAACACTGGGAACTCTACCAAGCATGAGAAGAGCAAACATGATGCTGTGATGGCTAATAAATGCCAGGGGGGGAAATCCAAAGGTGGTAAGTCACCAGTCTATGTATCCCATTAACACTGATACTACAACTTGTGAATCAACACATGACTACCACAGTCTTTTCTCACCTCCATGTAGGTGCCCTTCAGTTACTGGAGGTCACTATAAGGTCCCCCCAGAGCCTTGTCCAGGCTGAACAGCCCCAACTCCCTCAGCCTGTCTTCATACAAGAGATTCTCCATTCCAGTGATCATTTTGGTGGCCTCCTCTGGACACGCTCCAATGTGTCCACATCCTTCCTGTGCTGGGGGCTCCAGAACTGGACACAGAACTCCAGGTGAGGTCTCACCAGGGCAGAGTAGAGTGGCAGAATCCCCTCTCTTGATCTGCTGTCCACAGTCCTTTTGATGCAGCCCANCCCATCTCCCAGCATATCCCGTTGTTGTGCCTGAGTTTGAGCTCAGGAATTACTGGCAACCACTAAGGACAGCTTATCTCTGTCTGTGCTATCACCATAGCTTTGGGTCTTTGCAATAAAAATATATCTCTCCCATTTTCTATCTGGCAGAAGAGATGGTGAGGCACATATGTCACCTCACTGATGCTTTCTCTCTGTCTGTTCCCATATATGCAGACACTTCTCATCCACATGCACATGTATAAATGATCCCTGCAACTGGGAAAGATTCTCCCATGTGAAAAAGGAAAGTACTCCAAAGAAACCCGGGAGGCACAGGATGGGTTTCCAGTCTACCACATCAGATCCTGATGACTACCAAATGCAGAAGACTCATAAACTTCAGACTTCACATTACTGAACCTTGTCCAACCTGGAACAAACCTTTATTCTGCTGCTCAGAGACTGTTCATTTACCATCTTTTGCTTCAACTTGTCTTCTCACTCAAGTCCTTCTCTGCTAACAAGGGGGTTTGTGGCTGTCACTTGCAAAGGGATCTGCTCTTCCAGATATGATGTATTGCATGCTCAATTTCTTATGGTCAGTGATCAGATCTGCAAATTGCATGACCAGATCCGCAAACAGCATGACAAACTGCACTTCAGTGCAGTCTCCTTCCCTTCAGTATTAATCTTCTCCTCCTCAGTCCCCTGACTCTCTCCATTACCTCTATTGCTATTAAAATACTCACTCCTACTTTCACCTCCCCACCGCTCTCGGTTTCCCTCTTCTGTGGCTCTGGTATCAGATTTGCTCAGATGACAATCTGAGATTCATGGCTCACTCCCCTCCCTCTTTGCACAAGGATTCAGGACCTAACAGCAAGAGGCAAATAGATCATCTCCTAATGAAGGAAAGGTTTCTTTTAGCCACTCTGGACCGATGGCATGTTTGCCAGCAGTTCTTTATCCATACAGCACTGGGCACAGGCACATCCCATCAAAGGTATTATAATAAAGGGTTATTTGAACATAAGTGGTCACAATGATCAGTCTCTTGTACCAAAAATAATGCTAATACTACTACTACTAACAAAACAAATCTATTCATGTGATTGGCTGGTGAGTGGGCTGAGTTCCCATGGCAACAGTTGGCAGTGAAGCTTGGAGGAAGAAAGTAAGGATTCTGTTTGAAATGGTTCTGATTTCTGCTACAAAGTTCATACAGCATAGAAACATGCATCAGATTCCTTCATTAGCTACACAAAGTGCCCCACATCCGCCCAACAACCCCCCAAAATGAAATTATCTATTTTGGGTCTGTGTTTACCACTGAGGTTGGAAATTTGTACAAGAGATCCCAGAGAAGGGGAGCTCAGATGCTGGGTGCTTTCAGTCAAGCTGTTTACCTTCATCCTCCTTTGAGTCCTCAGGGATGTTAGTACTTAATTTCCACCTGAGGTTCAAGTAAGAGGTGACCTCAGGATATCTACTGCTTAATTAGGATGAGGAGCCCTTAACTTTAGGCAATTCTGGACACATCTGGACTTCAAAACTGCCTCGGACTTAAGTTTGGCCAATGGTGGATGGTCTGTGCATTATGTCAGAAGGAAACTTCCCTTTCCTTCAGTTCTTCTCCTCCATGAAAAGCTCCAGACATCATACTGTTGAGTACAGTCTGTAAAAGGAAAAGGGCATGGAAGCATGTGGTGTGCATCAGCAGCTGGGATACTGCAGTAGGAAAGCCAGGAGAGCTCTGGCTGCTATGTAGCTGAGCAAAATGCTCCCCTGGGGTTTAAACTGAACCCTCTATGAAGTCTTCAAGAAAAGCCTGACCCAAATGTGAGGTGGATGATTGTTGTTTTACATCTGAGCTGACAAGTCAGAGTGCAGTTAAGGGTGCAGGATGTACCAAAACCTGGCTGTGTGCCCTTTGCCTTTCACAGTGTTCTTTCTAGGAGACAAGGGAGTTCTCGGGCTGTTGGTGTTAACTGAGAAAGAAACTCAAAGCACTGCCATGCAAAGGGCTGTGAGACAATCTGACACAGAGACACATGCACTCAGTAACTGCTGAAAGGACAGCACAAAAAGGATTTTGCTGTGGGATTACCTTCCAGCTGGACCTAACAGTGCTTATCCCCCAAAGAAACCTGGAACTGCAGCCTATAGATGCACCTGCCTCTGTGCAGACCCATCAAAACTCTTCTGAAGTGCTGGGGATTTCTGGGGAGGGAGGCTCACAGGGTGCAACAAAACCAGTTGCCTCCAGCAAATTTTGAAGGAAAAAAAAAGAAAAGAAAACAACCTTTCTGTAGTTCCTCGTTCCAATGTGTCTTTCTCCAATCCACCTCCCTCCCTCTCTCCATTTGATACCATTTTCCACAAGGCTGGTTCTGAAATAATCCTTGACACTCAGAATAAGCATTCATACATTGGATTATTAAGAGATCTACATATGAATGGCCGCACCCACCACAACCCAAACCCCAGCCACTGAAGTGAAATGCTAATGTGCTTGACTCTGGCAGGAGGGAGGGTGGAAAGATTCTTGCTCTCCACAACATGTAGGGTCAACCACATGCATTTGACACATAGGTTCAAACTCTATGCCCCCAGTATGGTCAGGGAGAGACAGGTGGAAAGGAGTCTGACTCAGGGTGTGGTGGTGATGAAGAATGATCACAGTTCTCCTAGACTCTCTGGAGAGATCCACCAGGGAAAGGGAGCTAAAGAATGCAGCTACCCAGCAGTCTAGCCATTGTATCCACAGGATGGAGGGTGAATTCACGTGCACAGAGGGATGAAGGACATCAGACAGTTTCCTTACACAGTGTTTGGGAGTATGACTAGATCCCAGTGTCTGTACAAAGGTGTCTGGGCATGAAAAGAGATTTGGCTTCACACTTGGCTTGCAGGGTTGGGACACTTAATCCATCTCTATCTGTGCCATAATTTTTCTTGTTTTGAGAAGAAAAAAAAAACACCAAAAATAACCTCCAAAACCATAATTTATCTGCTGAGGAGGAGACGTGGTGACTTGTCCAGGGTAACCAAGGAAAAGGAAGATTCACTCACTACATTAAAAGCTGTTCACTGCAACTGCTTCTGTGCTGTACGTAGAGTCATACAATGCTTCAGGTTTGAAAGGTCCTTCAAGGTCATCCAGTCCAACCCCCTGCACTGAGCAGGGACATCTGCAGCTAGAGCAGGGTGCTCAGAGCCCCGGCCAACCTGACCTGGAATGTTTCCAGGGATGGCACTTCCTGCACCTTACTAGGATAATAATAAAAATAACCACTTCTAGGGAGAGCTTGTCTCAGAACAGGTCAGATAAACAAGACCCTAACAGTATCTATCTCTTCCTTTACCATCAACAGAGCTACAGGTGCCTAGCTCTGAGATAGACAAAAAAAGCTAGATTTGTGCCAGCCAGGTATTTAGCTCTGGACCTGAATTTGTATCCATCAAACACAACCTGACTGTTATATGTTACCCTGCATCTACCTTTAGAGGGAAAATCACCAGTGAAAGAATGTTCTTGGACACTGAAATGTGGATACTTAAAATGTTTGGATATTAGGATGGCTCCTGAAGTGGATTTAGTCCCTGCCAGCTTGCACCCTCCCATACAATTCCAGGCATGATTTGAGGACAAGCATTGGCTGTGGATATTCTAAGCAGGCAGTTGGTAGGCATTGTAACAACAGCCCAAAGAACAGGATTATGGTTGGATGAAAAAAACAGTTTGTCTTGAGTCCAAAGACTTCAGAGTCTAAGACAATGGGCAACAAGAAGATGGTGAGGGAAAAGAGAGGCAATGGCTGAGCTGATGGGTCAATTGATGTCTAAATCTAAACCCTGAATCCCCTGAAGATGCTTTTATCTGAAACAATAGACAGGCAAAACTCACACAGAAGAAATGACCTGCCTGTGATGAGAAAGAAATGTATCCAGGTGGTGAGGTGGAGACGAAAAGGGGAAGATGGTATCCTGGGCTCCTGCTCTTGCCAACACCTCCCTGTAAACCCCAGATAAGGTGACATCAGTCCCTAATTGTCAAACTGGCCTCGTGGGAGCTACATTATCAGATTTCACCTTCTTCCAGCCCACTTCTGGCAGCTGTCAGCAGGGTGTTTGTGAGTGAAATGGAGATTATTAGATGATCTCTTGCTCCACAGACAGGAAGGGTGCAGGCTAATGACTTGGCAACCAGCTTCTGATAACACCTCGACTGCAGAGATTTGGGGAAAAGAGGCTTCAAAAAAGAGTCTTTCTTTTTTTTAATTTATTTGTTACCTAAAAAAGTGGATGGGGCTTGATTTCTTTTTGAACATGGTGTTCCTGACTTTTGCATCTGAGATTATCATGCAAGTCAAGTGTGGTGGCTGCTGTGGGATACTAGGGAGGAAATCAGGCCAGGGGTCTGGTCAAGAAGGTGAATTGAAGATGTCTGGCAGCAGTGGCAAGCTGGAGGTGATAGTACAAACGTGGGTGTCAGCAGAGAGGAATAGGAGTGAGAAAATTTAGCCTGAGGATATAGAAGTTCCCACTTAGCTCCTCCAAACCGAGAGGGATTAAAGGCAACATTAATATGTATGTAGCAGGACACTGCTTCTCCATGATCTCCTGGCTCTAATATTTTTGGAAAATCTGGATTGCTGGAGAGAAATATCTGTCTCTTGGGGTTTGTCTGCTTGTTGATGTTATTGCCCTATCTTCTAAAATCTTGTCATGATGAGAAGGAAGGGAGGACAGTGAACATTCTGGAGAAAAACTGGAAGGATAAGCTTTGATCTGGGTGGGAGCAAGAGGTACTTCCTTTTGGTAGGAGTTCTCAGCCCAGCCACTGAGCTGTGTGGTTTTACCTCCTTGTCAGGGGTAAGAGGGCTCAGGGAGGTCTAAATCAGAAAAAAAAACAGACCTAAAAGCTGTGGAGACCACAGCTAAAGGTCTGTGTGATGGGGCTTTTCATGACAAAGGGAGGGAGGAAGGGTGCCAGATGAATTCAAGTTGCTGTCTTCTGGCTCACTTGGTCCTTGCTCTAGGACTCCAGCTTCGGTCTGCAGACAAGTCAGGCTGAGAGAGAGAGAGGAGTGTCAGCATTATTTTGGTTTCTCAGTGCTCAGGAGACTCTCTCACATCCATTCTGGGGCAAGGGGTAAATCCAGAGGGCTCACCTTCGCTCCAGCCTCTGCTTATGCATTTTTCATGAGTGAGTCACTGGACAAAACCAGAGCACAGGATGGAAAAGGAGCCAGGACTGAACTTTGCTTTACCAGTGTTTCACAAAGCCAGGCTCCTCTAGCTCATTTGGAGTCCCTTGTCCCTCCCTGTGGAAAAAGATTGCACACCAACCTCCATCCTGATGTTACATTAGGAGAAAGGAGCCATGGGACCTATAATCAGGGTCATGCACTGGGGCTATTCTGCAAAACTTTTGTGGCAGAGAGGGCAGGGTATTACAAACCCTGGGCTGACAGACCTGCATCTGCTTCAGCCGTTACTCAGGATCCAGTTTTGAGCTACGTTCCAGCTGCCTTTGAGACTGCAGGGCACCAGGAAGCAATGTCAATATGTCCAGCAGAGGGGATGAGTAAATAGCAAGTCCTGAATCACCAAAAAGCCTGAAGTGGCAAAAAAAGTCACATACATAGAAATTCTCTTGCCCCGTGCCCAGATGCTGATACACACTGAATTACAAGGACACCAGAATGCGTAGGAGGTCTGGGTGGCTTTCATGAAGAAGACAGTGGGTCTTACTGAACCTTTGCAAAATCACTCTCAGACCTTAACAGGGTCTTTCCACAAGGGTTTTTTCCCCATCTTATTTTCTCCCTGCCTTGTCCTGTTGAGGGGAGTGATAGAACAGCTTGGTGGGCAGCTGGTGTCCAGCCAAGGTCATCCCACCACCGTTGCAAACAGCCAGCCCAACAGGGACATTTGGGCTGTGCCTTGGACATCAAGAAAAAAATAGAGACAAGAAACTGTTACTAGTGTGGACCCATGCATCTGCTTGCCTTACCCTGGGGAAGTCACTGGATTTCAGTTCAGTTGAGACCAGGATCTGTCACAGAGCATTTGCCCTGCTCCACTATCCAGGTTTTCTCCAATTAATAAATTGTCAGCAGTGATGTAATCATCATTTTGAGGAGGCATAACATGTATTACTTTGATAGGGTTCAAACACCATCTCTGATTCTTGCCTCACTTTATTACACTTTATTTTAAGTGTGCTGTGGAAATGTGTCACCCCTTGTGATTATACGAAGGAAAAAATTACAGAAGTGACACAAATTACTAATTACTTTATTATGGAGTGATTAAAAAAAAAAGGGAAAGAAAAGAATGAAAAAAGCTAGAAGTTGCTTCAGCAAATTCTATTTTTAAAGAAATAATTATTGGGTTTCAACAGTACTAAATTAAGTAATTCTCTGCCAGATTTCCTCCCCCTTTTTAATCTTCATTTTTGGCTGCGTGGCTGGCTTTGCTCTGCCAGGCTGATGTGCTTAGCCCCATATTATTATTATTAATTATTAGCAGCATGGTAGCACTCACCTCCAAAGGCAGAGCTGTGCTACCTGTGTTAGGTGCTACACAAGCACTGGGTGAGAGGCAAGGCCAAGAGCTTCTGGTAACAGAGGGATGTAAGGGCAGGTCACATCATTGGTGGGAGATGCCTCTATGTGTCTTGGTTCCACAGTGATTATCCACTTTGCCTCTGGGGGCTGGGGCTTTCTGGGATGCCAGGATTTCCCTGGGAAGGGTCTTCTCTTCCATCTTTGCTATGGTAGTGGTCCTTTCCCCCTGCAGGGATGTGGGAAAACAAAATGGGGTGTTCTCTCCCACCCTAAGGGTGGTACTCAGGAATCAGGGAAGACAGAAGGGATGGCAGGGGTGTTGGTAGTGATGGACTGTGCTCATGCAGGAGCTCCTAGGACACCCCTAGGACTCTGGAGAGTTCTAGGTCGTGGTGAGTAACCCAGGAGACATCTAAATGAAGTTTCCTAAATTCAGTGGTGAGTCCCACGCTGGGATAGCATTTGAGATGAGCATCTGGGGATGGAGGAAAGCTGGAGGAGGTGGCAGGAACAGGGTCTGGATCCTGCTGAGGAAAAGGTACATCTTAAAAATTAATAGCAGGGATCTTGGTTTGTGGCAAGGTAAGGAGGTGAAGTTTGCTTGGAGATGACATTCCCCAAGTCAGGTCCTTCTGTGATAAAGCAGGGAATATAACCCTGAGCCAGGAGCTCCTGTCTCAGCTCTGCTAACAGGAGCTGAACCATTGTCTGGAGTGAAAGACATTCAAGTTTTGTCTTTGTTGATGGGGTCTCAGCTTCAGGGGAGACTGGCCACTTAGCAATACCACTGTCTGAAGATAATGACAGTGACTTTAGGCAACACAATGGATGGGAAATCTGATTTCTAAGGATCTGCTCAGTACTTCTAATACTTCTTTCTCTTGAATCCCAGGCTGAGAAGAAGTGTTTCATATCATCCCGGATCACAGAAATGCATGCTGACAGTTTAACAGACTGCTTCTTTACAATGTTTAGGCACACTCTCTGCCAGGATAACTATTGCCCAACTTCGTGCCAAGTTCAGTACACCCTGTTTCTCTTATTCTTTCCTGTCACACAGATTTTGGTAAGCCTGTGTACCCCAAACTCTCCCAGGACCTCCCCTCTCCCTCTCCCCTGTAATTAAACAAGAACTGTTGACAGCTGTTGTCAAAGCCAGTTCCAGCTCTCCAGAAATTTTTTGGCAAATAATAAGAGAAGGTCTGAAATAAGAAGTCAGATAAATTCAATAGAGGAGAGACAAATTCTCAGCAGACCTAAGGGACCTTAGGTTGTTGTTGATGCTGCACAAAAGAAAGGAAAAGCAGTGCTTAAATATTTTTTGCTGCCTGGTGAGACACCAGGACCAGCTCACAGAGAAGGGGAGGATTTTGCAAGGCTGCATTTTTTCCACTTTTTACCTTCAGAGCTGTGCCACTTGCATTGCACAGGGTGTCTGAGCTGGAGTACCAAGTCTAACTCAAGGGATCCCATTGTGAGAGGGTGCAGCAATCATCACTCTTTGTGGTGCTAGGGCAGAACCATCAGGGAGACTAATGGGGCTGGTTGAGTTGTGTAAAAAAATAACACTTGGAGTTAACTTTCTGTCATCATTTTCCTTGCCAAGACTTCAAAACACCATCACGTCAGGAAGGATTTGTGGTGGACATTTCTTTAAGCAAGGAATTTGACAGATATTCTTGCTCTGCTGAACTTGCTTTGCTGACTGCTTGGTAAGTCCTTTAAACAATGGCACTGTGATTAGAAAAAAAGAAAAATCATATAACTAAAAACATCATAATTGCTAAAGGCATCATAATTGCTAAAAACATTTTCATTAACAAAAAAGTTCTCCTTTCAAATTCCCCTATTCAAACAGCTCTATAAGCTTTTAAGCCTTCAAGCACCAGTAAATGACATCTTAGCTAAGAAGTTCTAGTTTACATCAGCAAAGAGATTGGAGAGGGAATCTGGGTTTGCTGCAGATGGAAGGGGAAGTGTTTGATGTTAGCACAGACTGAGGTTCTCAACTTCCAAAAGGAACTCCTCTTTGCTTATTCAAAAGCTGAAAACATAAAAGGCTCAAAGCCAAGATGCTGGGATGGTGCTAAAAGGAAGTGACTATTTAAGGAGAGTGTGACTTGTGCAAACATGTGGAGATGTCATGTTCCAGGGCTCAGAGTGAATTAGCTGAGTAGGTCAGGAGGAGACATGAAAAATAAAGGGCTTCTGTGTTGGGGAGCATTTACCAATGAGATCCAGCTATGCCCTCAACTCAGATAACTCTAAATTCAGCCTAAATTCTCCCGAATCAAGGTTCCCTTGGTATACAAGTTCCAGACTGGCCTACATCTTGTCCTCTGTAGGCATTCAGTAGACAGCTTTGACTGCTCCAGATTCCAGAAGGCAACATAACAGCCTTCCCAGGATCCAGTGAGATGTCTGAGCCAAGGTTAGCTGGGAGAGCCAAACCATGTCCACAATACCATACCCATACACGTGGCATTAGCAGAGTGCTCTAAGGTTCATCCCAGCATAGTTGGGAAGGATGTTCTGCCACCAGTGTGCTGTTATCCGGCAGCTGTTATGGTCCTGACCCTTTCCTGCTACTGAGGAATGCTCTTTTCCATCTAAGCATGGCACTCAAGGCTTAATTTGTGACTATCTCCCAAACATCTTCACCTGTGGGCTTCAGAATTCATCAGGAGAGCAGACCTTGGCCATTTGGAGTGTCCCCAGCACTGAGCTCAGCCAGATGGGGCAGGAGTCCAAGGGACACTTGTGATCACAAGGACACCCAGCTCAAGGCATGGCAAGGCCAGAGCCATGATGAGACCCTGCAGCTTGGCATTGCAGATGGACATAAAGAGCAAGGTCATAGCCAGGAAATGAGAAAAAAATTGAGGCAAAAAAGGAAAAGATCTCTTTTGATGACACTGGAGATGCACAAGAAATGGATTTACTTTACATCAAAGCTGAGAAAGCACCCAGAAATGAGAAGGTAAGCTGGTTGGTTTCGACCCAGAAAAAATATTTTAAAAGGGAAATAAACACAGAAAATATGGAGAACTTGTGTTTATGACTCACTGACCTGAAACTAAGCAGTTTTGTTTGCATTTTGAGTATTAAAAGAAAAATGTTTCAGTCAACAAATAATTTTCTTCCATTTCCATGTTTTCAGTTTTGGTCCTTGTCCAAATCTGGCTAATTTTTTGAGTAAAAATGCTACTTTGAAACTACTGAAACATTCTTCTTGAAATTGTCCAAGCACAAGCTTCTTTTTCTGAAATTGCTCTTTGGTTTCTTCTTCCCTAGACTAATAAAATCATTAGATTAAATTTCAGACTTCTTCCCAAGCTTCTTTTTTTTTTTGTCCTTTTTTTTTTTAGGATATTTACTCCTCTCAGTATATATGTATATGTAAATATGTATACATATCTATATATGGATTGTGATTAAATTCTCAGCTATGCAGAAAGCTTCATGGGGAGACTGAGGTGTAGGAGATTGCCTGTTCAGGAGGGGGTAGGGTAAACTCATGATAACATATCTCTGCAGCCACAAGGACATCTAAGCTTGAGCAAGGAGAAGTCATTTCAGACGTCCTGTTGCCAGTCGCTGCCAGACGCTGGCTCCTTGGAGAGATGAGGCAGAGCATCCCAAATAGCAAGTGTCTGAATACAGCCCTCAGTCCTCTTGGCAATCATCACATCCCACTTGTCCCAGAGAGCACGGGGAATAGACATTTCTTTTCTGACTCAACCAAACCTCAGTGAGCTACACATTTCCCACTCCCCCCTCCCTGTGATGAAAAGCAAACAATCCATTAGGGCTTTGCTGACTGGATCTGACATTACCCAGGTGCAGATTAACACCCCCTCAGGGCCTCAACACCGTGAAAATCAACTCATCCTTTGCACGTCACTTCCCATCACAGCTCCCAGTAATGAGGAGCCCCAGTACCTGCCAGTGCTCAGCACTAGCAGGGGTGGTTTTCCAAGGTGTTTGACTTGGGATGAAAGGGGGAACAGTGGCACATCATTCATGGCATGAAGTTTTCAGTGATAGTACTGGTTTAGGGTATTCCCATCTTCCCCCAGTTATTCTTTCAGGATGCAGATTGAGGATGTGTAGTCTTTGGAGATGGAAGCAGCTTTGGGTATCCCTTTCTCCTGCTGGTTGTCCCTGCCTGGTCCTATCCTCTGAGGTGTGCTTTCTGCCCATAAATTTGCCCAGTCACTTAACTGTGTAACCCTTAATGGAGGCAATGGTGTGGATTCAGGAGATGTATGAAGGGTGATCTCAGACAGTGTGTTCTGGGCATGATGGGACCAGGTCAGATAAGGGTGCATCTGGTCTCCAGCCTCCTGCCCCACTCTCCCATTTCTTCCCTTCCAAATTTGAACTTGTTTGTGTCTCAAAGTATCTGCTTCTCATTTGCAGCCTCATCTCAATCCTCCATGTAAGTGCAAAACCTCCACCAGAGTCTGTCACATCAAGGGGCTTCAACCCCCCCACCCTTCACTGCAAACTCAGTCTGGAAATGGGATCGATGGGTATCACACCATAGCAGGGGCTAACTGACAGAGGGGAAAGCTCTTTGGAGGCCTCATCCTTCTGAATCAGCACAGATAAAGGTCTAATCCTGCCCTTCTTTCCCCTTGCACCAGGATGCTGTGGGGATTATCTCACCCTTTCCAAACAGGCTGAACCTTTTGCGAGGCTGACAGGCACTTGTAGCCACTGGAAATTAGCTCTTGCAGTCTGCAGAACATGCATTCATTACCTCATGCCCCTTGAGGCCCTCTTATGCTGGAAGCAAGCACAAGGCCAGCATGGCAGCTCCCTGGGCTGACAAACAGGGCTCTGCACCAACAGCCATGAATGTCCAGGGCCAGAGGCACATCCCCATCCCCTCCTCACTCAATCTGCCCTTGCCAAAGTCATCGGGCACTTTGCCATCACATCCCACTTCCCCAGGCAGCTGCTGCCATACCCCCCACAGAGTTAACTCATTCTACCTGAACGCAAACAAGCTCTCCCCTGCACTCCCATTAGTGTTCTTTGAAAGCCATGATTTGCCACCTCGGTTTCCTGGCATCCCGCTGCTCCTACTCATGCAGCGCAGGCTTCACCAGGGTAGCTGCTGTCATTTAAAATGATGGGAGGGCAAGGACTTAAAAACCCAACAAACTCATATCCAGGCCCTTTATGATGGGCAGAAAGATTTATTCCTTCTCTGCCTGCCTCCAGAAAAGGCTTTTCCCAAAATATAGGATTATGAAACACTTTGGGTATGGAGATGGTGCTTTCTCTATTCTGATAAATCTCAGTGAAGGGGTGCTTTGTTTGCTTGGGTTTCACCATATTTCTACTCTAATATGATGATCTAAATGAGGGAATGTCTCTAAACTTCAGAGTACCTGAGTGCCTCTGCAGTGTTTAACAAGCCACACAGCCCTACAAAGGAGGAGGCTGCTGTGAACCCTTTCAGCAGCCAGGAAAGCAAGGGGCAGATTTGTTCAGAGACATATGGTAAGTCAGTGACAGAGCCAGGGACTTGGACCAAGTGCCAGGCTGGTCCCTAATACTTGGTCCTATTAATTCAAGATGCTTCAATTCCCAGGGTTTGGAAGCACCTGGAACCTGCTCTCTCCAGTAGCAGTGACTTGGTATTGCTCCTCTAAAAGGACCAATGTTTCCCTTGCTGCATCCCATGCACTTGCAAAGGCAGAAACTGGGGTGAGAGCAAAAGCTCTGAGAGAGGATCCAGAGTGGGATGTGAACAAGCATTCAGAGAGAAGAAAAAGGGATTGAAATGATGTGAAGAAAACTGGATTCATTACCTGGCAATTAGCTCTAAATTGACATGCAATTGTATGGTACAATTGAGCTTGGAAGGGAGAGGTTGTTCTGGAGGCTGGAGTCAACAAGATCTGTGGAGATCAATCCCTGCTGTTTGGGTCAGGATTTATGGGACAGTTCAGCTCAGCTCACGTGTCTCCTGGACATCTGAGAAAAATTGTCAACTCTAGTACTGTCAAGTGAGGGGTTTGGGTAGGAAGAGCAGGACAATGGTCTTTTTTTTTTTGAGTACACACAAATAGAGAGCTGAACTATCCAGCTGCAATCCCAGCTTTTTAATAATTCCTACTCATGGTCATTTCCTGATCCCAGTTCTCCCAGAGGCCACCCCAGCCAACCTGCTACCTTACCCCACCAGCATCCAACAAAGGTCACCGGTCTCCCAAGTCTCCCTCTCAGCTCTGGTGGCACCACAATTTCTGATTCTTGCCCAGACATCAGGACTGGTTTCCTCCCTTACTACACCTGCCCCTTCTCCAGCTCCCATCATCATGGCTTTCTTGACCTCCTTCACCCCAGAAGGGGTCCAAGTGTTTGGCTGAGCTTGGCATCTGCTGGAGCATCCTGAGTGCAACTTGGTACAGAGGGAGAGGAGAGGCAGCATCCTGTTGCCAGGTGATGCATCTCCAGCCTGCATCTCCTCCCCATCTTTAGAGGGCCAGAGAGGGTCTTTGTTCTGAGCCATCGCACCATTGGAGCAGATCAGAGCAATTTCTGATCTGAAACATATTGCCAAGTAACCTGATGCTTAAGCCCTTTTTTCCCAGCCTGTGAGATCCTTCTCTCCTGCTGCCAAACCTTCCCCTCTGCAACCCCCCTTCTTTCCCACAGCTGAGGATGAGTGCCCAAAACCCTCCTTCCATGTGCCAAAGTCTTGGGCTCCCTCCCACCCGAAGCATCTGTTGATACAGAGCCCAGGTCCTGCTTGTTCTCATGCTGGGGACAAACATGCCTTGGTGCCAGCTTGTAACAGATCTCTGGCCAGACAGGACATCTCTGGTGTTGTCATGCTGCCACAAGCCACCAGTCCTAGTAGTTTTGCAGGAATTTGTGGGGCTTAACACTTCCTTCCACCTCACAGCCCTGCTTGGAGAAGGTCTTCACCTGCAAACCCGTTCCCATGGGCAACACTCGGGTACTTTTTCCAGTAACAACACTTTACCCCTGGTTCATTTACTAAACTAAAGGTAATTACAGCTACATGACATTGTCACAGTATCTCTGAGCTTGACATCCAGGGTAGTCTGCCACATGCTAGTTGTCTTCTGCCTCTTGCAGGCTCCTACACAAGATGTCCTTCATCCTGACACATGGGCCTCGATGGTACTGTTGGCTAGAGGATGGCAAAGCAAGTCTGGTGAGAGGAGCCATGGTTCCTCAACAGACACTGTCCCCAACTTCCAACCACCCTGAGGAGCTACAGGAAGAGAGAGACTAATGACATGAAAGGCTGGTATGAAAAGAGAGCATGTACAAGAGAGAAGATACTGTGAGAAAAGGAAGGGGCAGAGTTAAGCATGAATGTTTTCCTTGCAAGTTACTGATATTCATGGCACACAGACTCACCTGGGATGGAAACCTATTAAGCATAAGGAGACAATGAGTTGTTAATAGATGTTGAAGTAATTTTGAAGCTCAAGCTAGGGCCATCCCTCACTCAAATGACAGCCACTGCAGGCTGAGCACCAGCTGGGTCCTATTTCCCTGGGGACAGCAAAGAAAAAAGTTGGCCTGTATAACACTGACGTGCGAGGGGCTATGACTGGCACTTCCCAGACCTGGGACTGTGGTGCTTGGAGATGCTCATTCTCTGCTGGGGAAAACTGGGCCATATCATCACTAGGGTCCTGCATAAGCCCCTTAGAAATCTCATCCCTAAATGCCAGTCCCACAAGATAGGTTTGCTGCCTCCTTCATACAGCCAAGATAAATGTTGCTGGTGGTCAATCCATCCCAACGTGTCTTTCCCACTGTTTTCATCCCTCTAGGCCCCTGGTGACAGACTCTTGCCATTAGATATGACAAAGAGGGCTGTTGCCCTACACAGACACACTCACATACTATAGAGGCACTGGGAGTAATGAAAGCAATGAAATAAATCACCAAAAGAGCAAGTGGCTGTGATGAATTAGTAGGTGCTAAATGAACAAAACAGGCGAGCTGGCCAGGGCACCACCAGTCTTTTTCCTTCTGGAAGATGTGAAGGCACTGGGCAGCGGGGCTTTGCAGTGCCTCTAATTCCCCTTTCATACTTTGCCAGCAGTGCTTTCAGAGTCACTTTGTCGATTGAATTTGTCAGCCACTGTTCTGGTGATAGCAAAGCTGCTTTAGCTCTCTTTATTGTGGTGCTCACACAAGGCAATTCCAAAACATCTGTATTCATTCCAAGCAGCATTAGGTAGCTGATGATTCAGCCAGCTGCCAGCAGATAGCTGCTCTCTCCTTGAGATGACTGAGTAATACAGGAATAACCTGGGGATTTTGTTCCCCTTTGGTGTGCCTCTGAGTTTATTTATTTATTTTGGGTGGATCCCATTTATCACATGCGTGCAGGAGCTGAGCTTTAAGCGTGGCATCCCGTTGGGCATGGAGAGCAGGACAAGTCTGCTTCTCATTTCCTTTGGACAGCTTTGCCTTACCAATTTAAGATGAAACCTTGCTGTAGATAGGGAGTAGGACTGGGAGATCGGAGGTCGTGTGTTAGGAAAGTAAAATAGGATTTCTAGCTGTGGGTGCAAGTGGATGGGCAAGCAGGGAAGAGGTTGGAAAAGTCAGGTGGAAAGGAGGGAGAGAGAGCACTCTTCCTTCCTCAACAGGCTGTTGTGGCAGATGCTGAGGGTCCCTGGGTACGTCCCATCCACTTGTATCCACGTGGAGAGAAGTCCTCTGGAGGCAGGCAAAGGTGAATCGGAGCAGCCAGCAGCAAATCCTGCAGCCCTCAGGGGTGCAGAGTGAAGATTTTGCTTTCACTCGACGGGCCAGGCTTACATCAGTTGGAAACTGTTGGGTCACAAAGCAGTAGAGTGTGCTCTGGAGCCTGCAGAAATCTTGAAGAGAGCTCCCAATGTTGGATGGGTTTCTGCCAACTCTTCCTGCCTGCAAGTTCAGTTTGTTTGCTAAGCTGTTGGCCTCACCCCCATCTCC
The DNA here is from genome assembly GCA_013399075.1 of Chloroceryle aenea. Classification (NCBI taxonomy): domain Eukaryota; kingdom Metazoa; phylum Chordata; class Aves; order Coraciiformes; family Cerylidae; genus Chloroceryle; species Chloroceryle aenea. The sequence goes on from VWZY01004694.1 coordinate 109,473, forward strand.
ACACTGTGGAAGGAGATAGGGATATTTCAGCCCTCCTGAGAGAGGTGTCTGAGATAAGTGGACCTGAATCACCCTAAAGCAGCTCTGATTTCTCTCAGCTGATTACAGAAGGAATTTGATGACAGCCTTAGACCAGACACGAACTACAAAGCAGCCACGAGTCCAGGCTGCAGTCACAGTTCCTCTGCCCTGCACCGGGCACTCAGTGTTTGTCTTGTGTCTGGGAGACATAAATCCATTTCTGCAAGTGTGTTGGCTGGTTCTCTGTGCTTCCCCAGTAGCCCTGTGCACAAGACAAGCCTGCTCTGAGCACAGGCCATTTTTCCACTGCAGGATACACAGATTTTCTCTATATTCCCCTTGCTCCCTGAGCAGGAGGCTGGTGGCTTTCCAGACATCACCATGGCTGCAAGAGTGTGGCTTGCACTGACTTTTTCAGGAGTTAATCACCCTGCCAAGACCTGGGCAGGGCCACAGAGTAGCGGGGAAAGGAGCATCCTATCATGATGGTCAGAGTGTTTTTCCATAGGAGGTGCAGATACCATACCCCAGGGGCAGTTGAGTGGTGTTCCTCCCATGCCTGTCCTAGGGGTGAAGTCCATATCTGCCTCTCCACATGATCAGTGCTCATAGCTTGCAGATCAGAATTGGATGTACAAAACAGGAAGCAGTCTTCATCCAAAAGCAGCTGTTATCCTCCAGAGTGGTCTCACCTCCTAAAGGCACTTGTTTTGCCTTGGAGGATACTGCCTATTGCCTCACTGCTTCACAACCCACCATAGCAATTTTTTGCTTTGTGGGTCTTTGGGATAGCCAATTCTTATCTCCATCACCACTTCAAGACACAAAAACTTGGTCTCCTGCCCTAAAACTCCTTTTTCCCAGAGGTACTTCTGCATGGAGGCCCTGAGGGCAATGCTACAGATGGTAGGGGCGGAACACAGGGTCTAGCAACTTCTTTCTGAGACAACCTACAGGTGAGCAATAACCACCTCCTTCCATGTCCTTACACTGACTCGGCTCCTGACCTTTCCCCCATCAACACATGTTTGATTTCTTTCTTTTCAGAGGGGAGAAGTGAAGCTTTCCTTCAGGGTCAGGCAGTGATGCTGAGCTATCCTTGGAGATAAGTCACAGCACAGCTCTTCTGTCCATCTCTGGCTTCGCTGGGAGGAAAGCTCCTTCTCTCTGCAAGGCAGGGAACAGAAAGAAGAAGATGAAAGGGGGAGAGAGAGGAAGCATTTCAGGCTTGTAATTCAGTTACAGCGCAGCAAATCGATTTGCTGCAGCTCACAGGCCTGTTTGTTTTCACAGGAACAGAGGAATGAGTCCGACAATGGTGGTGCGATGGGGCTCGAGCCTGCTGTCCAATCCCACGTGCAGCACGGGGCTGGGAGGGGAGGATGCCACACAAGCCCTTTCCCAGGTGCTGGCTCAAATCCAGCCTGTTGCATCCTGTACAGGGGTGAGGTTGGATTAAGAAGGGGTGACCATGGCAGATGGTCCTGACCAGGCAGACAAATGTTTTCTGGCTGCAAGGGTTGGAACTGCCTCTTGGGAATACAGTCCTGAACCTAACACAGCCTTTCTGATGGCCCAGAAGAGGGAGAAGCTAATTGAGATGCAGGTGGATAAGCTGAAGAGACATGGCATCCAGGGCTAAGGCTGCTTGCTTTAGGCTACCTGAGAAAAACAAGTAAATCCAGACTGAAAGTATACCCAGAAGTGCTGTAACAAGAGCAAGGAGAGAGAAAAATGGAAGGGAAAGGTGGGGTGCAGGGTGAGTTGTGTCCCCCAGTAGCCCCTGTCCTTCAAAGAGGCAGGTGGGCACCCACCAGCTCTCTTGTGTGTGATGCCAACCCAGGCTACCAAGCTCCATCAGAAACAAATGCAGTGGTCAGGACAGAGTATCCAAAATGGCATCCCACCAAACCTCCATTAACTCTCAAAATCTGCCCAAAACCCTCTGGAAGGATCTCCATCTGAACCTGGTAATGTGCCTGGCATTGTGCCTCTCCTACAAGGACAGGCTGAGGGAGCTGGGACTGTTCAGCCTGGAGAAGAGAAGGCACAGCCTCTTTCCTTGCCCTCCTTTAAGGCAGACAAGAGATCCATCCTAGTGACTCCATCCACATAATGATGGTTTTCAGTAGAGCATCTCCTGACTGGTGACCCTCATGGGGTACCACAGAGGACATGATGTCCTGGGAGAGCTACTCAAGAGCTCCTAAATGTCTCAGGACTGCAGGGCTCTGGAGGGACAGGGGTAAGAGCTGCCTACATATGAGGAGCTTGAACATGTCCAAGACCTGGAGCTATCTGGCACTACTGGTCCATGAAGAGTGAGCAGCATAGAGGATCAAGACAAAAAAGTGGAAGGATGTAAGTGCTGCAGCTCCAGGTGGGGATTCAGCAGCAGGTAAAGCTACATTTCCCTCTCTGAGTTGTGGGAAAGAAGGACAAGACACTGAGGAGCTTGCCCAGGATCCCCCTGTGCTACCTGCAACACAAAATCTTCATTTTGAACATGCTGTTGGAAACAAGATAGTCATAATTCCAGAAGAGTCCTAGATGAAGAAAAAGAAACAAGCTTCCTTTGGCCAAGCATTTTTTTTCACATTTGGAGCCTGTATTAAATTTCCAGCATTGCAGTTAATAATGGAAGCCCTGCTTTGCTTTGCAGGGCATACTGCTGACCACCCCACTGTTTTCAGTTTAATCTTGTCTTATGTTTAACACAGCCCTGAGGGTACTGGAGCTGCTCGCTGACACAAAGTGTTCAAGATGGAAAAATGCAGAGATACCCTACAGAGCTCTTAGAAACCAAGGATACAAGACAGTGAGCTGAGTTTGCTGCCCATCAGATTCAGTCCATAGCATGATATCACCTAGTCCCAGGACAAAAAAAAACAAAACAAAAAGAGAATTGTCTCCTGAGAGGGATCACACAAAACCTCTCTAACATGTGGTCGATGTTGTAGATGTCCAGAGACAGGAGTCTCTTCCAATTTCCTTCCAGTGAGAGTCATTGCATTACACTGCCTCATCCAGGGGTTCATGGCTAAGGAAAGGGGTTTGGCTGCCTGGATTCTACTGATGATGGCCTCAGGGATGGCCCTTACCCCTCTCTGACCTATAACTTCCCTCCAAGGCAGGGGAGTTGATGTCCACAAAGCAGTTAAGAGATCATAGAATAATAGACTGGTTTATCCACCAGAAAAGATCTGGGAACTGCTCCCTTTTATTGGGTGGGATTGCTTCAGTCTGGCACTGACAACCTGGAGAGGAAGAGGAGGCTCAACCACTTCTCTCTGCCGTCCCGAAGGCTGGGAAATGGCTCTAAGCCCCCCATTGCCTCCCAGCTCCACTGNACCACCTCTCTGGGGAAGCCTGGGCCACTTTTTCACCACTCAGCATAAAAAGCATATCTTGTATTTAGTTTAAATTTCCCCTCTTTTGGTATAAAACCCAGCACCCCTTGTCCTGTCCCAACAGGCCCTGCTCAAAAGTCTGTCCCCATCTTTCTGATAGACCCCTTAAAGTCCTGAAAGGCCCCCAGAAGGCCTCCCCAGATGGAGCCTTCTCCTCTGCAGGCTGAACCCCCCCAGCTCTCCCAGACTGGCTCCCAGCAGGGGNCTCCTGCCCCTGTGCAGCTTCCTATTCCCCCAGCACTGGCGTTGTCTCCCCCCTTTCCCAAGGCTCTCCAGAGCTGACCGTTCCCAGTAAGTCGTGCACTCTCCCATGGAAAGACCCCACTCTCTCCCCACCCCAGTACAAATCCCACACACGTGAAAAGGACCCCGCTAACCAGGACCAAATCATAACCTTCTCTGTGTGGCCACGAGTCGGGTTTGCACCACATCCCTGGCAGCAGTTGAAGCCCCTGCGTGATGGACAGAAGACCCACAAGCAGGGGCTGCCCACGACTTGAGAACCCCTCTTCCTGAAGCCCTGC
>VWZY01004694.1:113434-126877 GCA_013399075.1 Chloroceryle aenea
TCTGCCTGAAGCCCTTCATGCCCTCTTTGCTGAGAGGGTGTTTTAGGAGAGAAGAATCTAAAGGACCTATCTCTGCCTCCGGGAAACACTAAAAAAGGAGAGCAGGAGTGAAAAAAAAGGAGATAAAAGTGGGCATTTAACTTTACCACAAGGCATTTTACCAGCCCAAGCAGAAACACCAGGTCTTAGAGGTCAGAGCATGCAATGGCCAACAGAAATAAAGGAGAAACTTCTCCCCTGTGATTGCTCCCCACTGCCTCTGCTCCATTTTTCCACCCTCCACAAGCTCACCGACCTCTTTCCTTCCCTCCTCCCTCTCCTTCCCTCTCCCCACCTCTGTCTCTCTTACTATCAAAGTGAAATTTTGAAAAGCTCGAGGCATTGGCGATTTCCTGGATTTCAATGTAACTTCTTGCAATCTTAAGTGAACAGCTTGGTTGCTTCTGCCTGTCAGAGAATTTAAATTGCAAATTGAAGAGTGAAATGCAGCAGCCAAGGGTCTGTATCAGTGACTTTGGAGAGCAGAGAGATATCGCTTAGCAACTGGAGGGAGGGACAGAGGCCGCAGTAAACGCAGCAAGGAAGTAGCTGGCTTTTGGGACACCCTTGCATGGCATAGGGATGGTAGTTCTGGGATTCTGGGAAGGGTCCCTGCATGGAGGCTGATGCTGGTGTTTTGCCTCTGATGGTGGCAACCCGAGGAGCTGCAAGAGCAGGTACTATCACCATGTGTATGCAGCGGTGCAGAAGGTGCAGCTGCCCCCAACAGACAAAACACAAAGCAAACAGGAGCAGTCTGACACCTTGGCCATCAATCTGCACCTCCTGGTGATTAACTGGTGCCTTGGAGTCTGCACTTGAATGTGTTTTGTCTGGGCTTGTCCCCTCAACCAGTCAGTATGGCCACAGTGCTCCCTCAGCTGGGGTATAACTGGGGTCCTGCCTAAGAGCCAGAGGAGCTGGTTCTTGGCAGAGCAGCAGGTCTGTCAGTCCCCTTGGACACGCCATCCAGGGACACTTCCATGGATTGAGTGAATCTCCATGGACTGAGTGACCCTCACCCCCACTTTGGGTCAGTGGTGTCTTGGGCACTCTGCTGTGGGAGGTTTCCCTTGCTGAGTGACTGTGTGCCCATTGTGGTTCGTTTGTCCTTCAGGTTTAGGACTTGGTTGTGCAGTAGTTAATTCCCAACAGACACCTGAACTTGTATTTAGTCAGAAGGGGTGCTGGGCAGCTTTGGGTGAAATAAACCCCCTTTTGGATAGTGGCTGCTGTTTGGTGAGTGTGACAAGTGGTGAGTCACATCTCCTGTTTGATCCCAGATGAAGCCCAGCCTGGCGAAGCCTGAGGACCAGGTGTTGCAGCACTAGGTCATTTCCCCAGGGAAATTACCACTTTTGCACTTACAGGGTCTCCCCTTGGCACTTGGGAAGGTAAGCACCATCCTGGCACAAGTCAGGGTGAGGACTGGGAGAGCTGGGTGAAACTCCCTGGCCCCTTTCTATGGGGTGCCAGATGAAATAATCCATTAGTGAGTTGGAGGATGTAGCTTATCAAGGAAACACCGAGGGTCCTGGGTTTGCTCAGCCTGGAGAAGGCTGGCAGCTTGCCAGGGGATCTGTTTGTTTTCTAATCACCACCTACAGCAGGTGACAGAAAAGGCAGAGCTGGGTTGACCCTGGCGATGCAGAGCAAGATGGCAAGTGGTGGCAGTCACAGGTTGTAATGAGTGAAGCTGCAGCTGGAAATATGGACAAAATCTGCAGAGCTTGGCTAAGCACCAGGACTGGGGCCCACACAGGTGGTGTGAAGTCCACATGAGAAATCTTCAAAACTCATGTGCACGGGGTCTTGAGCTGCCTGGTCCAGCACTAAAGCTGTCCCTGCTTTGACCTGGAGGTTGAAGTAGACACCTCTAGATGTCCCTTTCACCCTGCAGTATTGTACAGTGCCATCCAGTGTTTTTTTTTTTTTTTTTTTAACTTAAAGATGCTAAAAATTTACTTCAATATTGCCAGAAATAAGAAGAGAGAAGGGTCCTGAGCAACCACTTAAGCCTCCCCCTGCCCCTGGCATGTTGAGAGACATCCAAACCCGTGCTGACACCTGTTTGCTGGAGCTTTTCTTGCAGCCCTTCAGGGAAGGAGACTCTACACCCCCTGTGGACAGTCCATTCCAGCACTTTCTACCTTTGCTGTTAGAAAATGTTTTCTAACGTTAGTCTTACCTAAATGAGCTTCAGCAAACTTTAAGCCTGTGATAGTAGCAGTTGGCTTGCACTTATTGCTTAATAACACAAACCTTCAATGCAGCTATCATTTAAAAGCACAGTAAACTCTGTATTCCTGAGCAAAACTGGCCAAGAAAAGGGATTTTTGGGTGGGGTTCTAAGGCCAGTGAACACCAAATGCACCATCCAAAGGTATTCAGGGAGTCTGTGACAGTCAGAGTATTAAAAGGATTTCTCCAGTGTTCCAGAATAGTGCTCTAACCCCAAATAATCTTCCCCATCATTAAAAAATCTCACAGGTTGTGACCTAAAAGGAGCAGGGACATTTATATGTCCATCCCTCATGTCTGTGGGTAGAGCAGTATTTGCTGCCTGGTCTAAAATGCTGGCATTAGCTCAGCTGTTAGGAACCAGTGAATCTTACCCCAGAATCAACTGCAATTTCCTACTCAGTGCACAATTCACTTAAATCCCACACTTTCTTTAGAAGGGTGTTGACATTTACTCAGCTGCTTGTCAAATGTCTGGAGATGTTAACATCTCAAACAAGAGCTGTTGTCATTAAAGGAACACAGACTATTGCAAAGACAGGTAGTTAGCATGACTTTGGGAGAGGTGTCTGTCGAGAGGATATTTTCTGTGTGCCTGCATTTCCTTCCAGCTCACAAGGAAACAGTTGGTGCCAGGGTAGCACATTGCACATCAGATGGCAGAGGAGTTCTGTGGGATAAGCACAGAACATTCAGATGAGGAAGACCAGTAGGGATGTGGAAAAAAACCCCAGTCTCTGTCATTTAAGAGACACACTCCTTTTCTGAATGAAGTATCAATGACACTCAGATTTGACTCACCTAGTCAGCATTCGGACACCTAATCAGAGCTCCTAGAATGGGAGAGAAATAGATGTTTCCAGGAACCAAGCATCTTAGCTCTTTCAGGATGAGCTGAGTTGCCTCCTCGCAGCATAACCCTTAGGACCTAATTAGACTTCATGCTCTTTGGTTCCCATCATGAGAATACCACAGCTAGAATACCATGATTTCTCCATTAAGCTTGGGTCCTGGCCTGTTTTTTTATCAACTATGGACATCTCCAGTTGAGGGAGATCTCAACACTGTCCTCCACAAACTGCCTCCACATAAAGTAAATCTCAGTCCCCAGGAAGTCCAGTGCTTAAGCTTGACCCTTTAGGACCCACAACAGCCTGAGGCCAGTGGAGCAACATCTGGAGAAGCTGCAGAGACCCTGGCATGGACCACAGCACTGCAGGTGCTTTGCCAGACAAACTGGATGCTGGGCATAGAGCCCCATCTCTATGGCCGTGGCATCACTGTGGAGGTTTGCGCAGGCGTGGGTGGTTCTGTGTGCTTGGGCTGGAGATTCAGAGCCTTGTGATTTTAAATCCCCTATGTCTCATTTTCCAAGACCCAGCCACTAACAGGGGGGCTCTTTCCCTGCAGGCTGAGGTTAATTGGCTTGTGCTTTTAAGAGGATAAAGCTGCGGAGACTCGGAGTCAGGGCTGTTCTCCAGATTTCCATTATAATCTACATTGCAGGAAAATAGCTTTCCTGATCAAATCATCTGTCCTCTCAGTACAGAGGATAAAGAGCTGGTGATGTGGGAAATCTGCAGAGTGGGAAATCTGCAGAGTGTCTGTGCATGACCTTGATGGACAGAGGAGGAAGAACAGGCAAAGACTTTGCTGCAAGGGAACATGAGTAACGTGCATGAAGGCACCCTGCCCTTGTCCAGTGTCCTGGGAAGAAGAGGAGGATCCACAGCAGCAGTAAACATTATTTGGGCCATTTCTGAGCCTGGTGTTATCAATCAAATGGGGAAACGAGATGGCACATGAGTCTGTGAACTCACTGGGAAATGGTGTGAGTCCTAGGATCAAGAACCAGAAAACCCCAGACAGGACTTGTTGCACTACTGGCCCTTGAAAACAGGTTGAACTTTGTCCAAGTCCAAGGCAGGTGTCAAATACTGGAGGGAGGAAGGGATGGAGAGAGAGGGAGGAAATGGAGGAGAGGCTTTAGCAAGCAGCTAGCTGAAGACAAACCAAGAGGGAGGACAATGACTGGGAAGATGCTAGTTTGGGACACAGTGTGTGTTTCACCTCTTCATTCCTCAACTGTGAAAAAGGAACAAAGATTAATTTTCCAGATCTGTCTGTTTCAGACTCCTGGCCAGCTCCTAGTTAACTTGGCAAACTTCATCCCAGTAGAAAATGTAAGGAAAGTTGTTTTTTTTTTATTCCTAACCACTCACAACACTCCTGGTCCTTTCAGATCCCATCTCTAGAAGTGTTTAGTAGTGTGAAGTTGCTCAACTGCCTGGGTTTTTCCAGGTCCAGTTATGATGACTGCAACTTATTTCCCACAGAAAAATATGAGTGACTTGCAATCTTCAAGTCCCTGGCCACAAAATTGCTTGACCCCATCACCTGTGTTGAGATGGCCTCAGAAACAGGAGGACTCCTTGTGTTCATTGTGCTGAGGCCAGGAGAAGGGAGGAGCTGACTTTCAGCTGCAAGGCTGAGCATCAAGTCTTCCTGGAGCATCTTCCTGTGAAGTTTTTTTTCTGGGGCCACAAGTTCAGACTCACTAGAAAAGGGACTCAGCTTCTTTCTCCTCCAGCCCTTACCAGGCACGCTTCAAACAACCATGCAAATAGACACCAAGACTGATGTAGCTTTGTATGGTTACTACAGGTACAGATGCACAGATGAGCCTCCCCTCCTGAGCATCCCAATATCACCTGTTGACACCTATAACAGTCACCTCCCCCACCTCTGCAGCTCAGCATTTCGTCTTCAGGGAACTGAAATTCAAAGAGCATCTCTACCCTCCACCCCATCCATCCTATAAACAGTGCTTAGGATTGGGAGGAAAAACAATTGCTGAGATTTCTCACTCTCACACCCCTGTATATTCTCTCTGCTGGGCTTCTACCCATAAAGATTACAAGATGCGTGTCACAGGGGTGATTTGTAAGAGGAGAGATGATGTTTACCTACGGTAAATTACAGTCTGCCTCTTTGTGTTCTCCTGAAATTTCAATTACTGAGCTATTCTTTTATTTCTAGCTTTCCTATAGGTTTTTCTCATTTAGACAATGAGCACCACAGTTCAAGTTTGTTCCTGTGGACGTTAAGGTTTTAGACTCCTCTCATTTTATCTCAGTGCTTTATACTCTGCATGTGTGTGCTTCTCTCTCTGTATTCACATTTTCTGCTTTCAGCTATTATATAACATCTTGCTCTTGATGAAGTTGCTCTTGATGAAATTGCTGCTGCAGCTACAGGGTAGGCTGTTTGGGTTCAGGAACAGGATTGCAAGCTTTCTGAAACATTGCAGCTATTACCCATCACGATCCATCAACTTCTGACCTGAACTGCCAACACCCTCGCTGGGAAAATTAGTCAGTGGCTGCAAAGGAGGGTTTTGAGACAGGGCACTGACATGTAAGGTTGAGACTGGTGTGTGCTGCACAGGCAAGAAGGGACGGTGTAACAGCCTCAGTTACACTGTGGACACTTGGCTGCAGATGCTGCCAGAGAAGGGGACTGACACAGACCCAGTTCCCAACAGGGAGAACTCCTTGCCTGTTCACCAGAACTGAGTCAGCATCTACAGCAAGCAGGAAAGTCCTTTTATCAGTTTCCCAGCTTGTAAAATTGCCTCCTATTTCTGGTTGAGATAGCTTAATAATCATCTCTGGACTCTAGGTCAACCATAAGATGAAGGGAATCTAATATGCTTGACATGTCCAAGCTCAGCCTGGTAGATATTTCAGTGCTAGTTTTCTCTCCCTTAGTCCCTTTAGCATTTCACAAGGGGCTATGTCATCAAGACTCTCCACTGCCATACCCAATTTTGCATGATTTCCATGCAGATTTTGAAAAAAACAAAACAAACCAAAACAAAAAACAAACCAAAGCCTGATTTTGGCCAAGAAATGCACTTGTTCATATTATTGTGTTGCTTAAAAATCTCTGCTCTGTGTTGGAGCACAGCTTTGATCATACCACATCTTGGCCACTTTCAGAATGCTTCTGTTGTTTGAGATAATGTTTATGATTGAGTTCAGTGAGTTGTGCATTTCCTTATCTTTCCACACTTCTATGACTGCTGGTATTTCGAGTCAATCCATCAGAATCCCAGGAGGATTTGTCAGAGGCAGGCCAACAAGAGAATACAAAGAGGGAAAAGGTGATGGCAATGGCAACAATATGTAATTGTTCCAGTGTGTCCAGCACGGATGTGCCATATTCAGTAACTCCCAGGCATTGCAAGCTCTGAGTTGTGGGTCCAGAAGAAACTAAAACAATATCACCTGTGGACACTGGGTCATAGTGGAAAATCAATTTTCCCTGCTATGCTCCTCTTCACAGAACCTATAGAAGCACAGAAGACTAGAAATGAGTTCAGTAAAAGATGCCAAAAGTTCATTAAACAAATTCTTCATTAACTATAGACTACTGAAGTAATTTTGGAGGCAAGAACACCAGTGCTGACATCCAAACACATCTGGGCACCTGGGACCTTCTTCCTATTAATGTTATCAGGAGTGGTGACCTGGTCTTCAATCACAGCAAGATCAGGATTTCAGTGATAGGCAGCACAGTCAGGATGGAAGGGCTGGACAGCAGTTAAGATTACAAGACTCTCTGAACTTTTATGCAGAATTCAGGATTCATTAATGTAATGATGCCTCCTATTCTCCCAGTCACCAAAGTGGGAACAATACAGGCTCATTAGAAATATTTGCAACTACCATGTGCAAAGTGCTTTGAGATCCTGGGGTGAAAGAACTGGGAGATGAGCGAAGCATCTTCCTCACTAAACTCCTTAGCCATGGTAATTCTACACGGTCATCATTCACAGGAAGAATGTTTTATTTAGGAGAGAATAATCACATTTTGCTGCCAAAACATGAAATCCAATTATGCTGTGAACTAAAGGCTGTTTTAAAGGGTTTATGACTTCTCAGCTTTATCCTCATCAGCTGCAAAAGTGGGCTTTTCTTCTTTCCTTCACTTTTGAAAGGGCTTAGTCTCTTCTTTTCCCTTCCCATCTTCCCCAAGTGCCACGTTTCCCTTCTCTGTGACACAGGTAAGTTAGACTTAGCTTTGGATTTTGCCTCACACCTTTAATATTTCCCCATGAAAATACAGGCACCCATGTCACCGCTGCTCTGGTTTTGTTGTTTTCCATAGACTATGTCATGCAAAAACATAAAAAAATGGGCTTTTCTGCCTGTTTCCTCTTGAATAAACTTTGTGGCCAGACTTTGGCTCTAGTCCTTGTAAAATATCCATCCGTGGGGAAATGTTTTCTTAAAGCAGTCATTTAAAGGTGTTGTGTTTCCTTGTCTGCCTGCTACTTCCTTTCTTCTTTCCCATCATCTTTTCTTTTTAGTTTTCCTTCTTGAACAATAAATGCCACAGCTACCTAAGTATGGAAATAGAAAGAGTGTTTATGGTGTCTCAAGCTCCTCTCTTCCCATGACATTAAAACAGAAGGAGAAAACTAAAGGTTCAGCAAAACTGACATTTTAAAGGCAGAAGAATTTGGTTTCTCTCTGTTGCTGCCACAGGGATTTAATATGAGCAGAGGTTTGGGAAACATGTCATGGAGAGGAGATTCTCCTAAAAATGGGACAAAGGAGATGGGGTGAGAGTGAGATTTGATAAATGTCTGCTGCTCCAGAGAAGGCTGTTTCAGATTTGAAGGGAAAAATCTCTCTCTTCGGTGCCAGTAGAGGATAAGGTAAGAACTAGTTGTTTTAAAGCACAGCAAGGATGGTTCAGAATAAGAAACTGTAATCGGGGGCATTGGTGTGTTTACAGAGATTGGCTAGGAGGTGATGGCAGCTGGTAGAGCTGCCACCCTCGAAAGACTAAAGACATGCATCTGTCAGGAACTAATTAGGTGGAAATGACCCTGCCTTATTATCTCTCCACCTCTTTGCAGCCCTAATTTTTAATGACTGAGGAAGTTCCTTGCTGGGTTAAGTCTCTATGCATTAGCCCTTGTCTGTACAGACTGCCAATCCTCCCATGCAAGTCCTACCCACCCTCTCCTTGCACAGTGGCTCTGTCCTGGAATTGCAGGGTCTTTTTTACTGGTTGGAGACCACATCATTGCCAAGTACATAGCAGCTGAGTCTATGCTGTATCAGCTATCTCTCTTCTTTCTCTTCGTGGCTTCATCAGCAGTGACACTCTCAAGAGGGCTGAGGCTCAGGTCAGGAGTGCAAATAAGTGCCAAAACAGCATCCAGTTGTAGTCACAGTTGTAGGCAGCAGTAAGAGACCTGAGAAGTAGACATATCAGCACGTACAGATATGCACTAGACTGGATGTGTCACAGAATCACAGAACAGTAGGAGTAGGAAGGGAGCTCTGGAGATCATCAGTCCAAGCCCCTGCCAAAGCAGGGTCACCCAGAGCACGTTGCACAGGATCAAGTCCAGGCAGTTTTTGAAAGTTTACAGAGGGGACTCCACAACCTCTCTGGGCAGCCTGGGTCAGTGTTTTCCTTATGTTCAGGTGGACCCTCTTGTGTTCCAGTTTGTGCCTATCAGCCCTTGTCCTATCACTGAAATGGCTCCACTGACCAGAGTCTGGACCCTTCTCCTTGGCCCCCACCCTGCAGAGATTTGGAACCATTGCTCAGCTCCCCTCACAGGCTGCTCCTCTCCAGCTGCACAGCCCCAGGGCTCTCAGCCTTTCCTGCCCACAGTGATGCTCCAGTCCTCTCAACGTCTTCATAGCCTCATCTGGACTCTCCCCAGTAGCTCCTTGTCTCTCTTGACCTGGGGAGCCCAGAACTGGACACAATACTCCAGATGTGGTCTGATTAGGTCAGAGTAGAAGAGAAGGAGAACCTCTCTTGACCTGCTGGTCACACTCTTCTTAACACCCCCATTTGACAGCTTTTACATGAACACTCTGCCTTCTGCATTCTTTTCTCATAGAATAAAATGGAGAGTTCCCACAACCCAGAGTGGGTTCAGAACCCTGTGTTTAAAGATCCCAGGGCTATTGAATAGTATTCTCCCTCTTCAGCAGGAGACATCCCTGCCTTCTCCTACTCCTGTAGTTGCAGCAGCCCTAGTCTGAGTCCCATGACATTTGTAAAGCTCAGGATGGATGAGCTCCAAGCCTTTCCTCCCTGAATCCTTGATTCATTAGTTAATGTCTGAAAGGCACTTTGGAGCTTAAGAGTGCTAAGTGACATTATTATTAGAGACCTTTCATATGAATGTTGATTGAAAAAGACAATTGTTACCTTTCACTCATTTTTGTCCTCTTTTATTAAAGAGTATGGTAACAGATCCCCCCCAGAAGCAGAAAGGGAGAGCTGGAAGTGGTACTGACACAGGAAGCTGATGGTGTAGTCTTGATGGATAACACTAAGAATGGAAAGAAAAGGGGAAACGGGATGAGGGCCTCCATCTGCCAATGTCACAAAGAGGAAAAAGAATTCATAGAACAGGGCTTCTGGCTTCTACTGTTTGCACCTCCAGGCCATTTCAGTTCCTCTTATATGAAAGAGAAAAAATCATCTGCTCATGTTTTGACAAACTATCCCGCTGACCTTTCACAGGTATTGTATCCCAGAGTCACCAGGTTGTCCTGTCTGACACTCAGAAGGGCATGCATGTCTTGTATGTCTTGTTCCTTACCAGTGAACCTTGCATGGATGTCTCTCATGCCCCAGGTCACCTCACATGACACTGGATGCCCATGTGCAGACAATCCCGTGATGATTTAGACACTGGGGATGGGATTCAGCTGGGTAAATTGAAGGGTCTTTTGTCATTTTAGATACTGAAGGATGTCCCATCTGGTGTCCAGTTGTCATTGCAGAAGGATAAAGACCATAAAGTCCTGCTTCATATCTGCCAGCACCATCGCAGTGTGTTGAAGATCTCTGGGCACATCAAATGATCAGAAGAGTTCAGTGAACTACCCATCTTACTCTACAGTAGATGCCTGTTTCAGTCAGTGAACCTGCAATGACTGCCTTGGCCAAATCTCCACTGGATAGGAGAAGACCTCAGAGACTCAGCTCACAGGAGGACATGTGAACTGTGGACACTCCTGGCATCTGAATCTAAACTGAATCCCACCTCCATAGCACAGATAAATCAAAGCAAATCACCAATGGCTGATGTTACAATTACTTCAAAGACAAAAGCAGCATTAGACATAGTTCCTTTTGTTTTAAGGCTGACAGCTAAAATCACATCAGGTGCCCAAAGGCTGTCCAGGCTCTACATCCATGGATGTGTACTGAATTTGTCTGGGTGAGACCTTAGGGAATCAGATCTAATTGGCACTACATTTAGGAGGGCAGAGAGGGGTGGCCTGAAGACCTCCCAAGATCTTTTAAATCCTTAATTATGCTGTGATTCTTAGATTGGGAAGACAAATTGGACCTCTGGGTATCCATCCTTTTCCATTGGCTGTAAAGGGAGACAAGTGAGAGGCTCATTCATACACTATGGACATAAGAAGTGAGTTTGACACCATGTCACTAGCCTGAATGTCCTTCACAGCTGTAAATCAAGGCAGGCTCATAACTGGTGAGGGAAAAATAGGGCTTGCTACTAGTGATGGATGAATCACCCTTGGGAGGTCTTTTTCTCCCTCCACTAAAGCAGACTGAGTTTGGATAGCTAGAATAAGCTTGTATTTTTCCATGGAGAAAGGGATAGAAAAGAATCTATCTACCATGTTTTCTCTCTAGGAAGTTTTTTCACAATGGATTTGGAGGATTTTCTGTGCCTGTGGTAACAGATTTAATCTGAAACTCTAGGTAGGAAGTTCTGAACTTATTTGGATGTTATTTCCAGTGCTCTCCTGCCCTTCTTATATACCCAGGTAGCTGTTCTGAGGCACATGAACTCAGAGAAAGGTGAACTCTTAACAGCTGAAACACACTCAAACCTGAAAGGTAAGCAGATACCCACTGGGAGCTGCAGGACAGATGTCAGCTTGGAGTCAGCTAAGAAAGAAAAAAAGTCTCACAAAAAGCAAAGATGAAGGTTCCTACAGGGCACCATCCAATTTCCATTTAGCATGGAGGTTTAGTTGCATCCAGGTCTCATCTGACATCATGGTCTTCTTCATCCCACACAGGATTTCCATGGAAAGGAAGAGAAAGTGACTGAAATAGGAGTCACGATGCTTTTCACACTGATTCTCATTCCATGGGCACCAAGACTCTCAGCAGTTGAGTCTCCTGCAATGTACATGGAGCTTGTCCTGGGGCCATGGAAATAACCATGCCTGGACTCTTCCCTGGAGCCCTGTAGTCACTTTTGCCCTTTATCCCCCACAGTAGCATCACCAGTTTCACTTCCCCTCTGACAGTTTCACCAGCTTGGTGCTCGCCTTTCAGCCTTCCCGTGGAAGCAAGAAACAAAATCAAAAACCTTCTTCATCTCCCATTGATCATCCCTGCCCAGATCCTTTCACTTTAGGTTAATGGGACCCAGACATGCTCATTTTGCACAGCTGTCCTCTTGAAATGAATATCATTTACACAGACCAAAGATATTACTCTCACAAAATAAATTTGCTAAACTGCTATTGCCCTATCTTCCCATTTTTATCGAGCTGTGGTTGCATTAACATTAATGAGATGTTAAAGGAGAAGGGGAAAAAAAAATTAAAAAGAAAGAAAAAAAGTCTTCCTAAGCAAATAATAACTATGCAGTCACAATTCAGAGGAAAAATATGGCTCTTTTACATGTTTGAATCTTTCCACTGGATTCCGTTCTTGGTTTTGCTAAATTATGTGCAAATGATGGAAGTCCATACATATAGATGAACGTGCATTGCAAAGTTGAAATGTTTTCATGGCCTGAAAATTATTTCCTCTTTCAGTGAGTCTGTATCTTGGTGGTTCTTTCTCTCACTCCCTTTCTCTCTGGAGACTTTCAAGAACTGTCTGGATGCATTTCTGTGTGCTCTGCTCTAGTTTAGTCCTGCTCTGGCAGGGGGGTTGGACTCGATGATATTCAGAGGTCCCTTCCAACCCCCACCATTCTGTGATTCTGTGAAGTTCCACACTAATACTTCTCTTATATTCTCTTCTGCAAAATACAGGATCCCACCTCCAAACATGAATCACCACAAATTTGGTGCACTAGGTGGAACATGCAACGCTTTGGACCTGTCTGAAAGCCTGTCCAAGGCTTGAGAAAGCAGTCTTGGTTTCCCTATAAATCTTGGGCTTCTTTGAACCATAATGTCATTGTGCATCATGACTCCAGATTTGCTTAGGTCTGAGCCTCAGGACTCCTCAGGAATTTCCCCCCATCCCTGCTGCAAGTGAGATGTACTGAAAACATTGTCTTATTCTACTTAGGTTTATAAAAACTTCCTCTTCTATCCAAATATCCAAAGCCTCTATTTGAAATCCTTGGTTAGATCTGCTCCAGACCAAAGGCCACAGGTTTATTCTCAAATTCAATTTTTTAAACAAACTTCTTCATAAACCTCACCTCTGTTTCAAAGCCTCCACAACACCCCTGCACCCTGGAGATTTGGAGAGCTTTGAGTTTCCAAATGAAAGCCCAGTGCTGGTTCATTGTTTTAGAGCCCAGTTAGAGTCTGACCAAAGCCCCAAAGCCTAGGATGGAAGGCAGTATCAGGATTACTCCTGCATTTGGCAGGAAAAATACATCTGAAAAGAACAATTAACACTTTGTTAATGTGCCAAAAAGCAGACTGATCTGTATGTTGGCCAAAGGCAACCAGCAACTGCTCTTTATCTTGATGTGTATGTGCTAATGTGGGGCCCTTCTGATAGCAGAGCCTATTCTGAGCCTTAAAGCACAATGACAGATGAGAGGTCCTCCTCTAATTTCCCATCCTCTCCATTAGCAGGAAAAGCAGATAAAGCCAGCAGCAGAACCCTGCAGCCCAAGCCCTACATGAGAGGTAATAATGGAAATGGCAGCACCAAAAGTAGTAAAAATTCATGTCAGGAAAATAGATGAACAGGGTTGATCTCAGCTCCATGAGCCAACACCAAATGCCACCCCTAAGGGAGACTTGGGTCCCGTTTAGATCTCTGCTGCTTTTACTAGTCATTAACATGCATGCACATCTGGGGTTGCAGACTGCCATTGGTGCCCTGTGATGTTGCTGTCACCAAATGTAAAACCTCATTAAAGAAAAAAAAAAAAAA
>VWZY01004694.1:138256-195590 GCA_013399075.1 Chloroceryle aenea
AAAAAAAAAAAAAAACAGAGGGGGGAAAAGCAGCTTTACTTAACAGTTGCTATTTTGGTATCAAAAGGAGTCTGCATTGTTGATTAGAGCAAGAGATCATTATCCCTCTTAGGAGCCCTATGAAGGTCGTTGTATTAACCTTCAAATCACTCTGTAACCAGAGGCTGCTTTCTTCTTCTCCAGAGCCACACTGGGAAGAGAAAAAAAAAAAAGAAATAAAAATAATAAAAAAAATATATAAAACACCAAAACAAAACAGAAAAAAAAAAAAAACCAAACAACCAAAACCCAACAAAACAACCAAAAAAACACGAACCAACTCAAAGGAAACAAGTCCCGCTCGTCTTCTGCCAACTGGAAAAGGAGACAAGTGGCTGGGCAGGATTAACTTTGGATATTGTTGTGTATTGTTCATGTGTGGTGAAAGGAGGGAGGCAGGCCATTGGGAGATGGAAGTAAACAGATTTCAGTGTTCCATCCAGTGAATACCCTGTGGTGACTGGACCATCGGGCAGACACCCTGGTGCAGACAGCTCAGAACCAGTGTGTCAGACACAAACAGCTCATTAAGCACTAATGTATGGGGAGCTTCTGTAGGTTTACTCAGATAGGGAGACAGTTAGCTTACACCCAACAAATTACCCATGACAAGATAATTCAGGTTGGTATATAGGGAGTTTCTTGTCTACCACACACCAGAGGATAACGCTGCTCCTTCTTTTTATTAGTTCTTGTACAGCAGGTCCCAGGTTTACATGTAAAAAGCAGTAACAGGGTTTTTACTGTGTTAGTGGTGTTGAAGGCTCAGCTGTTTAAGAGTTAGGCAAAGCTGCCTCTCTAGGTACAAAGTGCACAATGACCTTCCCACTGATGTGTTTCTTGGACCTAAGAACCATGATCCTGGTGGTCACAGGGTCCCAGGGAGAGACATTACAAACCAGAAGGGCCTGTTGTTTATGGAAGAAGTTATATGTAATACCTCTTCCTTGGACCCTATGGTCAGCAGAGGTGAGATACATCATGGGAGAGAGATTCTGGCTTCCACACTGCCTAATCTGGCCTAGAAAAGTTTTCAAAGCATCCAGCTTTGGTAAGAAAGGTTAAAATTCAGGAAAAAAATAAACAAACATGACCTTTCCATCCATCTCTTCTCACCACCCCAGAGCTCTCTGTGCTTCTTTGGCTTCTTGATTTCTATCATGTGGACAGAGATTCAGAACTTATACTTTCTCATGTCCTATACATACACTACTCCTCTCTGTGCCACCAGACCCCTTGTCACTTATTTTCCATGCATATTCCACCATGCAAACCCCCAGTGCAAGCACATGATCCATCCTGACCCTGTGCTGATGCTGCCTCACTCCGTTAGCTGTTAGAAATGGCCTGTTTCTGTGCAAAGCTGAAGCTCCTTTGCAAGGCACTGGATCTGCTTGTTGCCATCCAGTTTCCTTCCCTGTGGAGCTGGTGCCCTTGCATTGTTAATCCTCCTCGGACAGCTTCTATTCTAAGTCAACCATGTGTCAATTTAGCATTCACCTTTTGTTGCATCTTAAATCCTTATAATCCCTGTCCTTGCTTCTACACGTTAAATAAATAAAGCTCACGTTTTCTCCTGTCTTTCCCTTCTCCCTGTGCCTGGTGAGGAGCAGGCTCTGAGGTGATATCTCCCAGGTAAGGCATACAGATGCAAATCACTGGGACAGGTAATGTGTGCAGAGGAGTCACCTCAGCCTGAAGACAAGGTGAAAAATATCCCTGCAAACATGAAGAAGAGGTTGTCCCTGTCTCTACCCTTACCTCCTATGACCACCCCAGGTAAAAACTGAAGCATTATAGTGGGAGAGAGTCTTTTCAGGGACAATTCTGCATTTTCTGCCCTTTTACCTGTGGCCCTGATGCACAAAACCTGCTCTATTTGTTAGCCAAGGTCTCCACTTTAAGTTCTTCTTCATGTTAGTGCTCTGTAATGCTCAGAGGCATTTGGAAGAGCCCTGAAATGAGAAGGGTTAGATGAGGAAAAGAGAATGCAAGAAATAGACCAAAATAAATCAATGGACACTACTTCTTCAACAGTGATGCTTGAAATCCACCTCAGCTATGTGGGGAATACAACAAATGTCCCTGGCTCTTGACTCTTGGAAGTACAAGTGTATGGTGCTGTCTCCAGCCAGGTACTGGTGCAGATACATCCTGGTCATTCACTGGAAGGTACCAGGGCTTAAGGTTTACAGTAGAATACAGCAGGATGTTCTGGCCCAATAGAGGAATATTAAAATAAAATAAAGACAGAAGTATTCTCTAGATAATTCAAAAACAGCTCCACAGAAAGAATGAGCTTGTCCATCACATGCTGCATGTGGATGGGTGTTATCTTAGACTGACAGAGCACCTAGCATCATGGAATCCTGCTTTCTGACTCAACATCTTGGACCTGCACAGGCTAGAGAGCTGGGCAGAGGAGGAATCTAATGAAGTTTTCAACAAGAGCAAGCGTAGAGTGCTGCACCTGGATGGGTGGGGAATAACCCCCTGCATCAGTACAGGTGAGGGGCTGAACTGCCAAAAAGTAACTCTGAAGAGAAGGACCTGGGAGTCCTGGTGGACAAGTTCACCATGCGCCAGCGATGGTCCTTGTGGCCAAGAAGGCCAGTGGTCTCTTGAGTCACATTCAGAATAGTGTGGCCAGCAGGTCGAGGGAGGTTATCCTGCCCCTCTGCTCCGCCCTATTGATGCCATATCTGAAGAATTGTGTCCAGTTCTGGCATCACTAGTTGAGGAGAGACAAGGATCTGCTGGAGAGAGTCCAGCTGAGGCTATGAAGATAGTGAGCATCTCTGTGACCAGGAAAGGCTGAGAGCCCTTGGGCTGTTTAGCCTGGAGAAAAGAAGTCTGAGAGGGGATCTGATCAATGCTGATCAATATCTGAACAGTAGGCATTAAGTGATAGGACAAAGGACAATGGGCACAAACTGGAACACAGGAGGTTGCATATTAACACGAGGGAAAACTTCTTTCCTGTGAGGATGATGGAGTCCTGGACCAGGCTACCCAGGTTGTGGAGTCTCCTTCCTCTGGTGAGGTTCAAAACCTGCCTGGATGTGAGAGTGGTCAGCCTGGTTTGGGTGACCCTGCTTTAGCAGGGAGGTTGGATGAGATGACCTCCAGAGATCCCTTCCAACCCCTGCCATTCTGCCTGTCTGTGATTCTGCAGTCTTCAGCGTTACCATGACACGGATTAGAACCGGAGTGATTGAGTTAACATACCCTAAGAAAGTGCTTGTAACTCCACCTCTTAAAACACCTTAGTCTGCTTGTCTGTGACTGATAACCATGGTCACATCATTTTTTTGTGTTTGAACAGCCTCTGTGTGTAGATATTTCCCATATGCTTCCAGCTCCTGCCCCAAAAGTGCTGGAGTTCCCCAGAGAGACTATGGATCTGCATCCTCAGTTTCCCATTGAACTCTAGGGCTGTGAATCAACATGAAAAATCATATTAAACCTTGAACCAACACCTAAATACCAAAGGAGGATGTTTTATCTCCCCTCTGGGGAACAGGTCTTCCCAAGACTGCAAGAGAAGGAATAGAAGAACTTCACCCTCCCTCTGGAAAGGAGAGTTAAAGGGCTGAGAGCTAAAACTCTGATTTTGGGCTGGGCTGCCACCCTCCTTCTGACAGTGCCCAACATCCATCCCTCACCTCAGACACTTCAGGCAGCCATGCTTCTCACACTGACTTGGGAACATGGGCTTTTCCAATTAACCTGTCAGGAAGAGCAATGTATTATTTTCCAGCACTCGAGTCATTTAAAAATCAGCAGGTTTCAGTGATCTGCTTGGCATGTTAAACCCTAAGTCAGTGTCAAGGAGGTACGTGATGCTGCCTCCACGGCAGCCTGCAGAGCAGATGCAGTAGCAGAGGGACACAAGGTTGGAAGGAGATGTTACACCTGTGAAAGAAGAGGACAAAACCACATAGCAGAGATGCTGAAGTCTCAACTGGGATTATAAATCCATACCAGACACCCAGACACTGCCAGATACCCACTTTGGACAGCCATGTCCTAAATCAGATGGTCAAAACAATGCCAAATGCTGAATGTGTATTGGGTCTGACTGAGCTGGAGTTCATTTTCCCCATAGCAGCCTTCCCAGTGCTGTGCTTTGTACTGAGATGTAGAGAGGTGCTGGTAACACACCCGTGTTGTGGCTACCGCTGGGCAGGGCTTACACAGCACCAAGGCTGTTTTTCCAACATTCCCCCCACGGTGGGATGGGGGGAACAAGATCTTGGGAGGGGACACAACCAGGACAGCTGACCCAAACTGACCAAAGGGATATTCCAGACCATATGATGACATCAGCTCAACAATAAGAGCTAGTAAAAGGAGGGGGGTGGAGCAGCCACTTGTCCTCTGGAGCAACCGTTACGTGTTTGGAGCCCTGCTTCCCAGAAAAGGGGCCAGGCATCACCTGCTGATGATGGGAAGGAGAAAATAAACCTTTATTTTCTTTTGCTCCTGCACACATGGCCTTGATTCACTTTTCATTAAGCCACCTTTGTCTTAACCTATGAGTTTCATCTTATTTTCTTTCCCCTGTTCCAGGTGAGAAGAGGAGAGGGGGGAGTTATAGAGCAGCTTGGTGGGCACCTTGAATCCAGCAAAGGTCAAACCACCAGAGAATGGTGCTAACTGTGTGGGGCTATACAACCCTTTGATAATTCAGAGAAATCCATCTCTTGACTAAAGCTGCTGAACCAAAGAGATGCTCTCCTATCCAACCCCCTTACCTTTTGACCATGTCCAAGCATCTTGAGGACCTAGGCTGGAATTTTTGGATAAATCCAAGGTGCTCATCACATGCACTGCTGCCAGTCTGATGGCCTAGTTATGTTGATGGAGTTAAGTCCCCCATTTTAACTCATCAATATTTTTTCCTCTGGCATCTTTCCCTCCACTACCCAGGCCCTGGTACCAACCATCCTCTGGCCAGCATATCACGTCCCAGACAAGTATTTCTAGGCAGAAAATATATACCTGAGGTCTGCTCTATAAAATCCATGTGAATGCCTGGGGACCTGAGGAGGGGCAAATGGGTTTCTTTGCAGGCTCCTCCTGTGCTCCTGGGGAGATGATGTGGGTTTTTTGCCTGTCTTCAATCATAGAACAAGAGCTAAGTGTTATTGATCTGAGACCTAGTGGGAATATTTCTGAGCAGTTCACCCTGGCATTAGTCCATCACTTAGCTGGTATTTATTATTCAAGGCTGGCAAGGGATTCCTGGCAGCATGCCCTGGCCAGACAGCAAACTGGTGACAAAGGAGCTGAAGAAGTCAAGGGCAAATGAAGAGGGGAATGAAGGAAAGAAGTGGAAGAAATTGCAAAGTAGATTTTCTCTTCTGAAATTAACTTAAGTGGCTCCCAAATTCTCCTTCTTCAAAGTTGCCTCTGTGTGCATTAAAAACCCAAAGCAGGATGCACAAATGGAACCTGGCAGATAGTCAGCCTGAGATGATTTTTAACTAAAAGTTAAAGTAAAAATTCAGAAAACCAGGACATGAACAGGAGGAGGCTTCACCCACCAAGAGAAATCCTGAAGGATGTGAGCAATGGAGCAAAGCATCAGCTGCATGGTAACTTACTAAGTGGCAAGGGGCTGTTCCTCAGAGCTGAAAGATCTAAGAGGAAGGGTCATGACAGTATCTGGCCTGCTCAGTGAAGTGTCTTTTGGGTTAGTCCCATCACTCCAGAGATGTTTGTGTTGCCTTACGATTAATAGAAAGCTGTATAGCCCTGTTGGTAGATCTATCCAGTCCCTTCTGATGGCTCCTGTCAAAACCACCCTTTACTCCTTGCTAGGCAGAGCCAAGCTAATTTGACATGACCTGATGCAGCAACTCCTCTTGGAAGCTCATCAGAACAACAGAACAGCAGATGCAAAGCAGGTAGCTCTGTTTGCATGAAGGGCTAGGAGGTAACAATCTGAAGCAGGACAGGAAGCTGTAGTCAACATCACTGGGGTCTTTGCCAAGGGAAAATATTAGGAAAAACATGGCTTTGATAGCCCAGTTCTGTGACAATTCCCCATGGAATGTCTAATGGCCATCCAAGAGCAGAGTGGTGATTCAGGGCAACATCAGGGGTCACTCCCTGGTGATTGGGGATAGAGGCTGCAAACTTTCAAGGGCAGGTTAGATGAAGAAAATAACATCTACAGCATCATCTCCCAGTCTGCAGTCTCCATGCCAGTTTTACATGGCACTTTGCACAGCTCCTGGCTTTGAAGAGTCAGTGAAATACGCATCATGCAACAAGGAGCAGACCAAATGAGGGTTTCCTAGGGGGTATATAAGAAAGTTCAGATCTCCTGGAAGGGAAGAGTTACGTTTCTGCTTAGCCTAGCCCCAAATATTGCAGCAGGGTTACGGCAAAGCAGGGACAGATCAAACTCTCTGTAGGGTTGCAGGAAAGGCCCATAAAAATCAGCTTCTGGAGAGACAGCAGGCTGGGCAGAGCCTTTGATAAGTTGAGCACATGGCACCTCTTTTTCTGAGGCTGTAAACTTGTTGGTGCCTTTCCAGGCAATAAATCTGACAGTTTAAAAGCTATTGTAACCTTTGCACTAAGATAACATTGGTAGAAAGGGGAGTGGGGGGGGTGTTGGGAGGGGGGAAATCCCTCAGGCTTGGTCAGATTAAAGAGCCCTGTCTGCTAGGGTGCAATGAATCCTGTTATTGATCTCTGGGTTCATCAATGGGACAGTGGACTAATGGACCAGTACATTTGTTTGGTTTTCCTCTAGCTAGATTTGCATTAAGTTCAAGTGGGACATTAATAATGATAATGATCATAATAATACTAATAACAACAAAAATAATAATGATAATAATAATAGGACACCATTCCAGCTCTCCCAGACAGAAAAAAAAGGCTACTCCAGGTCTTACTACTTTTACAAGAACTCCCAGACATTGAGTTTTCACATCTTGAGTCTTTGTGTTTCTTCCTTCTGAATGTTTCAGTCCTCCCCAAAATGTTTATGGCAAGAGCTCCATGTTTGGCTTCCTCCTTAGAAATAGTATTTGACTTCTTCACTTGCTGGTCTGATATCTCAGGTTTGAAAATGGGCTCATTTCAAATGTTGATCTTAAAATGCCACATAAGCAGCTCTCCAATTGCTGCAAAACCAAAACAGAACTAAGCAAACAGAAAACAACAACAACATCATCATCAACAAGAGCTCCAGCCACATTCCTAAGCTGGTAGTCCATTAGGAAAAGGTTGCACCAGCAGAGGATCTGCCTGCTCTTCTCTTCCTGATTCAGCAAAGGGCTCCCTGGTCTTTCACATCATTCTTTGGAAACAAGGTGTAAAGATCAAGGCTTGAGAAGTCAAAGAGAAAATCCAGGTAGTGATGAATGACTCTTCCCCAGAGGGCATGAGGGAGGCACCTTTTCCCCACGAATCAGACATCGTTGACATGTTTCACACTCTCACTGCTGCTTTTCACAAAGCAAGGACCATGGAAATGAAGTGATCAGTGTGGCTTGATAATTAAGATGGCAGCTAACGTGAGCTCAGTAGGTTTGGGCTCAAAGAAGGTATATTTTAATTATTAGCATCCAATTAAATATTGAATAAGTTCCATTATTGTAGGGGGATTTTTGTGTCTCTCAGGGACCCTCCAAAGAGTTAATTAGAGCCTGCACACTTGTAGACATGATATGTATGTGCCTCCATGCACTTCAGGGCTGCTACAGATCCCAGTGCATGAATGCAGGTGTTTTTTCCACCCTGTGAGCCTGAAATGGGATTTTCCTGCGCCCTTGACATTATAAAGTGACAGGCTATCTTCAACAACATGAATGGTGGCATAATCTGCAAAAGAGAAAGCTGATTCCATGCTGCTGTGGCTGGAGTAACTGGTTCATTTAAACCAAGCACGTGCATGTCCCTGCCAGCCTGTTGACACTGCAGTGACCACAGTATGGACACATGTTGGTAAGAATACATCCAGCAGTGAACTCTCCCCTGGCTGGACATGGCTCCTTTTACTAAGCCTAATCTCAGAAGCTTTATGGTGAGATTACTCCCACCATGGCATTCATGAGCTTGTCAATGAATTGCAACCTGACAATGGGTCTGTCTCTGGGGGTCCCTGGGGTTGTCCATGCAGCTGAATTGTTGCTCCCTCACCTCTGGTTTATGCCAAATAGCCCACTTCTAGACTTTGAATAGGTTGGGGTTTGAGGGATTGTGCAGCTGGGGAATATTCTCAGGAAGTTATTTTGATGCAGTGTAGCCTTGTTATGGGCAATAAGGGAGCTCAAGCCTCTCAATGCAAGCTGCACCACAGCAGCTGCAAGGCTACAAGAGGACATAGAATCATAGACTGGTTTGGGGTGGAAGGGACCTTTAGAGGTCATCTGGTCTAACCCCTTCAGTGAGCAGGGACATCTGCAGCTAGAGCAGGGTGCTCAGAGCCCTGGGCAACCTGACCTGGAATGTTTCCAGGGATGGGGCATCAGCCACCTCTCTGGGGAACCTGGGACAGTTTTCAGTACCTTCATGGTAAAAAATTTCTTCCTTCTCTTTAGTCTGAGTCTCTCCTGGTTTAGGTTAAAACCATGACCCCTTGTCCTGTCCCAACAGGCCCTGCTCGAGTCTGTCCCCATCTTTCCTACAGGCCCTCTTGGAGTGCTGAAAGGCCACAAAAAATGTCTTCTTAGAACCTTCTCTTCTCTATGCTGAACAACCCCAACTCTCTCAGCTTGTCTTCATACCAGAAGTACTTCACACTCTATCTTTGTGGCCTTCTCTGGCCCCGCTCCCCCAGGTCCCTGGCTCTGCTGTGCTGAGGACTCCAGAGCTGCCCCAGCACTGCAGGGGGGTCTCCCCAGAGCAGAGCCCTGGGAGCAGAGGGGCAGGATCCCGCCCTCCCTCCTGCCCCACTGCTTGGGGTGCAGCCCAGGGTGCCAGTGTTTGCTGGGCTGCGATCTCATGGTGCTGGCTCATGTCCAGCTTTACACCCACCGGTATTTGGACATTCCCTCTGCTACAATGTGTAGTTTGTGACTGTAAGTCAGGTGTTGTCAGCATGATGCAGAGATGCAGAATTAGCCAAGTAGAAGTACTGGCCACTCAGGACCTAGCACAGCAGACCTATCGACATTTAAGGGTGGCCTACAAGTCCAACATCAAGGGGAAGAAAAGCAGCCCAGAAGATAATTTGGAAGACAGTGCAATCCTCTCCTTTTGTGGGGAAGAGGCTGATGTGACCTCAGCTGGCAATCAATTCACACGTGGCATCCATCAGGCTGATCTGAAAGCCAGCTACAAATGGAGTGCTTGTCATTAAGAGAAGATACATGGAAGAGACAAGATGGGGAAATAGTCCATGGGGGACTATTCCTGAGTCAGCCCCATCTAGCAAATAGGATTATTGGTAATGATGAGATAATTCACTAAGAAGTCATGTCAGATTTAAGTGACCCTCCTCAATGACAAGGGAATGCTGAGGAAGAGGGGGGTGAGAGGTCCCAGCTGGGTCTTGACCTTCACTCAGTGCCCAGCAAAGTCTCTGCAATGGGAAACTGGGTGGGCTGGGAGTGGTGATTACAATATTTCAGAGTGAAATTATTTCTTTTCTCTTGAGAGAACCCCTAAGTTTTACAAACAACATTTCAGACAGAAACTGAATTTACTTCCAACAGATAGTTTGTCTGTATTTTCAAGCCTTCTGTCATGCCACAACCCATCTGTAACACATTCATCCTCTGAGAAAAATCCGTCCCAAGGGAACCAGCACAAAATACAGCCAAGTCTCACAGACAGCATTGGTATCTTCCCCGATCAAATTGCACATCAGAAAAGTTGTGCTCATAACTAGGCTGGCCTAAAATTAGAGGCACCCCATTTTCTTCAGTAGTGTGTAAAGGATTTACACTGTAAGTCCTTTAAAACTCCTACAGCACCAGAAAAATTTCTAACTTACCCTATAAATACATTGGTAAATAGGGTCCTTTGACCTCGGTGCTTTAAAAAGGAAATTAATCCTTGTTTTAGTGAGAAAGAAAGCTAAAAACAGGCTGAGCAGTGGAGTTATTACTGTGGTTCCCAACATTCAGGGCTTTTCCTCTTACATGGATGCACAACCAGAAATGACAGAGCAGTCATCCCTCGATTCACACCAGCAGAAACCAGACCACGTTTTTGATGACAGCCTTTTCAAATGTTTTGAGACATCTGAAAGAGTGATGATTATAATGAGATTAAGAACACTAATTATTAATGATGGCTACTGCAGCGTGGTTGCAACATCTAAGGCTGCTGCAATGCAGAGTGATTCTGTTCTCAGCTCTGCCCCTTGCTAGGGGAACCCACCACAGACAAAATGGTGATGGTCAGAGACAGCTGATGTGAATCACATCACCATCACCTTGTAAAGAAATGTCACAATTAAGCCATCTCACTGTTTTCTCTGTATTTTGTAGATAAAGCCATTTCTTGGCCCTCTGTTATACTAGGTCCCATGGAGGTCTAGTGGAGAAAAAGATGGTCCATGTCCCATAATAAAATAAAATATGCAAAAATGTGCACCTGAACCCAAATTCCCAAGCCTATCTTTTATTCATAGGGAGAATTCTCATGCCAAGTTTATTTTTCTTCTCCATCAGACAAGTTGTTCCAGGAACGGAGACTGTCTTTCAGAGGAAAACAACAAATTGATCCCATTTAAAATTCTTCTTCATCCATGACCAACCCAATTTAAAGTGCTATCAATCTGAGTGGTGGCTTCCCCAGTGGAAAAGGTGCAAACCAAAGATTTGGCTTTGCTGTTGTAGAATGTGTTGGAGCTCTTCATTGATGTTTGTGTTTTGGTTTGGTTTTAATAATACACAGACATAACTGCATCTTATGGGTGAAGGCAGCTCACCAGCTGCCAGTGTTTATTGATTTGTTTATCTTCATTTACCTTTTCAGAAAAAAAATCAGGGAGCACAGTTTGTGTCCTTGCTGAGACCAGAGTCAAGCAGCAGGGATTCTGGGCATGTGAATCTTGATGGAGAAAAGGACCTTGAAAACCAAGTGAGGGACAGTTTTTGAACACCTGGTGACCCTATTATTTCAGTTGCAACACTGCCACCAGAATAGAAATGATGTGGATGGATCACAGTGGTACAAACAACAGAGAAGTGGAAGAAGTCAACTCATTTTCATCACAAGGTGTGATGTGTCTGACCTTCTCCCTGGTCCTACAGAGAGGTGATAGCACTGTCACTGCAATGTGTGTTCAGAGTAGATAAGGGACTCAAGACACATGCATTTTCAGATGCTATGGGGAAAAAAAAAAAAAGAAGGGCTGTTGTTAATCTTTACTGCAAAAGATAAAGAGGAAAGGTAAGTTTATTGAGGCCTCCTGACCTACAATGAGATCCTGGCTCATGAACCACTTCAGATGAGGGGCTAAATGTGGAGAATAGTCACTCTAATAGGCCCTGTTCTTATATTCACTTCTGCTGGTCATGACTGGAGACATGATACTGGGGTAAACAGTTCATCAGTCTGAGCCAGTGTGGCCATTCTTGGGTTATTCTGGAAAGAGTTCATATTACTTGATAACAGCCACCTCTGCTTGAGGGTGGCTATTTCCATTCTCTAAAGGAGGGATAAGACACACCTCACTGCTCAAAGTACCTGAATTTAGGTGTCTCCTTACAAGTGTCTCCATGTGAGTCATATGTCTTTGTCATTCGAGATACCCAGAAATATCCCAGTTGCCTTCAGCCTTTGTTTCTGAAGGGCTCAGATCATCAGTGGATCCAGTGTCACATATGCCTGGCCCATGGGGATGAACTGGTTACTGAAGGGAGTCTCAGATGGCATTAAGTGCTTATGCTTGGGCAAACTCAGCGTGGCCAGTGGAGTCTGTAAAGGCTCCTTTTGCTAAAGCAGGTAGCATTTCAACATAAGCTGGTGTCAGGGACCCACGAGACATTTCTGGCCTCAAACATGGGTAGGGTTGTTCAGTAAGAACCTCCCTAAGGCTGGCATCACCTGCCCTGCTCTGGGTTGGAAGCTTCTCACCTGCTATGCACTCGCTAAGGTTACAAACCCATATAGCATTTCCTTCCCCAGAAAATTCCCTCTCCTCCTTTTCATAATGAGCCAGAATTTTCCTGTTTTTTGTCACAGGGACCTTCACACATCTACACCAGCCTTCATTCTTTAGCCCTGTGACTTACTGGGCTAACACAGCTCAGATTTGTGCAACCAAGTGCCATTACCCCAAGGAAAGATTGGGCACATCCCCAGGAACAGTCCCTGACCCAAGCTCACTCCATAACCAGGCTTGGGCACTGTCTGGGAGTGCTAGTTGGCACAGCCTAAAAAGGTGCCAAGACCATGTTCCAGCCTGAGTCAGGCATGGATTGTTCTCTTAGGGAGGACCTGAGACCTCAGGTCTGTTCCTCATGCACATCCCCATCTCCAAACACAAATCCAAAATGATGTGGACTTCTCCAAGGCTTTGTAACATTGGGTTAGCAGGCTCTAGAGAAAGATGATCCTGCTCTAAACTGAGCAGCACTGCACCGTAGAGGTCTATAGAGGAATTGTTGAAGGGAAGTTAACTCAAACTGAAATGGGAAAACAAGAATCTGCATGTTTATAATAAGATTTATGAAACCCCTTGGTATATTTATGTCTACTCATATGCTCTCCCCTCTTAGCAATTTCTTCTTTGCTTCTGACCAGGTCCTACCACATGTGATGCAGAATTAATGGCATTGGGAAGATGGAGTTCTGACAAGTTTGGAAGTGACTGGCAGCCAAGTAAAGGTCACGAGTCCACTTTTGCTCTGAGAGAAAGCTTGCAGAATGAGTCCACCTGAGAATCTACATGGCATTGAGCATATCCCAGTGGTCCCACCACAGGAAAAGGTTTAGCTGGAGATTTCACCTTCTGAGATGTTGGCATCGCTCCAACTGAGGATGCCAGTCCTTGGGGAAATGTGGCTTCCTGAGTGCAGTAGCATGACGGAATGATTTGCTTCATTAAAGCCAGGCAGATTTTCCCTCTGTCCCCTGGATTCTTCTCTCTGTCTGGATGTTTTCCTCCTCAGAAAGATGTACGCCTGATGCAGTGACAGGTGTAAATGGGCTGTCAGCAGCATCAAGAAGCTGCTGAGCACAGGGAATGCTCTGTCTTTCTGCTTTTACTTGAAGGTTTCTCTTTTCTTCTATAACACTACACAAAGCAGCGCTGATATCCAACCTTTATGGAATCATCTACTTTCTGTTTGCAGTTTCACGCTGATCCTATCAATCACCAACAAGCTGAAGCTGCCAGCTGCCTCCCTGGGGTGGCTTTCTTATGCCACCCTGCTCTCCCAACTGAGTGCTGTGGGTGCCTCAGTACAACCCTTGAAGGTTGAAAGCCTGAGGACTGAAGTGCCTAAGCCTCAGCAAACACTTCTGCTGGCTTCAACCAAAATTCCTGTTGAAGCTGCAGCAAGAGCTCCCCACTGGAGAAAGAAATCCCCTGCAAGTCAAGAGGAAACCTATCGATACTGGGAAACCACAGCCATTTAGCATCAATTATATTGATTGATCCTGTCGGGGAAGAGGGGGAGGGGACAGTCAGCAATGGCTTGAGGACCTGGAACAAATCAGCATGTCACTGGGTTGGTGGTTGCCCCCATCCTTTAACTGCTGTGGCAAAGCCAGGAGCCATTAATTGACTTTTAGCTCTAACTGTAATCCTGATGTCTTTTAGATGTCAATTAACCAGCATTAATAGGTGGCTAATTGTGTAAGATGGCCTTTCAAATGAGATGTAAGACAGAGACCAAACCACTCGGTGGTCATTAAGGGTCCTTCTGCATTTTGCACAAGAGCAGGGAACGCAGAGGGCAGTTTTCTCTGGCCCTCTTCCAACATCTCTCATTATGTTACACCCTATGTCTGCAGTGGATAATTTTTCTGCTGTAGCTATACCTTCATTATAGGTTTTATCTTGTGCTTTTATCTGTCCAGGGGTGTACAGGGTTGTTTTATTGTAATTACATTTAAAGGTCAAGGCAGAAGTATCTTACAGGTTCACATTATTATAGGTCACACTGCTGACTTTCCATTAGGAAGACACAGAAAGGTGTATTTGTCCCCTGCCTGCTTCTTTCATGCCATTACATTTGTAGGAATATTATATCTCTGAGAAATCTACATCACGTTGAACGTAGCTGACAGAAATGGGGACAGAAACAAATCAGAAATATGTACCCCTGGACTACATGGTTTTGTTTTTTTTTTTTCTCACTTAGGCAATAAAAACAGACTGCAAAGAAACCTTAGAGCCTCAGAAGGATGACACTGCTTCGGGGTCTCAGAAGTTGTGTCCTGTCCCTAGAAAAGCCATAAACAGTTATTACTTTTGCAGAAGCCACCTGAGATCTTTGATCACCCTTGTTTACTCTACCCTGACCTATTTCCCATTCAGTTCTCTTTAGTTCGAGATAAAACCAGCACTGTACACTGTATCCAGAACCTGGAGATATCCCGAGACAAATGTCACACATCTTTCCATGCCCATTCCTGCCACAATGCTACCCAACATTTGTCTTGCTTGATTTGACCCATGTGAGCAGTGAATCCTCTCTCTGTGGGAAATCAAACTATTATCTGAAATATGCAGCAGTTGAAAGGGCCAGTTTCTACCACAGAAGAAAGTTTGAAAACCCCATCATTGCATAATTTCGTGTACTTTTCCAGTGCAAAAAGATAACCACAAAGTAAGGCTACAGCCATGATTGAGGTTTATTATCACATAGCATCCGACTCCATTCACCTAACGATTACAACGACCCAGAGTCTTGCATCTTCTGCTTCAGTGTGTCCTTGTGTTTTGATAGCAGATTGGANAAGCACCTAACGATTACAAGGACCCAGAGTCTTGTGTTTTGATAGCAGATTGGAGACAAAGCAGCACAGATCAGGGCAAGTGACACCAACTTTCAAGTGCTCAACTGATAAGAAAATCACTCAGGATGTCACTACAGGAAAAATGACTTCTGCATTTAAGCAGCACTTCCCCAGTGTGGGGGGTGTACTTCTCTGCAGAAGGGGAAAGGAGAAAGTGAAACCTGCTTGCTGAGTGCAGATTATTGTCTCAGTAATTTCCATTCTTCACAGCACCCGTAATTTTACACCTGTAGGGTGCTGGTCTCAGCCATCTTGAACATAGGGGAGTTTCTGCTAAATCCTGCTTTGGGATCATGCAGAGGGCTTGTTTTACCATGTTCAAAGGTAGAAGTGAAGCAGCAGGAGCCTGCAGACCTGCATTTTCATCTGGTCTTTGGCAGGGCCTTGCTGTGATGCCTTAAGCAAAGAACACACAATTGCACTGTGCCTCAGATTCCTTTCTGCAGAACAGAAATAGGAGATGAGATTGGCATTCGCAGGACTATGGCAAAGAACCACGGGTAACAAGTTCCCCTTCTTTTATGACTTTCAGCTCAGCAATATACAATGTGCTGCTTCAGACATCATAGCACCATTCCCTCCCTTTTTATCTAAGAGACTGGATACAGGACCATCTTTTAGTCCAGCCTGCAAGTTACACCCAGAGGCACTGTCTGAGTGAAGGAACTGCTGTTGGGAACTTTTCTGTTTGAGTACCAGCCTTTAATGCAATTCTTTTGCTTGACTGTGACAAAAAGATCACTGTGGAAAAAGGTTACGTTGGAAAAAGAAGGTAGGTGAAAAAATCCAAGCATAGTGTTCACTGCAGCTGATGAAAGACCAGCTGGAGGTGGTCAGACTGCAAAGATGATATTAGGGGTGCTAGTCCCTGGTGGACCAACATAAACCTCTCTCCAGAAGGCAACACCTTGTTGAAATCGGTGTGATTGTGTCTCCCTCTAGAGACTGTCTCTACAACCTCCAGCAGTTAGGATTTGCATTCTCCAAATGCTCAAACAGCTCAAAGAGCAAGGACTGGGGTTTGCATCCAGCAAGCTGGTGGTAACACACCTGCAGCTAGACCCTTGTGAACCACGTTAGCATTGCTCTGCCTGGTGCTGCAGCAGTGACAAACACCAGTGGAGGTTCATCACAGCACATGAACAGCATGTGCATCCTGCTGCCAGGCAGAAGACTAGCAATTTGGAGCTCTCCAGAGGAAGGAGGAGCAATCATCAGGAGACTGAACGGCATGGCTAGTTCACCCAGCTACACTTGCTAGGCTGGTTTCAATCTGGAATAAAGAAATACATATATCTGTACTTAAAACCACAGTGCATCTGGAGTTGGATCTATCTTGCAGGATTTGGTTTCTGTTCAAGTGACTCAACACTTTGTTGGAAGGTATCCATGCCTGAGGGGAGCTCAGAACCTGAGCAGGTGAGGCAGACAAAGGGGGGAAGTTGGAAGCAGAGGTTCGTTGATGGGAAATGGAAGCACCAGCAGGAACCAAGTCCAAGTCTGCAAAGCTTTGTGGGATCCAATGCCACCCGACTGCCCTTGGATGCACAGGACATAGGACTAATCTATGACACTAGACCTACTGAAAATCGATGGCTTTCTGGAGAGGCACCTGGAGATGCTCTAGGACAACTCAAATAGGTACCTGAGTTTGGCCAGTTGAACTGCACCCTCTCCATCTGCTGATTTACAGGAGACTGGGTAGAAGCAGCCAGACTTACCAGGGTAAGAGGTCATTCAGGTTGCCCTTTATGACTTGAATGGAGATGCCATACAATTATCTGCTGCCTACATCCATACCCTGAAATCTTCCTTTAGACATGCAAAATCTGTATCCAGTCTTAGAGGCCACCCCCTACACTCAACAAAGAGACCAAGCTGAGCCTCCTTCCATTGACTGGTTTACATAATTCATTCTTCAGATGATTTCTTCTAGTCAAAGGAACCTCTGAGGGGTTAAGGTTGATGGAGGAGCACCTCTCATGAACCGTCAATCAAAGGTGAAGATGATGTACTATCTGATGGTGTGAGTCCATTTCTCCACAAGGAGGTTTTCCATCAGCAAATCTCAATTCACAGGAGCCATAAATTCACCTAATACCACGGGACTTCTAATGAACTTGGTATTGAAATAGTTTCTCAGGTCCTGTCTGGGTCAGAGGGGTGCAAAAGAAGAGATTCATTTGTATATTAAGACACTTACAATTATGTGTTGATGTCCACAAATGTTACAGGATGATTCAGTTGCCTAAACATCTGTGTGATGCCATCTGAGACACTCTGAGATATTTGATGTGGACCCAGCAGATATGTCAAGGCCTTGGAGAGAGGTCTTATTCTGTAGCAGCATTTGGAGACCACTTGAAGCTCTTAGGGAACCTCTAATGTCGTTGCATACTTATGTTCAGCCAAGTCCAAGACATCTGTATCTGGACTTGAGTCTGTTCAGGATGTCAACATAACTGATTCTACTGTGGGATCCCACTGATACTCCTATGATTGTGACAAGTCTGAGTTTAAGACTGGAACCTGATGGTGAACCTGCTCTAAGGATGCTGACTGGAGTTCTCTGAGTGAGTATTCACTTGTTTGCACAAAACAAGAGTTCTTCACAACCAAGAGGAGATGACAGCTGGAGGCAGAAGGCTGCTCTGATTCTATGATGGATCCACATTCAGATCCTTCCTGGGCCAAGACAACCTTAACTGCAGCTATCTCAGATCAGAGGTGAGTTCTTTGATGTCTAGGGTAGAAAGCATTTCCTTTCTCTTGCATACCTCTCTGGGGAGCATTTCAAAGGCTTTACTTTCATCCTAATGCAGAATAAAAATTTGATGTTTGAGATGAATTCTTGATTTCTGTTCTGCTTGAAGTTCAAGGTCTTTCCTAGTACCTGTGTTTGTAACAACAAGATTACTCTTTCATGGACCAGGAGAACTAAAAGGAGATGAACAAGCTGTGTCAGAGCATTGGGAAACTGAGGGGAAAACTGGGAGACATTCCACACTTTGAAAAGTGGCAAGTGAGATCACAGGCTGGGGAGATACAGTACAAGGTCTTTCTGAGATCCTCCACGCTACACAGAGTCCCTGGTTTAAGCAGAGGATTAAACCTAACAGCAGGATAATGCTGATCCAATGCTGTCCTGCCCAACACACCTCTACAAATGAGGTCAGGGACAATAAGCAAGGTGCTTTACCTGCTCCTTGGCACTGAGGCCAGCAGAGCTGAATACAGGAACCTGCAGCTATGGGAAACCTCTGCCACTGACACCATGGAAGACCTTAGGCCAGCTGTTTCCCCATCCCAGATCTCATCTGAACTCTCTGCAAAGTGTCCTTGCCATTAAAGGCTGGCTGTGCTGGTCAGCCCTTTGAGCTGAAGCCTCTTCCAGCATTCAAAGTAACATTCCCAGCATGATCCAGGCAGAGAGGGAGACAGCGAGGGCAGCACAAGGTCAGAAAGGCCATGCTACCTGAACACCCTGGAGACCTCTAAAGCATCACTACCCAAAGAACAGGCCCAGCCACGGCTGTAGATGAAAGGGGAAGCTGCACAGAGAGTCACGCCTGCTTCAGACACTTCTGAAGTTTCTCCCCCAACAAGGCTTAAAACAATCAAAATAACAATGCAGAAAGAAAGTGTGTGAGGCAGGGGAGGAACTGCAGCAAGAAGAACAAAATAAACACAGTCTAAAGAAGCAGAGAGCAGCCTTGCCCAGGTAGAGCTGTCTGAGCCAGCAACAGTGCTTTGGGGTGGTTGGAATATCTTCCTCATACACCACTCACCAGCATGCACATACATAAACACACCCCCCTATAAGCAGCGATAGTATTTTGTAATTAAAGTTGCCCCACAGCAAGTCTGTGCTCAACAGAATAATACTATAATCTTTACAAATCCCTTTGCTTCCTTGAAAAGATGCAGCTAAGTCAAAGACAGAGGCAGAGGAAAAAAATAATAGCACCAAAGGCACTCAGGATGCAATAAAACAGAGGATTAGATCTACATTACTTTCATTACATTATATTATATTTTTATTATTAGGTCCACAGTTATCATTTAATCTTATAGCTGCTGTGTCTGATAGAGTGGAACAAAAACAAATGGAATTCATCCCCCCCACACACACCGAGGAATTGGAGATTAAGGAAAGATTAACATCACGTGTAAATGAATGAAAAATGTAAATTGCAAAAAAAAAACCTAAGAAAGAAAAGGAGATACATTGGGGTTGGGCAACACTGGGAAAGCCACCGTGCTGTGAGACTAACTCTTCTTTATCTCTGCCCACTTTCACGTGGTAGGAAGGAAGAACCAGAGACCTTATCCTCATCTTCCCCCCTTGTATTTAGGATTGATGCTCCAAGCTGAAGGTGTGAATCCTACTTCTGCTGAGGATACACTTGTGATGGAAAAACCTGCAGAGCAGCTTCCCAGGCTGTACAAAGCAGGACTCAAAACAGCTCTCAACACTGGTGGCAGATGCTGAAACTAGGCGTGTGGGGAAATCATGGTTCATCTCTCTCCTGCCTTGTCCATCTTACAGTGGGATGAATTTAACCCTCTCTTTTAGCTTAGGAGGCTTAAATGTCTCCTGTTCCTACCTAGCCCTTGCCTTGGTGTAAAAGAGGCACAGCACACAGCAAGGTCTCTGCAAGAGCAATGACCAAGCAGCAGTTCT
The DNA here is from genome assembly GCA_013399075.1 of Chloroceryle aenea. Lineage (NCBI taxonomy): Eukaryota > Metazoa > Chordata > Aves > Coraciiformes > Cerylidae > Chloroceryle > Chloroceryle aenea. The sequence goes on from VWZY01004694.1 coordinate 157,926, forward strand.
GCTGGTCCATCATCCTGCTCCAAGAGCACACAGCATGCGAGACTCAGCACCCAGAAACTAGCCAATATTCATGCCTTTGCAGGATTAATTTTTGGAGGAGAGAAATGGCTGACACAAGCCAGGTATTTCTTGGCTGCAATCCTATTTACTGAGAGCATTCACAAAGGATTTACAAGCCTAAATGGGGATTTATAGGGAATTTAGGCACCTAACTCTAAAACGGCGATCCTGAAAATCCTCACTCATCCATCACCTGATGCCAGAGGTTCCTGAGCTACACAGGTACCATTTTTTCTCCTTAAAGCTCTGCCTACAGGAATGTACAGAAGATCCTCGATCGTGGCAAAGCTGAGCAGCTCCTAATCAGAAATCTCCATGTTCTTTAGATTACCTACCCTGAGATTGTCACAAAGGTACAGCAGTCCCAAGAGGCTCTCTGCATTCACAGGGACAGAGATGGTTTATTTTAAAATACCAGCAGCTCATCCTTCTCTCCATTTATACAATCAGATGGTCTTTTGGGCCAAGGAAGTCCAAAGTTTGGGTTCCTCCTCCACCTGGATGAATCTTTGTTTCCTGGTTGCAGATGAAGAGTATAAATAAAGGTGACTTGCTGCAGTGGAGGCTTTTTTGCATTAGCTCCACAGCAATGAGAGGCAGCCTGAATATCCTCAAGCTGATGTTTGTGATAATTTAAGGGGTCGTTTTCAGACATGACAGAGCTGGGCATGAACATTTTCAGGTGATAGTAGAACATGAATCCTACCTTTGAGTATCACATGAAAATTACCTGAGTACTGAAGAAGACAGAGAAGTCTTGGTGTCCATCCCAGCCTCAGAGCTGGGCAGCTCTGACAGTGGTGCTGAGCACCAGAGAAAAGGGAGAAGGTGGTGGGGAGAGAGGGGATAGTAACTGCAGATCACATTGCAAGGTGCTCACCTTCCTATCTGGACAAGAGCTATGGCTGGGATTCATCTAAGTCAGTACATACATTTGAAAAGGAGACATCTCCATCTCATCCAGTCACCCTCAGATACTTGCACAGTCTTGGAGGGGGAAAAAAAGGAGTTTTCAGGCCACAGATTGTCACAAAGGTAGATGTAACAAGTAAACACGTCTTTCTCTCCTTGTGCTATAGGAGAAGCAAGGATGGCTCACTTACGTGCATACCCACAGTGCAACCATCTGAATTGAAGTGCTTCTTCTGCCTTCTGTCTTCCACTCCTACATTCTCTGAGGACAGGACTCATCTCACCTTCTGTTGTCAGAAAAATTTATATTAACTATATAAACAAAGGTGGTGGGGAAAAGTACTTCCAGATTTATGAGACTTTAAGAAGCAAGGAGTAAAGTACCACACATGTCTGCTTTGGCCTCAGAGTGAGCTGAGAAAAATAGCTCTATGTATTTATTTAATTCCTAGATAGCTACATTGAGGAGCCAGAATGTGTTCTGCTTGATCTCAGTCCACACAGACTACCTGCTGGTTGGGTCATTACTTTGGGTAGTAGATTCTGTTGCTTCCAATTATCACACTATAAGATGGTTTAATTGCTCTTTTCACCTCATTTGAAATGAGGGTGATGATCATTCCTTACATGCAACTACAAATGCTTCACTCTCAGACCTGCTCAGTGATGGCCACCGACTCTTTCCAGAGTGGCAGTTGTGTAGCAGACTCCTGCTGTTCATGCTCGGACCTGTTCATGCCTCATGACCTGATTGATTTTTTTTAATTCTACTGAGGTTTCTCTGTAAACAGTTTCTGCATGACCAAGGGGTCCCCCTCCACCCTTCTCACTTTAGGTTGCCTTTCAGCACATTGAAATCCGTGCTTCCCAGAGCAATACCCTCGCTGCGTGCTTCTGCTTTCTCTCTAGTTAATGTGCCTGAGCTACACCCGGACTCACCTTGACAGCAAGACCCTGATTTATCTTTAAATGGCACCTTTTCTTTTCCCTCTCCATTAGTTGTGCAATGCTTTCTATTACCCACGCACATGTGGCAACTGTCCTCTTCACAGTGTTATGATCAGCGAGGACAGAACAAGGAAAATGAGTTTTCAGAGAAGTAGGGGTTTCATGCCACTGCTATTCTTGCATCTGAATGATTCTGGTGGGTTGTAGGATTATCACAGGATAAGGGGGAGAGTGTAAGAAGATCCTAAATGTTCATACCGGGCACATGTCTGTTCCTTCCTTGTGATCTATCATTTTTCTATTACATAGGAAAAGCCCAACCCTCAAGCCTTCAGACATCCAGTGAGGAAGACAAAACCAATTTCAGCCAGTTTGTATGACCAGTCACATTTCATGAACTGGAGAAAGCTTTAAGTGATGAGACAGAGAGCAGCTTACAACTGGAAAATCAGTCATGTCTCCTCTTTTGTGCTATGATTATTTATTACCTGTCTGTCAGCAGTGCCCAAGGTTGCATGCAGGATCAGAATCCCATGGTGCTCGTTGGTGCAAACCCAAACACTAAGATGTGTTTGCTAACATGGCAAATGTTGTCATCTCACTTCTAAAATAACTAGCAGAGAACTAAAAGCGTGAGGGAAGGACAAAGTTGAGTCGGGCAAGGTGACATCGTCTCTTCAGTTCTTCAGCAAGATGAGAACTAGAAAACTTGGGAACGGTCACTGCATGGGGTAAAGAAGAATGTGTGAAGTATTAGCTCACTTAAAGTTGTTTAAAAGTTCTCTGAGGGTCTGATTAGAACCCCAGTGAAGTCAGCAAGAGCCTTTTGCCTGGTTTCTTTCCCCTGGAGAATAGTGCTGCAAAGAAGAGACTGCAAGTTTTAACTACAGAGAGTTGCAAATCACAGGGCATCAAAGTTTGAAAACCCTCTGAACATCCCTGCCTCCAGCAATTACTTCTCTGCTAGCTTTTGTACTGGAGGGAAGTATCAGTTACCTGAAGTTCTGTTTGCAAACACATTTCTCTGCGTGACATTACGGAGACATGCATGAATATAAAAGCAGCAGCCCAAAACTGCACTGATGGGCATTGCTTCCTGGTGAATGCAAATGCCTGCAGAGCAGGAGGATGTACACCTGCAGTGCTTCCCTGAGGTTGGAAGTGTAAGGAAGAAGAAATCCCACCACAGACATCCTACTCCTGCCAGGAAAGATCTCAGGGTGGTAACAACTCGTCATGACTCTCTCATTGGCACTTGAGGGACACTCAGTGTTTCCTGAGGTGCATAAAGAAGAGTGTGACCAGAAGGTAGAGGGAGGTTCTCCTCACCCTCTACTCTGCTCTGGTGAGACCACATCTGGAGTACTGTGTTAAGCTCTGGGCTCCCCACTGCAAGAGGGACAGGGAAATACTGGAGAGAGTCCAACAGAGAGCTACAAAGATGATGAAGGGGCTGGAACACCTCCCTCATGAGGAAAGGCTGAGAGCCCTGGGGCTGTTTAGCCTGGAAAAGAGCAGCCTGAGAGGGGATCTTATGAATGTTTATAAATCTCTGCAGGGTGGGTGTCAAGTAGAAGGGGACAGGTTCTTGTCAGGGGTGCCTTGGGATAGGATGAGAGGCAATGGTGACAAACCAGAACACGGGAATTTCCACCGTTCTTCCCTGTTCCTGTTCCCAGGCTGCCCAGAGAGGCTGTGGAGTCTCCTGCTCTGGAGACTTTCCAGGCCCCCCGTCTCTGTTCCTGTGTGGGCTGCCCTGGGTGACCCTGCTCTGGATGGGGGTTGGACTTGATGATCTCCAAATGTCCCTTCCACCCCCTACCATTCTATGATTCTGTGAGTATGACTTAGTTAACTTTCCCATTGTAGTTAGGTTGGCTAATAACTATTTCTTTTTTCCTTTGCCCATGGTCTGCTCCATTTTGCACACAACTAATTGTGAGTGCATGGTGACCACTTCTGAAGGAGTATGGTGGCAAATGAGCTGAAATGTAACAGCAACTGAATCCCATGGTGCAGTTGTGGAGGAAGGGAAAACAGGAACCATGGTCTCTCGGCAGCTGCAGGAGACATCCAGAGAACACCACCATGTAAGACCCTGGAGATTTGGGTGGCTTGAATATTTATTGGAGGAGGAAGGAAGCAGCACGTGACCTAGTCATAGCTGAATTTTTAGGCATGGTTTTGGTTTTCTTTGGAGTTTGTTTTGTTTGTTTCTTTTTTATTTCAGAAGGAAATATGGCAAAAAAAATGCTGAAAATCTAAAGGTGAAAGGTAACTTCTTCCAGCCTATCTTAGTGGCAGTAATTGCCACTTTTTTAAAGAAGTGAAGGAGTGAAACCAGCAAAATACAAACAGATATGACAAAGCAGGCAACAAATGTGAAATAATACTGCTTCCTTAGTAGAAAGTTTCAGTAGTGATGAAATAAATATTGGCTGTTGTTGTTAAAAGAGTCTATCAAATAGATATCAGGAAACCCCAGCATCAAAGTAAAAAACACAAGAGAAGAGACCGAGATGGTTATACCAGGAAAGAAATAAGAGCCTGAATATTTTCGCAGGTGAAAAAAAAAATGCACAGAAAGTGGAAAGAAGGCTGCAAGTTTGATACAAAAATAAAGGGAAAGACCAACTGTGAATGAATAAACCCAAGAAAATTAATATACAGAGTGAAGAAAAATTAGTTAACAACAACAGAAACAAAAGCAAGTCTGAAATCACTCAAGGGGAAGACAAAGGAAAGGACAAGTCCATTGTTTCATTTGAAAGTAAAACAGACCCTGCAGTGCAGAGACAGTTAAAAAAGGGCTATATTTTCAGAAAGATAGGAAGTAAATTTCTATGTTCCTGTTTAAAAAAAAAAGAAAGATTAATTCTGATCAGATAGATAATACAATTAACTATAAAATGGATGTAGAAGAAAGAGCCCCAAGAGAGAAGACCAGATTAAGCAGTGTGGAGGTAACAGGGATGTGTTTGACCCAGCAGGACCTCACAGAATCAACTCGAATGCTTAAGGAAGTGGCTCTGAGCAGCTAAGTCATTTTGTTCAATAATTCAGGGATGGCAGGTGAGGTCCCAGAGGACAGGAGAGCAGCAAGCATAACAACTGTCTTAGAAAGAAGGAAGGAAAACAAGAGACCAGGCAGACTAATTTCAATGCCCAGGAAGATCTTGGAGGAAATTTCTAAATGACTATTATACATTACACAGGAACTAAGCCCTGCACTACTATATGATTTATACCGTGATATAAATCCAATAAAAAACAACTGAGCAACCCTCCTGAGTTAATCCTGGCCCACCACTGGTTCACAGAATGCAAACAGGCAATTTTGGGCATGAAGATCTACCTACCTCACCAAGGTCATGATGGTCAACTGAAAATAAATTCAGCCTGCCCTCAAACCCCGTCTCCCCATGCACCAAGGTAAAGCAGGCACCCCTCAAGGGACAGCAGACCCTCTTGCAATTCTATCAGAAGAGTAGGTGGGACTGATGGCACCTGCTAGGCTAGGTGCAGACTGTTGTGGGCAACTTAAATGTTGGAAACACACTGGGTTCCCAAGCAGGTCACCCTGGGCTGACTCCAGCATGTAAATCATGTCAACAAGGAGCAAAACCAACTTTGCAGCAACTCCTGTGTAGCCATATCAACACAGCCAGTGAAGAGAGGAGTTATTTCTCTTGGCTTGTGATGTCCCCACCAAAGCTAATCCCCCCTGCTTAGTCACCAGAAAGACAGCCCTGTCATCCTAAAGTAGACACTTCCCCAAAAGAACCAGGATTTACAGTAGTCTCCACCGTCTATAAAAGGATCCAAGGGCAACCAGCTCAGCTATCCCTTGCTACACTTAATCATCCAAATCCCATCTGGACTGACAGTACAGTTCTGCTTCCCTCACAGTTTAAAAGGTCCATGTAATCTCTGAGACTACCAGCAATAGCTGTTACCATCTGCTGATAACCCAGACATGTATTCTTTTCTCCAAACACCACTAAGGTTTCTTTGTTTCCCCTTGTACAGTGCTCTTTTTAATCTTGGTTTTGACCTTAAAAGACCTGCCACTGTTAGTCCATGAAATCAGCTTAACAACTTGCCCATCCTTTCACTTCTGGTTTATGAAAATAATTTCCCCATTGGTTCCACTTTCCTCCTTTATCCCCGCAATTTCACATTGGTTGTTGTTGTTATTGGTTATTTCTGCCTCTCACCCTGGTCCCCAGCAGTTCCTGTTCCCTGCGGAGAAATTACAGATTGTGGTAATAATTAGTTTGTAGTGTTATCTGCTTCTGTCCCTCTAATAGCTCTCAGAATAAAGCTGTCACCCAACACTGACCGTCGCTTGCAATCAGAATAATATAAAAATAACCTTCCCCAGTGCTGGCAGTGGTTTTCTTGCTTTGTTTCCTTAATTATGTTTGTTAATCAGAAAACACAATTAATTTCCCTGCTTCCACGTCTACAGCTACTAATTTTTTTTCCCTCCAAGATGAGTTGAAGATTCTGTTCCTGTTTATTTGGCTATTTCCTACCACCCTCCAGCTAAAGAAACTCACATCAGTCCTAAGGGTGGAGAGCTCCATGTTTTTGTTTAAGTGTGTTTATTTGTTTTTACTGGTTACCCTGGTTTCACTCCCACTGTGATTTCAACCTGGTTTGTAAACTCTATGGGACTGCACTGTTTTAAAAATCATCCCAATTAAGTGTAAGAGACCCTTGGATTTTGTTCCCAGTCCATCACTCACTTCCCCACATCTCAGTGCCTTGGTCTCCTCAGCTACATCACTGACACTGATTGGTTGCATGGTTCAATCTTTGGAGTCCTTCAAACCAGGCTCTTGCTATGACAACTCTGGAACCTTGATTGGGATTTTCAAGCACACACCGATGAGGACAAAATGTGCTTCCTGTGGATGCTGGGTAATAAAAGGCTTTCTGAGCATCAGTCTTCCCAGGAGAGGTTAAGTGAAAGGCCCCACAAAAGGGTGTTCTGATTGAATCAGTGCCTACAGAAGTGCTGCCTTCCCTTGGTGGTGGTTGTGCCAGTCTCTGGTTCCTTCAGGCTGAGCCTATACAGGATTAAAAGCCTCATCTGGCCTCCAACTAGGGCAGTAGGAGTCACAGATGAAAGAAGGCATTTGGATTTGACATTACATTAAGATGCATTTCCTTTTTATTGCACATGGAATGGTAATTAACTCACTGAGTGATTAACTAAAGAGGTTTCCCTTGCCATAGAATCAAGGACACCAATTGCTCCTCAAGTCCACCCCCTGAAAGAGCTTCTGCAAATAGTATTGTCACCAGTGGTGCAGGGAAGAGGGATGCACAAGCTGGGATTCATCCTGTGTAATCACAGAGGTCTAAAATAAGGATATGGTTTCCTTTGGCTCTTAGGAGAGAGAGAAGTCACAGATTTCACGGGATTCAGCTCATGGGATTTCAGGCACAATGCACAAGACACATGAATGTGGGGTGTTCATGGGAGCACAGGGCTCTGTCACCTCACAGGGGTGTAGGCAGTGGCTCTGCAAGGCAACATTGTGCCAACCAAACCAATGCTCAGGTTTGTACCTGCTTGGATGAGCACAAGATCAAGTGTTGAAACAGAGGAGCAAAACACCTACTGCAAAGCACACCCATAAGCAAAAGACTTGGAGCTATTGAACTGATGGAGCAGTAGGAACTGAGTACTGGGTGTATAAAGCTTGTGTGTCTTGCTGAGAATTTTGTGAGCTATTTCCTCATATCAGCAGTAGATTTACCAAACTCCCTGCCCAGCCAGTGAGAGGACAACCAGATCCTCTATGCTAGGAGGATATTTGCCCTCCAGAGCACTCCATGCAAATTGCATTCTTTGCCATACTGACACCAAGGCCTCACACCACAATTTAAGGCGATTACACACTCAAAATATATTTGGGAGCAACTGCACAAGCCCAAAGGAAGCAATGAGCTAAAAATAAATGCTATTCTTTAATTTTATGAAAGGGGAAACTTGGACACAAAGAAGCTGCCTGAAACATTCTGGTAGAAAAAGCAAGTTGCTGGAGAACCAGGAATGGACTCTTTCAATGCTGACTTCAGCTTTGGTGCTTTCATGACCAAGCATCCCAACCATGAAGCTGGAAAAGGATGCTTCTTCCTTTCATTCTACAGCGCCCCATTTCTCACAAATAGGACAAGTGTCTGTCTAGAGAAGCAGAGGAATGCAATGCACTTTGGAAACCAACCTTTCACCTGAAGAGGTCTTCTTATGTGATTTTCCCGTTGGCCAGACGAATGTTGCCACCCTCTGTTAACCCTCCCAGTTTCTCTTGGAAGCTATCCTCATTATTTTCCAGCATTGCAGTCTCAGGACCAAGATAACATCCCGGAAATAAGCTCCAGGTTGTAATTACAATATATATTGGTTTATAAATTCGATTGTTTAGCAGGGCACTCTGTAGTCAACATTCATGGAAAGAGGAGGAAAGGAATCAGATTAGAAATCAGGTGGAACAAAGGAGGCTTGGAATGAAAACACAAAGGAAAAAGAGATGATCAAGACAGAAATAGAAGGATACCACACATGGTCATTTTAATGCCAAGGTCAAATTCAGTCTGGACTATACCTTTCTGGTTGTGAAAACTTGTTTTTTTTAAAGTTGGTTTAGTAGTAACACAAGGTCAGAAAGTTCACTAGATTTAGATGCATAGTTTTCCACATAAAATTTAGGGACAGGACTTTTTTTCCATCATCTTCCTACATTGTAGCTTTCACCATTTCTTATCACTGTGCTACCAAACAGTCCTGAGAACTAGGGTGCTAATGCTCGTTTGACACCAGCATACCTAGCTAAGATGGAAAGCTTCTTTACTTAGGGACCCATGGAAGAAATTCCAGTCATGTCAGGGGTTAGGAATGGGCTGGCCACTAGATAAATGACAGGTACTACCTATGAACCACTCTCCCTTCCTAAAGGCTGCATGGTCCCACCTCTTTCAATCTCTCCTAAGAGAGGAACTCCAACCTTTTAACCATCATCTTGGTTCCTCCTTGAACTAGCTCCAATATGCCCATCTATCTCATACTGGGGAGCCTAGAACGATGCTCAGCACTCCAGATCACCCATCAATGCTGAGAAGAGTGGAATGACCTAAGCAACAAAATAAAATTCAAGCCAAACTAACCAACAAGACAAAACAAAAACCACACCTTCATTTACATTTTACCTGTAACAGCACACGCTGTCCATCTCTTCACCAAGACACTCACAAAAGAAACTCCCAGTGGAACTCCCTGGAAAGTGGGCTTATATTTCTTCATCTCTGGATCATGTGGTCCTGGGTTCAGTTGGGGTTAATTATCACAAACAGCTGCTGGCCCAAGCAGTTGGGAGGAGCCAGATCTGGGATAAACAACCCAACCAGCCAATGGTATCTTTGACACCACACTGACTCATGCCCCTATATAAGGCGAGGGCTGGCCTGGGCTGGGGTCATTTGTTTCAACTTGCATTGGTGTGGCTGGATGAGGGAAAGTTGGCAACTTGGATGCAGGTAGGGGTCTTCCTGGCTTCTTTTGCTCACTTTGTCTGTTATTTTATTAGTTGTATCATCAGTAATGTTGTTTTCTTCTCTTTTTGTGTTGTTTTATTTAACTGTTTTTATTTCAAACCTGTGTCTTACCTTTTATTCTTCTTTCTGATTCTCCTTCCCATCTCCCAGAAGGGGTGTGGAGGATGGGGGCTAGCAGTGGGTGATCAGTGGTGTGGTGTTTAGCTGCCAGCAAAGGTTAAACCATTGAGCAAAGGTGTGGTGGAGCTGCCATAAAGAACCCAACCTAGGCATCAAAACAGACCACCAGGAATGGTAGCTTGCATGCTACCTCAGGTTCCTGCTCTGAAACCTGTGTGTCCTCAGAGGAAAAAAAAGCTGTAAAATCTGTGTAGCTGAGATGCAGAAACTTTTTTTTTTTAATTTCAGCTCAGAAGGACCGGGTGTCTCAACTCAGGGTCAGGAGAGCATTGCAATACCCATACTGATAGGAAATGTGACTTTCCTGTCTATATTGCTGCAAAAGTCACACTTTTTTTTCTCTCCAAGGACACCAAACCAGCTAATAGACTGTAAACATGGAGGTTTCTGATTGCTGCAAGCATTTTAGGAGATGTTATTGCTGCAGCTCCAGCTATGTTGCCTTAAATATTGCATTTGTCTCCTCCATAAATGACCTTTGTCAAGGGAGAGAATAAAAGAGATGACATGGAACTGATTTTAAATTTTCTCTTCAGTGTTTATAGCCCAAACATAGCAACAGTAGGAGGCACATGAAAATGTCTCTGAATGTTGATCTGCCAGACTCAGGAAAAGCCTCATGCTTATGTTAAAAACCACTAATCCTGTACTAATTTACATGCAAGCCCTCTCTCAGTCTCTCTGTGAATTCTGTGCATGCACAGTGATGACCCAGCCAGCGGGCCTGGATACTTCTGCTCTTTAGCAGATGGCACTGAAACCTCCCAGTCCCATGGCAGAAGCTAGGATCTTGGAGGCAACATCAAGCCTTTCCTAAGGGACTGCAAAAATCATATTTCTTTTGTTTCTCAGATCTCACAGTTCTAAATCCAAAGCAATTCCCACTTCTAAGCTTCTCCCTCACATATCAGTAAACCATTAGGCTTTGCCCAGATATTTTGACTTGGAAACCTTCAAGTGATTCAGATACAAGGTGCTTTACAGCTCTGTACCATGGCCGAGAGTGTACTTGCTCAGTTCATCTGCAGCATGAAGGAAGGGAGAAATCATCTGTTATACCAGCTCATGCACCTGGAGAAAGGGATAAGATTCAGGAGACACAAATCCTGCATCAGACTTTTCCCAAGCAATTAAAACCACCAGAGAGACCAGATTTCCTGTGCTTAAAGCAGAGTCATCTCCTTTATGGCACTGAGAGATTCTGCTCCTTCCCTCTTCAAGAGCTAAGTGAGGAGGATGAAGTGACAGCAGTCGAGGGGAAAAAGCTGTCTTGTGTGTTATCCAAGACCTTCAGAAACAGAAGAGATGGTAGGATGGGTAGTGGGCAGCTACTGGCTGTTGAACATCCTATGAAATGATGATTTTTCCCTCAAATCTGTCTGCTCTCAATATACTACTGACCATCTTACAACAGCATAGTGGCAGCTGGTGATAATGAACACTCTTCCAGAGAGGCTTGGGAAAGATCCAAGAGCTGATTGGTCTTTGAATGATAAACTGGAAGGAGAAGTTGGCAGTTCTGGGTAGCCTGCTTGTGCCACTGCTGCTACAGGGTATAAACCAGAGCTGCTTTCTCCAGAAACCCTGTCCTAGCATCTTTCACCAGCACTAAACGATTTACCAAACAAATCCGCTTGAGAAATCTATAAACCTGAGCAAGTCATATGCATTATTTATAGCAATCCCCTTGAATTCCAGATGCTCATCACAATTCATTTGCATCTCATTCAGCTCAACTCAAGATAGCCAAAGGCTGCACAAGGGCTTGTATTTCAAACATATGCCAGGCCATCATGACCAACATAACTCTACCAGCACCTGGAAAGGTCACTGATGATTTGCTCTCACTGCATGCTCATGTACTTCTTGAGAGCCTCAGCTGGTCTCACTTGTACAAACACATGCTAGAAAAATGCTGATTACTTTGGGAGACTTCTGCCTCATTTACCCCAGCAGGGGAAGAGAAGAAGCAAAGCCACAGCATCTACTCTATGCTCCAGTGTCTCTGATGCTTTCAGGTGCTGCATCACAGTCTTTCAAGAGGTGTCTATTGATGAGGTGCGTGACTCTTCTTCCAGGCTTAATGTCTGGGTTCAATTTACTTTAAATCATGCTATAGCTGAGTCCTGTAACATGTGAGGACATCTCAGCTTTCCATAAGCCTAAGACAGAAGCTTTGAGCCTTAGTTGTAGCCTGTTATCAACCACAATAGCACAGAATCATAGAATACCAGATTGGAAGAGACCTCAGTTATCATCTAGTCCAACCTTAATATGGAGAGAAAGAGTTTTGTTTCATGAACTCTGTAAAATTATATTTCACTGAGTGTCCACCAGAGTCTACAAGTTGTTCTGTGTCTGTTTCTCCATCTTTTAAATGAAGCTGATGTAATTTCTTTCTTTCCACACCAATGCCTGCTGAGCTTAACTGTTAGCTGATCTAGCACTGAGCATCTCAGACATGGAGTAAAGAACTGAGCAGCATTCTCAGTCATGTCTGAAGCAGGGTAAGTTAATTTCCTCTCCTAACCTTCTCTGGAATTTCCCTCTTATTAAAACCAAACAATGTCCTACTTTGCATCAGTGTGTCTCCCAAATGAGAGAGCCACACACAGTCCACAAGGTCCAGACCTCTCCAGGACTAAAACACAGAATGTTAGGGATTGGAGGGGACCTTGGAAGATCATCTAGTCCAATCCCCCTGCCAGAGCAGGATCATCTAGATCAGGTCACCCAGGACTGCATCCAGGTGGGTTTCCAATGCCTCCAGAGAAGGAGACTCCACAACTTCTCTGGGCAGCCTGTTCCAGTGTTCTGTAGCCTCACCAAGAAGAAGTTTTTTCTCATTTATGTGGAACCTCCTATGTTCCAGCTTGAACTTGTGGCCCTTGCCCTGTCATTGGATGTCACTGAGAAGATCCTGGCTCTATCCTCCTGACACTCACCCCTTACATTTATAAACATTAATGGGGTCACCCCTCAGTCTCCTCCAAGCTCAGGGCCATCTGCAACCAGAGCAGGTTGCTCAGACCCCATCCAACCTCACCTGGAATGTTTCCAGGGATGGGGTATTGACCACCTCTCTGAGCAATCTGGGCCAGTGTTTCCCCACCCTCAGTGTAAAAAACTTATTCTTTTTATCTCATCTAAATCTCCCTCTTTTATTTTAAAACCATCACCCCTTGTCCTGGTGCAACAGGCCCTGATAAAATGATTGTCCCCCATCTTTCTGATAGACCCCCTCTAAATATTGGTTATAGTTAAATATGCTGTTTTTCCAACAGCTCCAGGATGCCACCTGATGTCCATACCTTGTCTCCACCACCCATTTGTGTGCCTCCTCCCAACAACAAAAAAACCCCGAACACTGAATCACTGTTAATTGAAAGAAAATTGAGTTTTATGAAGGAGGAAGACATCTGCATATGATGTTTTTTTATTTTTACAATTAGGCAAATGAGGTTTTCAAGAAAACTTGAAGCAAATTTGGGAGAATTTATGCCAGCATTAGGACAAACATAATAAAAAGCCATTAGCAGGTTTACTGCGGCAAAGCAAATCCATTTAGTGATTTACTGGGATAGGAAATGTGGAGAGAGGTGTTGTCTTCAGGCATTCAAAGGGCTAAGCACCCCTTTACAAAGCTGGGTTTGGCAAGGGAAGATGGTGAGGTTTTGCTGTGTTTGTGACTCTTTGGGGGGAAACAAATAAAAAACAACAAACAAATGCACAACAGATGCAGACAGCTTAAATTTCCAGCCTGAATTCTCCGTTTCCTAGAGACTGGGTGGTGGTGAGCTCAGCTGCTCAGCCAGCTTAAGGGAAGTGCTGGGGAGGGAGGTACCCAGAGCCAGTCTAGAAAGAGTACTGGGTGCAAAAACTTGCTGGGAAACAAGTCAGGCTGAATGAGGGCTTCAGATGTTTACAGAAGACAGGTGGTAGTCTGTGAAATTGTCCACGAAGAGATGGGAACTTGAAGACACTGGTAAGATTTTAAAGCAACATCATCTCCCAGCCTTGTGCCTGCACAGACACCAGCGCTGAGCTGCTGAGTTTCCCAGGACAGATCAGGGCTGTTTTCCATGAACCTGGCTGTTCACCAGGGCTACTCAAGGAGCTGTCAGTAGCTAACAGGAGCCAGGCACTCTGCCTGTGTCTGCTTGATGTCAGTGAAGATGCCTTTGCTTTGTCAGAGCCTGGATCTTTATTTGTGTTGATACCTGGAATGAGCTTGTGCACAAGGGACTTGGTGAAGGAGGGGAAGTACTCGGAGTGGATATATCCTGCTGGGTCTGACAGCATTCTGTTGCCAATGCTGAGCTCAATCTCGTTTCATCAGGGTGGATTCAGACCATGCTGAATGCTGCAGATGGCACCAGGATGAGTGATGCAGGATGGAATAATAGAAACATAGAATTGTTTAGCTTGGAAAAGCTCAAAATCATCGACTTCAACTGTTAGTGCAGCATTGTCAAGTCCACCACTAAACCATAACCCTTGGTACCACATCTACAGAGCTTTTAAATCCCTCCAGGAATAAAGAATTTTTTCCTAATGTCCAACTGAAACCTCCTCTGATGCAACTTGAAGATGTTTCTTCTTGTCCTGTCACTTCTTCCTCTAGAGAAGAGACCAACCCAAACTCACTCCAACCTCTGTTCAGGGAGTTGTAGACAGCAAAAAGTTCTCCTCTGAGCCTCCTTTTCTCCAGGCTCAGCAACCCCAGTTTCCTCACCCACTATCATAAGATGCAACTCAAAGAGCTCACCTACATCATCTTCCACACGCAGTGGAGAGTCATTAGCAGCACACCGAGCTCTACCTCCCCTCTTTGCTTTGTGTGACAAATAGTCTGGCTCTTGCTGCTTCTTTTACTCTTCGTACTATAAAATGTTTCTAAGTGGAGCCATTTCGGATAGGTTTGTACAATAATCTCTACCCTGGAATCATTCACAGTTTGGTCTTACCTTGTATCAGCGCTGTGAGACTGAGTTTTTTCTTGACTCTAGTCCCATGAGACTAAATGTGTAAGCCCCAAGATTATTCTCCTCTTCCATATCGTTACATGTAGCATGTCCTCAGCCTCCACCACAAATGGTACTGGTAGAGAGCTTCCCATGGCTCTGGAGGAAGGTGTTTAAAATCTCGTGCTCTGCAGGGAGATGCATCTGCATGGGACTTTTGACAGAAACCACACTGGCATTTATGGCTAAGCTGGGGTGAACTTTGATGTTGAGGTGCTGGAGCAGGACCAGAGGAGAGCAAATAAACCAGTGTAGGGCCTGGAGAGTAAATATTATGAGAAGTGTCTGAGGGATATGGGGCTATTTAGTCTGAAGGAGGCTGAAGGGAGACCCTCTCACTCTATACAACATATGAAAGGAGGCTGTAGAGAGGTAGGCACTGGCCTCTTCTCACAAGTAACAAGTGACAGAACAAGAGGGAATGACCCCAAGCTGCACCAGGGGAGGTTTAGTCTGGACATTGGGAAATTTTTTTTTTCACAGCAAGGGTTGTCAGACGTTGGAACAGGCTGCCCAGGGAGGGGGTTGAGTCCCCATCCCTGGAGGTGTTTAAAAGCCATCTAGATGTGGTGCTCAGGGATATGGCTGAGTGGTGGACTTGGTAGAGTAGGTTTAATGTCTGGGGTCAGTGACCTTAAAGGTCTTTTCCAACCTAGAAGTCTCTATGATTAACAAAGCCTACAGTGTAGATCCAGATCAGCATTCCTCATCTCAGGAACAGCTTTCAGTGCAGCAAATGGGAGTCACGTGAGGGAGGAAGCTATCTGCAGAGGAACATCCTCATAAAAATGTTTAAAAATTAAAGAAACATGGAAACATTATGAAAAAAAACAAGCTGACTTCTAGTATCCACAGTTGTACTTTTTCCAGTTCACTTACACCTGTCCTTTCAGCTACAGTTTACAGGGCAAGCAGCCTAATGATGCAGAGCAGTAAGTATAGCTCAGGATCCTCTGCCAGAACTGTTTCTACCAACATCTGTGCTTTTAGAGGTGGTCACAGCCTGTCAGGCTGGGTTTCCTGACACCTAACACAGTTTGCATGATCCATTTTAGATGTAGACTTGGACTGAATCATAGAATAGTTTGGGTTGGAAGGGACCTTAAAGATCACCTAGTGCCATCCCCCCTGCCATGGGCAGGGACACCTCCCACTAGAGCAGGTTGCTCAAAGCCCCATCCAACCTCACTTCGAACACCTCCAGTGATGGAGCACCCACAGCTTCCCTGGACAACCTGTTCCAGTCTCACCACCCTCAGAGTGAAGAACTTCTTCCCAATTTCTAATCGAAATCTTTCCTCTTCCAGTTTGAAGCCATTACCCCTTGTCCTGTCACTACAGTCCCTTCTAAAAAGTCTCTTCCTAGCTTTCTTGCAGGCCCCTGGAAGTGCCTGTTTCCCTCCAGTTACAGTAACAGGGTTGAAGCTCCAATGTGCATAGGTAAAGATGTCTGAAGCCAGATGGATCCAAATGTAAACGCTGAGCTATCCGCAGGGTATGACACTGGCCTAATCCTGTGTCACTCTCCTGTGACTTGCTGAGTGATCTTCAGGGAATCACTTCTGCCTCTTTCTCTTCCAACTCTTAAAGTACCTCTTCTTCAGCACAAGCTTCCCAGGATGGCCAGCAACTTGAGGGAGGTGACTTTGCCCCTCTGCTCTGGTGAGACCCCCTCTGCAGTGCTATGTCCAGCTCTGGACTTCTCCGTGCAAGGCCTTGACCTGTTGGAGCAGGACCAGAGGAGGCCACAGAAATGATCCAAGGGCTGAAATCCCTCTGCTGTGAGGAAAGGCTGAGAGGGTTGTTCAACCTGGAAGCTCCTGGGAGACATTCTTGTGGACTTTCAGTACTTAGAGGGCCTATAGGAAACATGGGGACAATCTTTTTATTAGGGCCTGTTGTGACAGGACAAGGGATGATGGTTTTAAATTAAAAGTGGGAAGATTTAGACTGGATATGAGGAAGATATTTCTGATGCTGAGGGTGGTGAGACCTTGGCCCAGGTTGCCCAGAGAGGTGGTCAATGCCCCATCCCTGGAAAAATTCCTGAGGCTGGACAGAGCTTTGAGCACCCTGCTGTAGTTGCAGATGTCCCTGCTCAGTGCAGGGAGGTTGGACTGGATGACTTTGAAAGGTCCCTTCCAACCCAAACCCTTCTGTGATTCTATGACTAGAAGTGTGTGCTTACAAAAGGAAAAATAAAAAGGTGAGGGGGTTGAGAGAGCAGAAAGAGTAGCAGACAAAGTGTGGGACCAATAAGTGAGAGGGCACGTGGTGTTGTGGTAGAGGAAAGGAAGATGGAATTACATTACAGAGAAAAAGCACCAAAGGAAGAGAGGTTTAAGCTGAGCACAGCTGCAGTTGTGAAACCTTGAGCCATGCTGGAAGGCAGGTGCTTGAGCAGTCTGTTGTTCGTCAACAGCAAGTTCTGGGGTTTTCTATTCATTTTTTCAGTTAAGCTTTGTCTTGTATCACATGTGTCTCTGAGTGTGCAAGAAGTTTGTTTTGTAACTAAGGCGTGATGCTAATCATTAATTTTCTCACTCCTGTTCTCAGTGCAGTAGACAGGAACAGTTTTGCACCTAAGACAAATATCACAGTTAAACTGTTGCTGGCCTAGTTAAGCTCTGTCTATACCAGCAGCCTAACCAGAATCACAACACAGAGCCAAGCAGTGACCACTGGTGGTGGTGCAATGGCTTTGTCTGTGTGCAGACAACACCTCCCTGAGCCACACTCCATCACAGCTCAGAGGCCAGGGCCATTCCAAACAGAAAGCACGGACCAAGACACTGTGATCTGGGCACAAGAGGGCTCAGCAGTATGGATACAAACCACACTGCACCATCTGGCCTCAGGATCAGAGAACTGGCCCTGGCTTGGTTTGATTCTAGCTCAGCCCAGCAGCGTGCTCTGGACAGACCCAGAGCTACTCATTAGCCACCTTCGTTCAGAGCACCATGCTACCCTCCTTGGAAATGTGCTCACAGGAGGCTGTAGCTCCTCCGTTTGCAATGCAGCCTGGTATTTACAGAGGTTTTCTGAGAGGCAGATGTGATCTCTCTTCTGGCTTCCCCGGAGAGCTCCCAGCTAGCAGATCTATGGCAAGGCTACAACACAGACCTTTTGCTTCTTCTATCTATCCAAAAAGAATTTGTGAGCAAAGAAAAAGTCAGAGAGCAACTTATTCTTTAGCCTAAGGATACAGGAGTCCTAGTTTCCTACAGCTTGGTCATATCAGAGTGAAACTGTGGCCTGAGGAACAGCAGCAGCTTCATGGCTAACAGGGTTTTGCTGTAACCTTAAAAAAGAAAAAAAAAAAAAAAGCTGCATTGTTTATTATTTGTGGGGCAGGGAAGAAACTTTCTGTCATTTTGACAAAGTCACGTGATGGAGGGGCCTAAAAAATATTTGCAAAGTTGCAGCTAGCAAACCTTCTGAGTGATGAAGCCATAGCAACCCATGCCAGCGACCAAAGGGTATAATCAATGCTTGCAATTAAAATCTCTTTTGCTTTGTGCTATTCACATACAGCGACCCTTGCATTTTGGTCAACGGAGCGTACTCCATGAAGTGTTCAGCTCTGGCTTTGTTCTGTGCCATGTTCATTCTCTTCAGGCAGGAAACAAGAGCCATCATCCCAGCCAGCGTTTTGTCTGAACCCTGCTCACAGTTGTTTGCAGCAAGCTCAGTGAACACAAACTCCCCCCCCCTTTACTTTTTAATTCCCCACAATACACCCTTCAAGATGAAATTAGCAATGGATACTCTAATTGTGTTTTCAGAGTCATAACAATGTAAGCACATGGGGAGAACAATTCAACGACTCATTATTAAAGAAAAAAATAATTAAAATCTCAACAGAAATGATACTTGGGTTGGGGGAAAAAAAATGTTTGTGCTAATTTCTATTTCCCAGATAGCCTCTTGTAACAACTTTTGCTAATAACAGGAAGGTTTGATTTAAACACAAACAAACAAGTAGTATGTTTTCCAGCACTCTATCTGCATAAGCCACAGGGAAACCATACCAAGCAGAGCTCCTCAGCTTGTGGCAGGCTTGCCCCAGTTAGCTTTATGATGTGGGAACCATAATGGCTGTATCTTTCTGTGAGGATCTGCCCTTTCTCTCCCACATCCCACAGGGAAGAAAGGACCTTCAGCACTGCAGAGCAACCCTCTGTCATTTGAACCATACTATCTGGGAGAAATGCAAAGCTATTATCACCTAGCAAATACATCATCCTCCTGGAAAAAAAAAGAGTAAAAAGAAAGGAGAGTCTGGGGAATTAGGGACAAATCAGCTTGACTTCTATGCTCAGAAAAATCTTGGAACGAACAGTCAAGCAATCTGTCTCTTAGCACCTAGAAAATAACAGGGATAAGTTTCATCCGGCCTCAATTTCCCAAGAACAAATCACATCCAACCAACCTAATTTCCTTTTATGACAGTGTAATGACCCTTGTGGGTCAGGGGAGCAGCAGCAGATGTAAGAAAGCTTAACCTCGGTAAAGCTCTTGAAATGCTCACGCAACATCTTCTCCATCAATAGATACCTTAGCTACTTGATCACCCTAAGGGGGCAATGGTTCTGATCAAAAATCAGGGAAATAATTGTGTCTAGTTGGTGAAGGTCCATTTGGGGGTCCCTCTCTACCAGATTTCATTTGCTGCATCAAATACTTCAGGTAGCTGCGAAGGGAGAGCAGAAAGACAGAGACAGTGAGATAGAGCCAATAAAGGAGTTGGAGACCTGGCTGGACTCTAAAGCAGAGACAGCACTAGGAAAGGCATGAGGAGAACCTGTGAAATGAGTGGTCAGAAGCACTGACCATACACACATGATTCCCCTAGAATGCTGGTGTTGAGATGCAGGTACACAGGGAAAAAAGTCTCCAAAGTATCAAAAAGGCCCCAAACCCATGTTAATGTCTGTTCTGACACCTGCAGATCTTCCTGTTGAAGCTATGAGCTTTCTGGGTGGGAAGTAGAACTGATCCTGGCTTTCTCCTTAGAAGTAAAAAGCAGGAAGACTCCAGTTACTAACTACAAATACAGTGCAGACTTCTGCAAGTTTCTCCAACCCCACACATCAACCTTGAGACTGATGGAGAAAAATCACTGCTGGATTGGAGCATTAAAAAAAAAATAAAATCTTTCATATCTGACTTCAAGACACATTTAAAAATAAAATTTGAACCCCCAGACAGTGAGACTGAAGTAAAAAACCAACTCCCTCCCCTCCTGCACTCAAATCGGGAGCTATTGATGGCTTAAAGACCTTGTCTTAATTTTCTCCATGACTAATCTATTCAGTTTTCACTTAAGGAACCCTCAATGGTATAATGAGACAGCTGTTGCCTTCTATCCTTCCCCCAACTCCCCCAGCTAGGAAATTAAATTTAAAACCACTGCTTTAAATAGGCCTGGCACTGTCTCATCTTCTCTTGAGTTGCTCTGGGAGCATCTTAACCATAAGTGCAGGTGTCAGGTCAATCAGAATTCACCCAGCTCTTTGGCTCTGCCTGAGTTGGTAGTTTGTGAGGAAACAGAAATGTGTAAGTCTGAGATCTGACCCCTGTGTGCTCTGGGTTGAGTTGGGGTGGTTTTTCTTTCTTTGTTTGTTTGTTAGTAAGAGGTAGATGGGCATGTGTTGGGGTTTTAAGAGGGATTATGGGATACAAGGCTAGATTATGTCAGTCTACACGTAAAAAAGAAATCTTTTGCAATGAAGGTGGTGAGACCCTGGCCCAGGTTGCCCAGAGAGGTGGTTGATGCCCCATCCCTGGAAATATTCCAGGTGAGGTTGGATGGGGCTCTGAGCAGATATCCCTGCTCAGTTCAGGAGGGTTGACTGAGATGACCTTAAACAGTCCCTTCCAACCCAAATAATTCTAGAATTCAATGCTTTTATACTGGTGTGTGAATCTGCCACAGGCTTCTTGGGCGCAGATTATTTAGGGTCTGGGATGTTAAATGAGGTCTGAAGTGTGAACACCACATGCCATCACACAGAAAGCTGAAGGCTGAGACATGGGCCTGATCTTGGTGGGAACTAGGGACTTGACTCAGTGCTCTGAACTTTATGTTTCCTGGATCTCCCTCTGCACTGCACCAAAAGACTGGTCTTAATTTAGTGCCAGGAAGGGCTTTTCTAAGCCAACATGAGAACATCCACAATCCTGTACGGTCTCAAACTCCTTGTGCTCCATTTTCTCCTTATGTAAAGCAGGGATGTAAGCACTGGAATCCTTGCTGGGGTGATATGAGTCAAAAACTTACAAGTTTTTAGTGCTGCCCAGTAAATACTGGAGAAGGAAGCAGGTAGAAAAGGAAGGCTTTGTTTTGTGAGTGACACTGCTTCTGACCTTGTCACCTGTATGGTTCTGGGTAGGATGTTTCCCTGCTCCAAGCCTCTTTCTCTCCTTTGCTGCACATGGGCACATACCAACAAAGACAAGGTAAAAGCCTTCCAGAGGGAGATGGTGCTCATCTGTGAACACAAGGATGAAAGATTAAGCTCTCAAAGTACAAGGCATTAACTGGGAGTCATGAAATTGCTTCTGCTTAGTGTTTCCAAGCTTCCGTGGACTAAGGGCTTGTGCTTTGCTGTTGCTGACCACAGTGGGATCTACTGGCTGAGAGTGGAAACTTGCTTTTCCACGAGGCCATCAGAGAGGGTGCAAAAGCTGTCCTCACCATGTCATTTTTGAGAGCTGGCCTTAGAAAAGCAATTCAGTCAAATGTGCCTTGGCAATTGCTCCCTTAATGATTTTGAAATTAGTAGCTTCAAACAGAAAATGATAGGCATTTTAATGCAACATGGGGAAAGTATTGCTCTGCTTCTTGTTTCTACGCTCTGATTAGGAGAAAACTCACATGAGCAACAACACAGTTTCTGCAGATTCATCTTTTACAGGAGCAGTGTGTTTTGTACTCTTACTCTAGCTCCCCCTTTCACACTGCTCCCTTCTCTTCCCCATGCATTTCCCTTCTTTCACTTATTTTTAACTCCCTTTGATCTCTCTGAACAGTGTCTTGTAGCCTGTTTAGCTCACTTTTCAGCTGAAGTCAAATCAGCTCCATTAAAAGAAACCTTGCTCAAAGGAACAAAATAGAGAGCATGGGGGGGTTACACTGTCACAGTCTGTCCCCAGCTTTTTGAGGGGCTGACTGGAGAGCTGCTGGATCAGACTGCCAGGCAGAAGAGCAGTCACTACTAATTGTCATGGCTGGGTTTGCTGAGGGAATGAAACTGAGCATTAAGTGACTCCCAATGATCATGAAGGATCGTTGACTTTGGGTGAGGAACAAGGGAGCTTCCCATCAGGATTACACCAGTTGAAGCATCCCTGAGTTGATCTTACTCATTTGTCCCCTTTTTGTATATACTTCACACTCATTCACAACCCATCTTCAACTATCCTTACCCTGAGAAGTTCAGAGCATCATCAGTAGAAGAGGCCAACAAGCACTTAGTGCCACCTTCTCTTGAGGTGCTCATTCCTGTTTATTTCTATGTCTGTGTGATCCTTTAGCCGAAGCAAATCCTCACACTTACTCCTTTGTGGTCTATCTCCAACTCAGATTCACACCCTTGCTCAGTAACTCAAACATTCTTGTCATGTTTTAGGTTCAGTGCAGACTGATAGACCTATAACAGATGCTATTAAGAGGGCACCTGGAGAGTCATCTCCATGGACAGCTGTGTTTGAACCATAAAGCAGACTTTGCACTGTGTATCTTACATGGTATCCTTACTGACAAACTCCTTCCTCATGCCATATCCTTATGGCATCTGGAAGGAGCTGGTCAGCATTACAGAATATCCTGCATTGCAATCATATAAATTATGATTTATCTGGAAGGTCACTGTGTCTGTAGATGGACACAGGAGAGATTTTGGAGATGAGCAAGAAGAATTAACTTTCTAAGAAATATCTCCTGTAAATAAAGCCTGTAAAATCATACCTGGACATATTGGAAAGGGGAGGAAAGGGGACGGACAGGAGGATGTATATAAAATGATGAGGCAGGCTAGGAATAGCTCTCCTCTCTGTCTCGTACGACAAGAATGAGACAGAGTTATTCGATACAAAGGAAATCTCTTGTCGTCCAAAGTGTAATTAGGCTGAGGGCCTCATTTCCATAAGATGTCAATGAGGCCAGGAACTCAGCCAGACCCAAAGATGGCTTGGACATTTATAAGGATAACCTGAACATCTGAAGCTGTAACAGCTAACATTAAAAAGAAAACTCCCAAGAGGGATCTAACATCCTGTGTTTCAGACTTTAAATTAATCTCTGAAGTGTTTGGAGAATATCTCATTATGGGGGGAGCAAATTATTTTCCCCTCTCTCACTTGGAGTGCACTGGCACTTTTCTTCGAAACTTCTGCCAATGACCACAGCCAAAAATAGTGACAGGCCAGGGCACTGGGTGAATCACTGCGTGAAAGGAGAGAAAATATCCCTAAATTAACTACATTTGATGTTCTAGCTCAGATGCAAGAGGCAAAACCCACACAGGAAGGTAAAATCATGCGGCTCCCAAGTCGTGTTTTTTGTATCACAGAGGTTGTTCACACTTGATTTGCATATGTGATGAACCTTTAGGACCTGGCTGGGACAGCAAGGTTCTATCTGTGCACCCTAACCCACAAGGGATCCATCATTTCACCTTGATGATCCTGTATTCTACCCCATTTTGGGTTCCCAGGAGCCCTCACTAACTCAGTCCTTCCATTCAAGGGGAAACATCAACCATCTTTGCCTTTATTCTGCTTCTGCATTGCCAGCCCCAGCGCTCTCCTTCCAATTTTTAAGGTTTATGGCTTGAGACAGAGCGTTACCTGGTGTGGGCTCTGTGGATAAATGAGACAGCATGTCATTACATTAAACAGAGAGATTTTACAGCTCAAGAATTTGAAGGCCAACTGCTCTCGTTGCAAAAATCTGCACCATTGTGTGAAAATCAGCTTCATCATTTTAATGCGTTATGTCCTCCAAACCCAGAACAGCTCTTTGATCTTGTGATCAGGCTCCCAAAATAACAGCATACATTTGTCTATGGCATCCCTGCCTCATCAGAAGAGAGCAGTGTGGCAATGGTCATGAGCTGAGGTTTGCTGGTATTCCTCAGGTGATTTCTGAACAGCAAAATATTCCCTGGGATGAGAGCGGTCCATGGTGAGACTGCTCCTGGCTCAAACATCTCTTACTCCAGGTATCTCCATCCAGCAAGCCTTGGAACTTCATCCCCTGTGTTTCCTCTTGTCAGCCCGCTGTTCAAGCACCATCTTCTCTGCACGATGCATACTTACAGTGCCAAGGACCAGCTTTTAATGGACTGCCCATTTCCCAGTGGAAAAGGCCAGAAGCCCACAGATTTAGTTAGATGATGGAAATCTTTAGATGTATTCCAGTTACAGAAAAATAAAAATATCCTTTAGATCCGGGTAACTAATCCTGCTCAGGCTGTAAAGCTCCGGAGGAACAGTCGATTCTACTTTCTTGTCAGATCCTAATCTGACATGCTGATAATGAAGAAAGGGAGGAGAAATCACAGGGAGAAAAATCAGGAAGAAAGCTGTGTCATGGAGGCCAGGAGGGGTGATTTTCAGGGAAGGGGGAGCAGGGGAAGCGGGGAAGAGGGAGGGAGCATGGACAGGCTTTAAAATGAAATTGAATATTAGGAGGCAGAAAATAAAATGGAGACAGGCTTCACTGAAAGCAATACAGGCTGGAGATGGAGAAAGACAAAGAGTGACAGCTGATCAGTTTAAGCATGAAAGAATAGAAAGGAAAAGAATAATAATGTTGGCTTGTAAAGATGAAATCAGATTAGAGTTTCCTCCAGTGAATTAACTCTCCTGTAATGTAGTGCAGGGGGCTTTATAGAGCTGGTGTGATTTCCCCATTGGGTGGCACTGGGACATTAAACTGAGATGTGTGTGTGTGTTTCATTATAACCCTGTGTACATCTATGTTAAATCTCTCAGAGAGCGCCCATGCATGAGACATGCTCTGTAGATTTCTGTGTGGAGCAAAATGTTAACCATGGTTGGGGTCTGGAGGAAGCCACGTAGTGAAATAGCTGCTTTTGACATTAAATTTCACTGTGTGTTTATGTCAGGCAGTAAATCACAGCATGCAAAGCCCAACCAACCCCAGCTTTCCCCTCCCTCCTGAATCCCAGGGCTTCTCCCCAGGATGGGGCTGATGGGGAGCCACCTGCTCAAGCTCCCAAGGATTTAAGAAGCTGCTGGCCTACTTCCCAGCAGGTGGGATGTCCCAGTGCTAAGATGGAGGAGTCAGCTGGCAATGAGCTGGATGTCATGGGAGCTCACAGCTTCTGTTGTGTTCCTCACTGATAGACTGTGCAGGGGTGGAGAAGTGATGGGGGCATTGGGGAATCCAGCTTACAGACGCAGCCACCTCCCCTCATGGAGGTTTGGATGAAGAGGAGGAGACTGGATGGAAGCAGAAATCCTTTCCTTCTCAACCATAGGCACGAGTCCCAGAGCCCACCAAGTCCATCCTTTTGGTTCTGATTTCTCCAGACCTATGGGATCTCAGAGAAAGCTGAAAGAGGGATGAAGCCCAGTTCAATAGGCACCTATTATCTGCTCCTCACCCCCTACCTCCCTCCTGCCAAATATTCTCACTTGCTACCTTATGGCCAAAGATGTAGCCTGTTAATCCTGCCCAAGCAGGCTGCAGGTGCCTACTCAGAGATGATTCATGCAAATACCTGAACTCTTCCAGTGGTATCTGATACAAGGGCACATGTAGAAATCTTCTTCTTCATGAGACCTGCTAAACTCCCTCTCTCTAGGATTTGCAGACCATCAGGTGTGAATGAGAGACTGACTAAATCCAAGAGGAAAAGAGGAAAGGAAATCATGGGACCAAGGGTCTAAGACAAGGGTGCTTAAAGAGCTGGAATGCAAGGAGAAAGAATATAATCAAAGCTGTTAGAGAGATGACTGAGAAGAGATGAGATGGAGTATATAAAATCATTAGTATCAAGGAAAGGATGGATAATGATTGCTCATGGTCTTCTTCAGTGCAAGAACATGGTGGTCCCAGAGGAGTGATTGATCTCTGGAATTTCTTGCCATGGAGATATAGTTGGTGCTTAAAGTTAACAAGGGTTCAGGGAAGAGCAGCAAGGTTCAAAGAAAAATCCGCTCAGTGTTATTAAATCCACAGAGAGCATATCTAGCCCTGGAAGTCCCTGAGTCTCAAATGGTTGGAGGCAGGAAGAGTACCAGTACCACAAACCCTTGCTTTGTCCTTATGCATAATGCATATGCCTATAGCCCCTGTAAGAGACAGTGAGTTAGGAGGAGTGACCTGTGGAGCTTGTTCTGCATAACCCCTGACAGGGGATGAATAATATCCCTTTGTGCAATGCCATCTCCTGAGTGTCACACACCTTGGAAACTGAGTCCCACAGACAATGACTGCCTGGCATGTCTAGGCAGAGCTACCTCCAGGTCTAATAGGTTCTCCTCATGCTTTGAGCAGACAGGATCTCACCTGCCGAGTGTCTGCAAGCTTGCAGCAAAATAAATAAGCCTGGAGAGGCTGGGGCAGGTGTCTAAGTGCAGCACAGCCCTGGGAAGTCTGAGAAGGGTTAGAGCCATAGCTTTTCTTTTTTAGAGCAAGACTGAAGAATAATGAGTGGTGTTACATCATTTCAGACCAGAACAAGGCTTGGCTTTTCCCCACAGAAACCCAGTTTGTGGACGACAAAGAGAAGAATTGACTCTTGCAGTGTTTTGTGTGTGCCTTTTGCAGTGCCTCCATCTCTTCTGTATTCAGGACACAAAGCAATCCCCAGTGCGCTTTAGATAAGAGCAGGCCCATCCATACCTTTGTGACTCTGTGTTGTGGTACAATGACATGCCCAATCCAACTTTCTTCAGCAGCTCTGCAGGACAGAGTGTGCCTGAGAAATGTATTGTTCTCTGCAGCAGCCGTAGGATAATTAACTCTGTCATTTGTGGTTATATGGAGTGCTTCGTTCCACCAGCCTAAGGCTCTGGGCTTNTGGGCTTTGGTATTGCTTCTTTTTTTTGGCCATTTCCTCCCAGATCCCTCTATCTGCAAGGAACCAAAGTGATAAATTACTCTCTGCAAACCACTCTCTGCATTTCTGCAGCACCTTGCGAAAAAGTTATCACTGGAGGAGCTGCAGATGATGCTGAACTTCAATTAGTCCTTATATTAGTTGTGCAGGGTGACATTTTCCAATCATGCAACATTAGCATCCTCCCTAATTATGAAAATGTAAAGCTAACTTCTGTTTCATAATAAATTAGGCTTGCTCTCTCAGTATCTAAAACACACAAGCATGCACACAGTGAAGTTTCAACTGGGTTTTCTCTTCTTGCTTTGCTGATGCTCAGGAACAGCCACAGCCATAATAAACTCCCTTTCCTCTAAAGGTCAAACATAGTGGGAGCATGGCTGATAGCATTGGGCAGAGGAATGCAAATCAACAAGAAAGTGCAAAAAGACACTGAAGGAATAGGGCTTTATTAGCCTGTTTGTGCTGGTGGCCACAGCCTTAGACGTTCTCACACTAACCAACATCTCTTTCCAAGGAGGAAAGAGAAGAAGCAGCCAGAAACATCCCCTCCTCTCCTTCTTATACTGAGCTCTTCCATCTCTGGTTGACTCAACCCACCATGAAAAAGGTATTGGAGCCTTCCTTCAATCATAGTGTTGGCAAACCCATAACAAAGTAAGATTGCAGGTATACTATGCCATACCTGACCATATGTATTCTCAACATATTCAGGCAGCAGAGCATACAGGTAGAAGGATTTGAGCAAAAAAGAGGGGACAAGAAGAGCAAGCTTTCCTGTCAGCAGAGAGTCTGAGCTGCAGGTCCACCCCTTCAGCCCTCCACAGCTCCCAAGCTATTCCGTGTCATTGAAAAGAACAGGACCTCTACGAGTGGCCTGGAAACAGATGGATTTTCATTCTGGCTGAGTTTGTGTTATTGAATTAGTAGGTTCAAGCAATGCTAAAGATGCCTGAAAAACAAGGCATCTAATTAGTGCATCTCTGCATCAGAAGTAATGGGGAGCTGCAGAGAGTAGCTGACAAGCAGCTAAATAATAGACTAACGAGCAGGATGGCTGGAATCTGTCACAGTGCTAATGAAGGTCAGGGTAAGACACCTGCATATTTTAAAGAATGAGATGTGTACATCTGAAAATGCTCAGACGTGACATTGAAAGACAGAGATCATAAACTGAGTGCAATCCCTGCTAACAACTGGAGCCTGGGAGTGCAGAGGATACATGGGTAATAGAATTAAAAGCAATTAAAGAGCTGAAAGTAGAGAAGGCTTCGAATCAGTGGAGAAACTGGAGAACTGCTAGCCTCTGGACTGTCAAGAGTAGTCCAAGGGAGAAGCCAATCCTGATGTGTAGTAGCCCCCATGATGTGATTGACATTTTCCAAACCCTGGAGGAAAACAGACAGCACTCAGCTTGCCATCTGTGGAAAGGGGGAAGAGCTGAAGTGCAAGGAGAAGATTTGCAGTAGACTTTTCTGTGGAGTAACCTAATTCACCATGAGCACACTGCAGAGGCACTTAAATAGGGCAAGGGAAAGCATGGTGTAAGCAAGCTCACTGCAATGCCCTGGGAACAAAACAGTGGAGAGCACAGGCAGGTCTACCCAGAGAGCAGGCTGCAAAGAGCAGCGCCCCTGCTTCCAGCTGCAGTTTTCATTTGAAAACTCGGGTATTGCTGCAAAAGGGGAAAAAAAAAAAGAAAAGAATAATAAAATTTAAAAAAACCAAGCTGGTTTGGTTCAGTAATCAACTGAAAGCAAAGCCTTTGCTTTAGGACCCCATGATGTTAAACGGGTAATGTCCTTATGTCCTTCTCAAAACTCCTTGCATAAGTACTAGAAAGGGTATTGGGGAAAACCTGTGGTCCTTCTGGTTTTGCTGGGCAATGAAAGCCCAAGTTGTGAGCTGTTCCCAGCACAGCCACAGCTCTCAGTGCTCCTTCTCAATCCCATGTGCTGTGTATGTGAAAAAAACTATCAATAACAGAATAATACAATAATGGTAGCAAGGAGGGAGGGGAGATTTGTTCCCCTCATGTTTCCTCTGCCTCTTCTTTTCACATGCTCTGAAATAATCCGATTTTTATCTGCCACAGTTCTTTTCTTTTTTTTTTTTTCCTTTCTTTTTTTTGGCCAATCCATTCAATTGCAGCAGCAAGCTGACAAGCATTTGAATAATGAGTTTGTTTTCAGGGTCGAAGGTTTTTGCTTGCTCATCCTGGCTTTGGAAAGAGCTGCTTTTGTGTTAGCAATGCCAAAAGGGAGCCAGAGCTGCAAAGAACACTAGGAAGGATCAATACTTTAAATGCATCAACACCAGTGAGTTGCAAATGAAGTTAGCGGCTGCTGAGCATCCCTGATTTCACAGTAAGTCTCAGTTCAGTTGGTTAATTTCTCTGAAGGATCAATGCCACAGCTGATGGTTACTGAAGTTTCTTCCTTCACCAAGCACAAGGGGGTTTTGAAATGAACTCTACAGCGGATCACAAGCCAACTCGTCCGTGTAAGTAAGAGAAGCATGGGTGTGTAATTCTCTTAATCTGTCAAGACTAGCACAGCAAAGACATGAATTGTAAAAGCTGAACTAAACCAGCTTCAAGTTTTGGATCCAAATTTTGCAGTTCCTCTCATTATATGGGGTCAATCAAAACTGCCAAATCCAACCTTGCCCTAGCTTTCAAGGAAATTGGACTTGAAAGGCATGACTTCTAGCCAAGCATAAAGCTAATTTTGTATAAAGTAGGCAACTTGAAATATTGGCTTTTTAGGGATGTAAAACTTCTTAGGCCGTCTTACAGAGATCCTGTAAACTGCTGTCTCTATAAACATTGGTTTGGATTTTTTTATCCAAAGGAAAAAAAATTTTGTTCCAGGGACATCTGCAACTAGAGCAGGTTGCTCAGAGCTCCAGCCAGCCTCACCTTGAATGGTGCCAGGGATGGGGCTTCTATCACCTCTTTGGGCAACAAAATCCAACATCCATTTTTTGTTTCCTAATTCTCACAAGTGCAAACAGACAAAACTCCCAGTTTTACCTGGAGGCAATTACTATCTTGCAGCAACCTTCATACCTCTGTCACAGAAATACCTTTGCTTCTTTCTCATTGATTATTTCCAGCTCCAAAGAATACAGAAGTTGTGGGGCAGATTCCTTCCAAAAATCTACAGATTTAAATAATAACCGAGTTTTCCAAGTTCTAGCCTGCTGGAAATGGCATTTCAAAGCCTTTACTTCCCCACCTCATGAAGGCTTGAAACACACCTACTTCCTTTTTCAAACAGAAGACAAGAATCACGAGTAATCTTGTGACCCCTGTAAAGGTGGTGGATCTTTAAATAGAGTTGTTTGATGTACTTGAAATTTCTTGACTAAAACAAACAAAAAGAAAGAAAAAAAAAAAGAAAAGAAAAAAACCCAGACACTGTTTCATGCATATTTTCTCCCCAAAAAACCCAACATCTTGTATTTTGGGATAGGTGGCCCTATCCTAAAAAAAAAAAAAAAAATAATGAGACTTGTGATAAAATTGGAGAGCTGTCAACACTGTGTGTTCTTGCTATACATTAAAAATTGCTTAGAAAGGAGAAGAGACTGGGGTTGTTTTCATGCATGAGCAGAACAGGTGGGGAATTGGCAAATTGCTGACAACATTTCAAATTTTAACAAAAAGACAAAAAAAAAAAGGCAGCAGAAAACTTTTGTCCCAAAAAAAGTTTACATTTCCCCTCTTCTTCCTTTTATCTCCATAAACTGGAGAGTATGTGCTAGGTTATTTTCTGTTGCACTATTAGATTTTCAGTCTAAAAGGGGAAAATGCATTGTAACTGCCACCAGTGTCAGTGGTACTTAGAGCCCTCACCCCAAATTTTCCTCATCTGTCAGCATAAGGAATCTGATTCACTTGCATCAGATACATCTCTATGTGTACAGGAGATCCCAGAGGGAAGCATTTAGGGAAAGGCATCCTTTGAGGGAATACAGCCAAAATTTGTAGAATAAAGAAACCAAAAAGACTTCCTGGTCATGAAGAAATCAAGGGATTTGAGGATAGAAGACCTATAAAAACTGTCAAGCCCCTGGTTCATCTGTTACATTGGTTTCTTTTGCCAACCATGTCTCCCTGAGAGATGCTCTTGGCTGGACATTTCCATCTACATGACAAGAAGACTTTGGAGTTAACACTCATAAAACAATTTTCCCAGAGAATATAATTCTTCTTAAAACTCATTATCTGGAAGTTGGCTGGCACTCTGAGGATGGATACTGTCTGATCTCTTTTCTGGATGGCCTCATCCCCCACAGAGATGCACAAGGCTTTGGAAAAACCCACAGAGGTTCAGGTCTTGATGCTGATACCACCTGGAAACAACAGCCACAGAATAATTGTGTGGGAAAATGTTTCCTTTCATCAGTTTGGAGTTTAGCACCTGGACACCTTGCTGAGTATCTCCCGTTCACTTTTACATTCTTTCTGCAATTGATGCAAGGGAACGAAATGGAGCAGGTTTGCACTAGCAACAGTTGAAAGAAGAAAGCACGCAGGTGGTTAGAAGATAAGCACTGCAGGATTAGAAAGGCTTTTAGGTAGCTTAACACTTGCTTAACCAACTGTTAATTAAACAAAGCATGCATATATATTTTATAGCAGTACCTCCAGTGCCCCCTAATGCTCTTCCTAACTATTGGTATAAGTCTGGACCAGGGAGCAGAGTATTTTCAAAGTGCCCAGCATCAACAGCTTGATCCTCTGAGGTGTACCATCCAAGTTCTCAACCTTTGCTGACCCCTCTTAATTCATGGTATCCAACAATATCATTGGGAAAGACTGTTGGGGGATTTTTCTTCAACAAAAGATCCATCAGTTATTTTTGAGAAGAAACCAGCTAGTCCTAATTTCTCTGGGGTAATTATTGCAGACAGACTGAGGCAAAGAATGCTAATTCAAGAGCCTATTAAAAAATGACAGAGACAGGAGTAGTTCAGCCTCCTTTATCCTTCAGAGCTTTACACTTTCTTAAATTCTTTCCTGTGGGCGTTGTATCTTCTCACTGAACTAGGCAGCACTTTATATCAACCCAGTCTGACCAATGCTGAAAAGTCATCTTCACCCTTATTTCTCAAGCTATAGGCAAGTGAACAGATGACCATCTATTTTCTGCCTTCGGTGCTCCCTCCAGAGCCTCCTTCTAAATTTGTTTCAAGCAACCACCCACTGAAATGAAGTTAAGAGATTTAACTATTACAGATTTTAATTTCTTAAATGTTCTGCATACATTGTTCAGCCCTTTCTCAACTTCCTTATCAAGAACAGCCCTCCTGCTCCTGGGTTAGGTGTCCTCAAAGGGCAAAGTATTCATTCTTGTAAGAAAAACTAACATTCTACTAAGGATCAGCACCTGACAGAGGAACTAAATAGACCTCTTTATCAATTGGATGTCCTTATATCTCAGTAGTATTGATCTAGTGAAACTGAAGTGTTATTTTAGCCATATTTCTGCTTGCAAAAATCTTTGATGCCATGCAAAATTACTCAGCAGACAGACTGTGAATTACAGTCTATAGTCTCTAGCCGTTAACAGACTCCAGTGCTGATTTGGTTTAACCCTCTAAAAATGGCACATGTGGTCTTGATTCTATTCATATCAATCTAAATCAGGAGAGATTATGCTCTTTGTAGAATTTGTTTCTTCGTAGTTAAGAATTAATAGAATGAGGCCTCTGAAAATAACTACATGTCATCCAGGATGGGCTTATAAATGTCAGCACTGGGACATGCAATCTTCACTCGTGTGTAGGCAGTTACAGCTTACTGGGCTTACTGGGCTTACTGCTACACCAAACACAGGACAGTTGTTAGAATACGCAGTTTGGAATGAAGCAGTATAGATTTTTATTTCCTACTTAGCTCCAGGCATTGTAAAAAGTATGATATTGGATGTTCAGTCCAATATGAAATGAATCATTTACAAACTCAGTTCTTTGATCCTCATTACCAATGGACGTGAGCACCTCACACCTTCTCATGCCTCCAAACTCCCAGTGTCTCCACTACCAGATGAACTTGAACAGGGCTACAGAGTCACCTGCCAGCAGTGGCACGTTATCACAAAATCAAAGTT
The DNA here is from genome assembly GCA_013399075.1 of Chloroceryle aenea. Lineage (NCBI taxonomy): Eukaryota > Metazoa > Chordata > Aves > Coraciiformes > Cerylidae > Chloroceryle > Chloroceryle aenea. Next base: position 190,833 of record VWZY01004694.1, read on the forward strand.
GCTGTGAGTGTTAAATCACTGTTCAAAGTCATGAAGTTCTTTGACTTCTCTAGTCCATTATCTCATTTGATAAGGAGTTTCCTCAACTCATTGTCATCCTCCACACCTTTGTAATAACCTCTAATACTCACAGTAGCTCTCATCCCTCTAGTGATGTCCTCATATTCAGACTTTAAAAAGCATGTTACATTCAAAAGCTGTTTATGGGTAAAGAGGAACAACATCTTGTATATATAAGTAAAGAATTTATTGATAGCATAACTGAAATGTTAAGAATATAATCATTATTAGCCAAGAGATTATTGATAAAGGAAAGAAAAAAAAATATATTAATGCAGTTTAAATTGTTGTTTGATCAGTTCTGGGTTTCTCCTTTCCATGGATCCTCTGGTTTGATGGTTTCAGTCTGCTAGTGGTGGGATGCTACAGCATCTAGGGTCCTTCCCTAGAAGAAATATGGTGTTCATGTTGATAGTTTCTTCTTCTTCCCTTTAAGATTTTTTGGGGGTTCATTTTTACATGCTTGCTGACAGACTTTTACACTTCTGCATTTTCTTCACTGGTCCTGTGTCTCTGCATCTGGTTGCCTCTGCTATCATACCAAGCTTGTATTTCTCTACACTTTGTTATTATTTCAGACTTGTAAGTGGCTCGTTCTACATAAAGCAGTTCTCTGTTACTGTTTTCTATATAAAGCTATGACTGCCACACAGAGAGAAACACAACTAAAACACATTAGCCATAGACACCTGGTCAAGCAGAGAAATTTCTGATGCAGATAAACCAAGTAGAAGCTACAGACAGATCAGGAGAAGTTCAGACTACTTGAGGGGTCGAGATGATGTGGATGGATGACAACCTCATGGTATATTCCAGACAGCAGCCTGGCAGAAGGAAGAGAATTAGCCGAGGCACAAGTGAGGCAAGAAGCTGTAACTTGGAGTAAGGGATGGAAAGGGATTCTTTTCTGTGAGGGTAACAGAACACTGGAAAAGGCTGCCCAGAGAGGTGGTGGAATCTCCATCTCTGGAGGATTTCAAAAGCTGCCTGGACTTGTTCCTGGGTGATTCTCTGGAAGGGGGTTGGGCTAGATGGTCCTGCTACATAGGAGGAGAAAGATAGGGAAAGAGGAGGGGTAGATAAAGCTGTAGGATGAACACAAGCACCTCCAAAAGAAACAAGGGAGTAGTGCAGGGAGGGGACAGCCCAGGAATGCACATGGGAAGATGGTGGGTTTGGCTCTGTTGTCTGATTATCACTTGGGCTCACATGCTGCCAGATAAGAGATGAGCAATTTTAGTTAGATACAATCACAAAAAGGGGCCAAGGAAGAAGAAAATCTTAATTTCATGAAGCCTCACCCTTTATTCTTTGCTCCATTCTCACTGTAACAATGCTGCAGGAGTTTGGTTGAAGAAGAGGAAACATCAAATGTCAGGCAAATCTGGCCTCTGGGATGGGGTAGCACTATGCTGCTCTCTTTAAAGGAGGGAGAACAAGAAGGCAGCATAAAGGTGGGAAGTCCCACAGAAACCTTCAGGACTAGTTCAACCTCTGGAAAAAAGGATGCCCAGTGGCCTCGTTAAACAGGGTCATGCCATGGGGCAGCAGAAACTTCATAAAAAGCAGCAGTTCCTTTCCCACACCTGTGAACAGGGGCAATAGCATTGACCTTCCTTTGGAAAAGCACACAGGGATTTTTAGGACAGAAAGTGCTGCTTCAGCACTGTTACTTTTATTCAGGGAGAGTGCTTCAGAGGAAGAAGGGGCTTTAATACTTTTTTAATTATTTTTTTTTTTCACGGCTGTTGAAGTCCACTAAGGGAATTTGTCACTCATTGTTTCTGGGCTGTGCAAAGAAGCACATATCTCACCTATGTCTCTGTGTCTCACCTTGACAGTGCTTTTTATTTGTGCCAGAACCTACCTAAGAGGTGGGGTAATAAATTAGAAAAGGTCCAGCAGACTTGACACAAGCTTTTGGGATGATGTAATGTTGCTTGCCTCTCTTTGAAGGAAGGAAAAGTTTCTTAGAAGTGTTTAGAGAAACGAGTGGCTCAGCTGGCCCTTGGCAAGGTCTTTCTAAAGTCCTGGACACTTTTCACTGGGTGATTTCTTGGTGCTGCCCTTCCTGCCAGGGGACAGAGAGCAAAGCCAAGGGACTGAGACATCACAGGCGAAGCTGCTCCCTTCAGGTTTCCAGCCCCATTTTGCTGATTCAAAGATATGAATATTTTGTTTGGATAATGAGCTGCAGCTTTTATCTGAACTGAGCCTCAGGCACTGCAGAATTTTTCCCGTTGCTGGTTCCTATGCTCCTCCTGTGGAGTCATGGGATTTATTTCTCCTGTGGCCCATTACAAACTCAGATCAGATAGCTGGAATTTTTCCTGAACTGACCTCAGTTCAGCATGGTTTTGTCCTCTCCCTAGAGCCAGGTGGATCAGGAAAGCATCCCAGGTAGAGACTGCTTAGGCTAAATATACGAGGTCCATTCTGCAGAGTCCAGGAATGGAATCCACTTCTTGAGCCTGCAACTGTTTCCTCCTCCTCACCTTAGGAGAGGTGATAAGCCTGGATTGCTTTTTAATACATTTAACTGGGGGAAACCATTTGTTTCCCTCAATCTGTTTACAGACAGAAAATAATATTTTTTAAGACTAGAGAAAGCAGCCTATTTTGCCCTACAGCAGGTACGGTGAGGTTTTTCTTTTACATTAGTGAGAGATTGATACCTTCATGGCACAGCACTCCCAGACCATCTCTGAGACACTAAACACCCACTCACTCCAGAGCCAGTTCCTCTGGGCACTCCCTACACAGTAAGGGGAGATTTACAAGGCTGGGGATGGCAAAGCAACACTTCTGGCAATAGCCAGAGCAGGGTTTGCCTCCTCTCACTTCTACCAGAGTGGAAGAGATGGGTCATAGAATCATAGAATGTTTTGGGTTGGAAGGCACCTTTCAAAGCCATCTAGTCCAACTCCCCTGAAGCAAGCAGGGACATCTGCAACTATAGTACTTGGCACTGGTGAGGCTGCACCTTGAGTATTGTGTTCAGTTTTGGGCACCACAGGATATTGATATTGAGGTGCTGGAATGAGTTCAGAGAAGGTCAAGGGTCTATGTCTGTTCAAACAATCCTGAAATCTCAGGTCCTTTCTGAGCACACAGTCCTTATAGCTAGAATCAAGAACACTCCTCCAGATTCACCCCACTGCAAGAGGATGAGTGCCTAGCCCTCAGGCCAGAGGAGAAGCAGCTTGGGGTAGGATTTGGGCTTCCAAGCAATTTTATCCTCCTTTTGCATTAGGATGTTGGTTCATCAACCAACTCAGGTGTGTTGCGGAGGTTGCTGGGAGTATGAGTCCAAGGGGAAGGGGAGGACAGGGTGAACTGATGGCTGTTAAGCTCCTATTAGTCTGAGCAGGAACTAAAATGCTCTGTAAAACATGCAGATTTGGGGAATCCCTGAAAAAAGGGAGGGGATGCAATCCTGGGCTAGAATGCTCTCAGCATAGGACTGTCCACATACTTGGAGAGAATAAATGAGTGGACAGGGAGAAAGCTGGAGGGATCTTTGTTTGCAGAGCTGGCAATTCCAACTCATTCTGTGGCATGTGAGTTCAGACCATCTCCACACCAGGGTTTCTGTAACATGTCTCCAATCCTGCCGTGTTACCAAGGGGAGGGAAGGAGGGGGAAGAGAAAGAAAATGGAGAGAGAAACACTGTTACCGGAGCTGGCATTTTAATATTGAAAGGTTGTGAAATCTAATAAGAGCTACAAGGGAGGTTGATGTATTTTTTCCTCATGCTACGATGAAATTGGGATTCAATAAGTAAATGTGACAGAATATGCAATTTCCCATAGATTTCGTGCAGCGGGGCACTTCCTGCGTAATAACCTTAAACCAGTATTTTTTTCCTTACCCCAGCTAAGATCTCTTGCCTCCATCTTATCTGAATAATAGTTCATCCCCATAAAGTGCAGCCTGCCACTTTAGCTGCACCTTATCGCTGCCTGTTGGTACATAGCGAACAAAAGTAAATTTCTTTTTCCCCTTTTTTCCCCATAAATTATATCTTCCTGCTTCTGCCTGTAAGAAATAAGCCTGAGCTGTGAATACATGGGGGAAGATTAATTTTTAGTTGACTTAGGACTCTTTTATGGTGTTCAGGTGTAAAGGGCCTTTCAAATGTGTTTCATTAAGACCTCTTGGACATGCCTTTTGCTTTCAAAGCTATATTGACCATGGTAGAGATTATGAAAACTGCAGCAAACCTAGTGCCATCCCCAGGAGGAAAGCCTCACTTAGATGCATTTCTCTAAGTGGCATCATGTTCTGGACAAAGCCTCATGACCCTGATCCACACAGTCTAACTTTGGAGCTGGATCTAATTTTGAGGTTGGTCTTGCTTTGAATGGGGGAGGTTTGACCAGGTGACCTTCAGAGTTCACTTGGCACCTCGATTATTTTGTGTCTTTGTGCACGAGTTATGCTTTAAAATCCCTGATGTGAAGAGTGAACTGGGGGTGTGTACAAATAAAGGGCACAGGGACATAATCACCTGCATTTTCACCCATTATTGCCTGTCAGCAGTAATGGCCTGTCCCTGTAACCCTCCCCTTCCCCGTTTTTGCAGTGATCTTCTCCCACAAGCTCTTCATGTGTCCTTAACTCCTGCTTCACTGAAAAAGAAAAAAAGGGGGAAAAAAAAAAAAAAAAAAAAAAAAAAAAAAAAGGAAAAAATAAAG
>VWZY01004694.1:207066-240024 GCA_013399075.1 Chloroceryle aenea
TGGGAAATGTCCCCAGGTTGCACCAGGGGAGGTTTATGTTGGACACGAGGAACTACTTCTTCCCTGTGAGGATTGTCCAGGGCTGTCCCAGGCTGCCCAGGGCAGTGATGGAATCCCCGTGATCCCTGGAAGGGTTTAAAAGCTGTGGAGATGTGGTGCTGCGAGACATGATTTAGCAGTGACCTGGCAGTGTTGGGCTGGACTCAATGATCTTAAAGGTCTCTTTCACCAAAAAGATTCTATGATTTTAAATAATTACTCAGAAAAGGGAAAATGAAAGAGATACATTCTCCCAAATCACTTTTTCTCTGACTTACAGGAATCTGCCTATACTGGAGGCATACTTATAGACATCAGGTATAGCTACAGTTTATGGCAATACAGTCAGCTGGTCATGTTACAATCAGATTATGAGAATGATGGCAGTAAACCCTGCACTTCCTTTTATAAACAACTAGGATGCTCATCTATCCTCTGAGTTTATTTACCAGCTAGTGTTCATAGGTTGTGAGTTCAGCCCTGGAAGTTCAAATGCTTGTCTCCAGCACAACCTATATCCACTCAGGCTCTGCTGAAGGCCAGCTATAGCCTCTTGACCTCGTTGTTAATTCTGGAATTACATCCCATAAAAAGCCCATAGTGCCTTGAAGAAGCAAGCTACGCTCTGCAAATTGCTCAAAATTACACTGAAAGTCGGTCGAGATGTTCAGCCTATGTAGACATGCCATTAAATGAGTTTAGTAATTACCTGACTCTTCCCTGAACCCCCCCTGAAGCACCCATCTTTTCTAGGAATCAACCACTCCTACTTTATTAGTACAATAAATGGTCACTGAGTGAAATGTCAAGTGAAAAAGACCTTTGCTGGAGGAGTCAGAGCAAAGGACACTGGGACAAAGGCAACTTGGGAATGTCCTTGTTTTTGAGGTGTGCTACTTGTAAAGCTCAGAAGTTGACTTCTTGCAGGTAAATAAGTATCATTGTGCTGCATTTTGTCCTTGTAGAGCCCTGCCCTTAGCAAGCAGGACAGTATAGTTGAGCAAGATTTGCAGTGTTGCCCCCCTCCAGGGGCAACAACTACCATCCTCTGCTTCTATTCATTCCAAGAAGAGCCTCAGCTCTGCTGGGAGAGATCTTACAGCTCCTTCAGGCCCCCGCTGTAGGCACAGATGGGACAAATCAATGCAAGATGCTAATTTTGCCTCTACATGCCTCATGAGATCACACTTCTCAAGGCTGTGCTGGCTCCCAGTTCTCTCAAGCCTTCATAGAATCATAGAATGTTCTAGGCTGGAAGGGACTTCTAGAGGTGATGAGGTGCAACCTCCCTACACAAGTAGGGACATCTCTATCTAGGGCAGGTTGCTCAGAGCCCCGTCAAGCCTGACCTTGAATGAGTCCAAGAATGGGGCCTCCACCACCTCTCTGGGCAGCCCATTCCACTGTTTGTCACCCTCAGATTAAAGAACTTTTTTCTAATATCCAGTCCAAACCTCTCCTTTCCCGACTTAAAATCATTACTCCTTGACCTATCATTAATACCCTTTTGAACAGACCTTCCCCTGCCTTCATGTAGACCGCCTTTAGGTACTGGAGGTCACTGTAAGATCCTCCCTGAGCCTTCTCTTCTCCAGGCTGAACAGCCTCAACTCCCTCAACCCCTCTCTGCATACAAGAAATGCTCCATTCCCCTGCATTTTGGTGGCTGTCTTCTGGACATGCTCCAATACGTCTACAATATGTAATCAGCAGATCCCTCTCTGCCTGACAGAGCAGAAAATCATCGTCCCAGGGTAGGAACTGGAGATGCCAGGAGGTGAAGTGGCTTTGCCAGAGCAGCCTGGCAAAGCAGTGGCAGCTCTGAGAATGGTTTCTGGTTTCATCTCTTGGCTTTTGAGACAGGACAGCCCCTTGAAAATGTGGTGCCCCCTGTTCTCACCAACAGACACAAATAGCAAGAAAGCAGAAAACGCCCAGCTGTTGCAACCTTCCTTTGTGGGGTGAAATAAATTTATACAATGAATGGGTCAAGGAGCAGGTACTGGGGCATGGACAGAGCTCTCAAGAGGAAGCCTCTTCCTTTGAAATCCCAGGCAGGAAGTTTCAAGCTTGCTTCAGGGCAAAGGCTCTGGTGGAATGAACTTCTCACAGCTACCAAAGTGTTTTTACTTTGTCCCTAATTTAGTCCCTAAAGTTTTAAAAATAATTAAAAAATAAAATAAAATGTGGAGGCACCCTGGGGGAGTGTGTGTTCTGTGAGTATGCTTCATATCTGTCCAGAGAAACCCCAAAAGAGTCCGGGTGACCTTGGAGCAACCACTGTGAGAGAATGAATCAGTCAGCTGCAGGTATTGCACACTTACCCCCCTGCCCATGCGCGCACACACGCACTCGCACGGCACTTGATGGATGAGATGATTTGAAGTTTTTGACAATGGCATTTTGTTGTGGGGAAAAAAAAATGTTGTGTTTTTTTGTTGGTTTGTTGTTTTGGGTTTGTTTTTTTTTAGCAAGTTTCAGATAAATGAGCAGGGTTTACTGGAGTGCAGGGAATGTGGAAGGCAACAGAAAGCTGGAGAATTGTGAGGTGAATGGGAAATGCAAGTCACCATCTTTAGAATTAAGTCATGGAGCAAATATGATCTTCATCTCCTTTACCGTTAGTCAGAAGGGATGGGAGATAGAGGAGAGGAGAGGCAAGAGAACTGAATAAAGATTGAGTTTTTAGACATGAGATGTCATCAAGAAATACTAGTTCAATACCCAGTCTCAGCATTGCCTGCAGGAGCTTTTCTCTTGTTTGACTTCATACTTTCATTCTTGCTGTCTCCCATGGCAGGGATGGGTTTTGGCTTGTGAACATGTTGAGCAGGGCAGTAAATGACCATATGGAAGAGAGATGAGCTGGAGGCAGGACCCCATGGCGCAGGTGATAGAAGATCACTTCTTTCCCTTGGAGCATTTTGTCCAAACCAGAACTGCAAGAGTCTCAGCTGCCTTTCATCCAAAGATGACAGCATTGTGGTAGCCACATCTCCAGGCTGTTGTACAGCACTGCACAGCTTCTTATTGGTATTATTTGTTATATTAACAAACACTGGAGTCCATGTGAGCTATTGATGTAGAACAAATCTATATAAGCTAGACCTTATGAGCTAGTAGGGCAAGCTAAAGTTCCTTTTCCTGCCAGGGGAAGAGCAGACACACAGGCTCTGTCTGCACTGGCAAATAAAACAGATTTTGGCCTTCAAGTTGGTCTTGAGACAGGTGGCACAGCTCAGCTGTGATGGTTTAATCCATGACAACTATGGGGCATGGTCCGTAGTCTGGACTAGTCTCTGAACAATGAACAAGTGCTGCTGAGGGAGCACTGGCTGGACTGGACCAAAGTAGTTTCATGGTCCATGCTAACAGTGCAACAACATGGACCATTGCTGGTCAGTGCTTGGTCTCGTGCCTTGGCCCTGTCTATCAGCAGCGTCCTGCTTGCTGATAGCTCAAAAGGAAGACCTTGGGATGCTTTGTTAAGATAATTTGACTCAGCAGAGACATGTAGGTGCACAAGGTGAGCATGTGAAGGATTGCAGAAGGCTGTATGGGTCCTGACCAGCCAATGGACAGCATCACTGTTTGGCCAGGAAAGTCATCAAGAGAAACCAGCATCCTCATGTAGGGCAAGGTGGAGCCAGGAGTCTCTCTTGGAGGTAGTAGGGTTTCTCTTCTAGAGGTGTGGCCTCCAAGGTATGTGCAAGAGTGGCATTTAAAGTCAAAGTCATCCATCACTGAACACATCTAGTGCAAACATAGGTATAACAGGAAGAAAATAAAGAAAAGATGCAGAGAGCAGCTGAAAAAGGAACAGAAAGGAGGCAAATAACATAGTGACTTCAGATAAGTATTCCAGGGGTGGTACAAGGAAGGTATTAATGTCACTGTAATATTGACACTGGGTCAAAAATCTAAAAAACAACCTGAGACATTTCATGGTCTGTTACATCACAGGATGAATAGTATTTTGCACAAAAATTATTTTATATGAATGATCATTGTTCTCTAAGAAAACAGACCAATACCAAATGGAATTAATACAACAGAATGGAAAACAGCTAATAACAATAATAAATCCTGCAGTTAGATTTTCACAGCCTAATTATTCAGAGTGTTAGTCACTAATGGCCTGAGACATCCCCGTCACAGATAATGCAAGTAGTCAGTAGAAATGTGATTGGAGATAAGTGGTTTGAATTACTCACAAATAGGGATAATGATAAATTTTTTTAAAAATAAAATATTTTACTGTTCTTTCATACCCCCAATCTGTGACTCTCAAATACCTTAATGAATCCATGTAACCCTTTGGTGGCAGGAGTTTTTGGTAACCTTGAAATGCTGCATTTGTGAATTAATTATGCAGAATGTCCAACAATCCTTCAATTGCTGTCTATGAATCACTTTGCCCTCCATAATCTGCCAGATGAAAATGCCACTGTTCTCTGATCTTGGACTTGAAACTTCTTGAAGGACCTGACAAATCTTCAGATTCTGGCAGGTTTTCAGAGCAATGGTTCAAACATTTTCATGGCATTGACAATGATTTAACAAACTGACCTATGGTTTCCATCCTTCCCTATTCTACACGCACAAAGACATCTCTTGGTCTATCTGTCAACCTCTCCTAACTGGTTCTCAGTGAAAGAAACCGTGTCCCTGCTAATTTTCATTGTTTTCCTCTTGCTGTTTCCTCTCTGATTATGCAATGCCTTTCACAGCCCTGTGTAGTTCCATCACTTATTTTAGCCAACAGACAATTAAGTTAATGAACTTCAGATCTTCAGAAGTTAGCCCAAGCTCTTACTAGCATTAAGAGAGAAGTAAGTTGATCCAGAGAGTGGTTAGCATTACTTAAGACACTTAAGAGCATGGACATCTCTTTCACTATCACCTACATGATTCTTAGGGGTTTTTTTGCTACCAACAAACAGTGAGGAGAAAGAAGACTCTGCTCATGCAGCCAGACACTTCTCCAGGAGTGCTGCTACTTAGAGGCTTTTGATGTTACTGTTAATTATGTGCTGGTACTAAATCACATATGTTGGAGTCCATCAAAGTGGTTATCCCTTTGTTCCTGTGCAAAGGGACACGGACATCCCAGTGGAGCACAGCCCTGGAGCTGAGTGTCCCCATGTGAATTGTATCCTAAAAGCTCCTTCAGTTTCAGAGAATCTGTTAAGCTGTTTATTGTATGAGTGCTCAGACTGGTAGGGGGTCTTCTGCTTTGCTCACAGAAGAGAATGAGAAGTTTGTCACCTTCGTGGAGGGTCCAGGTTCAGATCCCTAGACCTGAATCAAACCTAGACACTTATTCTATACTTCCCTTTTTGGAAGCTGGACAACTATTGTCTTTACTATTTCATGTTTTGCAGTCTGTATTCAAATCATGTTGTGGAGAGTTGAAAATAGACATCAAAATGCTGGTTGATTTGAGCTATTAATTTTATATAACCCAGGTATTTGCCATGGGAAGGTAAAAAATGCTCTCTGACCCACAGTAATAAGTTAATAGAGTTTGTGTTCCAACTTTAGAGAAAGAGAGGGGGGAAAAGAGGTGAGCAATTCATAAATATATTCATACCTTCAATCCACTCCAAATGATTAAACTCCCACAGGTTTGTAAAAAAAGAGTGCAAAGGAATTCTTGGATTTCCTGGTAAGCAAATCATTCATTAATAAAAACCACTTCACTGTGGATAGAAACACCTTCTGTGTGATTCTTTACAACACAGAAGCATCATCAACTGCCTGGCATGGAACTTTAGAAAGGTCAAGATCAGCATTAATCATATTTCAGAATGCTGATAAAGGGTATTTTTGCTGCTAGACAAAAAAATAATAATAATAAAAAAATCAAGACTTCATTTTACATATTCCCAGCATATTATTCTAAGCAAGAGAAAAATGATTTCCAGCTGATTCAGAAAACGAAAACCTATTTCTCTGCTGATTGGCAACCAGTTATTTTTTGCTCTTTATTATTTGTATGCCAGTAGCCTGAGGATGTGCCGAAGTGATAAACACTGTGTGCAGACACTGGGATGGAAAGTTTCTTGCTTAAACAGTCAAAGCAAATGCTGGGAGGAGAGAGAAGGAGTGGAGGGGTGGAGTCATTAATGGAGGGTGGAGTGATTTGCTCAAGGTTACTCCACAGGTCAGCAGTAAATGTGAGAACCCGGCCCCAGGTTGTACAATATGCATCTAATGGTCATGTTCTTGGGTTGTAGGTGGAGGTGTTGACTTCTACCTCTGGAGCAAAGCCCCTTATTTGATACTATATTATATTATTTGTATATTTATTTCTTTACTATGTCATCCTGCTTTGTCCCTGGCAGAGACCACACAGGGCCAACAGAAGAAGCAGCTTGAGCTTTGTCATGACTGTCCATATGCAAGGCAGAAGTTAATGAAGACAGCATCATTTTGAGACCTAAACACTTAGCCTTCTAAAGGAGCCTGAGTTCCAGATTTCTCTGTCTGTTTTACTAGGGAGTTTGTCTTGCTCAGGACAGTTTCTTGGTCCAGACTGAGTCACAATGGCTCTTCAGGACACTGTGAGAATGAACTTTGAACTTCATTCACAGAGAGAACACAAGATTTGTGGACAGGTGAGTGATGTTAGATGAGTGACAGATGATGAATGACAGAGACCCCATGCTAGGAAAAGTGTGATAGATTAAAAAAGAGAGGAGAAAAGCAGAGAAGGAGGGAACAGAGCACTAGTAAAGACAGATGGAGCACAGGGAAAGCTTAAGAGATGGCTGACAGTGGTTCCAGGAGTCCCGCTGTCCACATAGCTATTATCAGCCCAGCAACTGTCAAATCTAGGAGTGCTTTGGAGGTCACTAGCAAACATTCAACCATAGCATCTGATCCAAACCCCTATCATCAATGAACCTCTGCCTTTCCTGCTGGCTGCTTAGTTAGGATGGCTGTTGTATTCATAACAAAAGCTGTCTGTGGGCAATCCAAGCATATTTGTGGCTACTGCACCATTAGCATCAATGATTGTACAGTAGTTTTGCACCAAGACTTGCAGCATCTGGCTCACTGATAAATAACGTGACATAGAAAATCTCTACATGGCAAGAGATGTGGCAGGCAGGCCAAGGGAGTGGATCCTGCTCCTCTGCTCTGGGGAGACCCCCCTGCAGTGATGGGTCCAGCTCTGGAGTCCCCAGCACAGGAGAGACAGGGACCTGCTGGAGTGGGGCCAGAGGAGCCCCAGGATGCCAGGTGCCCACCAAGCCTCTCTATCACTCCCTCCACACTCAGCCTCACCCCCTCAGCAGAACAAGAGGGAGAAAATAAGAAGGGAAAAAAAAATCATGAGTCAAGACAAAGGCGATTTAATGAAAGAAGAGCAAAGGCTGCACACAGAAGTAAAGGAAAACAAAAATTTATTCTCCACTTCCCATCAGCTTGTGATGTATGACCCCTTTTCTGGGAAGCAGGGTTCCAATTGTGCATCGTTTGCTCCAGAGGACAAGCAGATGCTGCCCCCTGCACCTGCAGCCCAGGCTGCCCAGAGAGGTTGTGGGGTCTCCTTCTCTGGAGATTCCAAACCCTCCTGGGCAATGTGATCCTGGGCCCCCCGCTGCTGAAGCAGGGGGGTTGGACAAGATGATCTCCAGAGGTCCCTTCTAAACCCTCCCATGCTGGGATTCTGTGATGCTGTGACTAAAGTTGAAAAATCCTCAGGAGGGGACAGTAATGTGGTGCTGGCTTGTTACATGTCTGGGTTTCTGTCAGAAGGGGAGAAACAGGCTTGGAAAAGGGACTTCAGTGTAAATCTACTCCCCATCAGCATCTTGGCATTACACGAGGCCACTACCTCCAGAAACTGCCTCCGTGAGGCTGAATTAGAGAAATAAAGCCTGCAGATAGACAGAGAGATACTCTGGTGGATTCATAACAGACATCCTTCGATCTGTGCACCAGGACTCAATAGTGGAGGAGACCTCTGTCCATCCCTCTGTTACCAGTCTGCAATGCTGCACTAAAGAAAAGCAAAGTGCAAGATAAAATTAGCACTTTCCCCTTCAACCTTTAGCCCCAGCAAGCTGTGTGTGTCTCCTGCCTCCACACCAAAGACCTGGCTGCTCTACCCAGCCCACACAGCTGGCTACTGGGGAGAGCTTTCACCTTGCAACTGCATAGAGCCACAGGGCATGTTCCCCCTCTCACATGGGGAGAACAGGCAGTATGTTTTCCTCTTATTTTAATGCTAACTTACCCGGGGAGCACGATAACCAGATGTTTTAATTCTGGATAAATTACTTCTTCCTGCAAGAACTGCTGTAGAAAAAGCCTGGAGGGGGAAGAACATAGCACAGCTTGTTCAGTGCTACTTCAAGGAAAGCAGGCATTGTGGGTAATGACTTTCAGAGGAGGAGTGCAGGCATGGGGGGGCGGGGGGGCTGGCAGGGGACCCTAAACAACCTATCTGCTCTGATGAACAGAAGGAGAATCGGAGAAAGCAGTGACCAAGATGCCAAAGAGATGATGATAATATATACGACTGCTCTGCAAGAGGCGAGGGCTGCAGCTCATGTAGCATCAAGGTAAATACAGAAGTTGCTCTGAGTGTGCGTGTGCTGCCTGCAGGGCTCTTTTACAAAGGAAATTAGACAGTATCTCTGTGGTTGAACTCACGGTCACAGCGGGAGGGTGTCCAGTTCTGATGTACTGGCAGGTCACCTGGGATGATGCAGAGGTTGCTCAGTTTTGCTGCCCGTTTCCATTTTTCAGAGAGGGGAGAGTTAACCTGGGTTATCACAGTCAGCTCTGGCCACGCAACAAGGCTGTCCCTGCTCCTGAAATAGCTGACCTATGTGAAAACCACTGTGTGGCTCTGGTTGCTGCTCCATGGATATGTTAATTAACTCCCCGCTGTGCCTGACTTACACAGGATCAGGGTTTGGCTATTGCTCTCCAGGAGAGCGCTGAGCCGTTTAGTGTGGAACCGCGGGAGCTAATGATCGTGCTCCTGAAACTCTGGGGTTCACTTCCCAAATAATGGAAGGATGGCAACACTTGCAAAATGAGAAACATCCCGATGACCTAAACCGTTGGAGGCATCAGCCCTTGGGCAGAGCCCTAACTTTGACACATGACTGAAGTGCCTGAATTAGGAGCACTGATGTCCTGTTACTGTTCAGAGGAAGACAGGGAAACACTTTCAGACATCATAGAATCTTTTGGGTTAGGAGGGACCTTTCAAGGTCACCTAGTCCAACTGCCCTGCAGGGTGCAAGGACATCTGCAACTAGAGAAGGTTGATTAGAGCCCCATCCAACCTCACCTGGAATGGTTCCAGGGATGGGGCATCGACCCCCTCTCTGGGCAAGCTGGGCCTGGGTCTCTCAACCTTCACAGTACAAAATCTCTTCCTACTCTCTAGCGCAAATCTCCCTCTTTTAGTTTAAACCATCGCCCCTTGTCTTATCACAACAAGCCCTGATAAAAAGTCTGTCCCCATCCCACCACCTCTCTGGGCAACATGGGCCAGTGTTTCACCACCCTCAGTGTTAAAAAAGAGGGTTGACACATCTTCTCAAAGCACTTTGCTCTCATCAGTGTCACCAGAGGCACCCCAGTGCAGGGTTTCTGCTAATGTCAGTCTGAAAAACTGAGCCTTAGAGTAGTTCAGAATATATATTGTGACCTCCATCCCAGAACCCCAGGAAACAAGGTTGTTAGGCTGTCCATACCAACATCACTCCTTGGAAAGAAACGTCCTTAGCTGCAGAGCTGTAATGGGAAACAGATGAGCTATATAACCCAATAGGCCATTTATGTTACATTTCTGCAAATGCAAGCTTGAACATATGGTTGCATTTATGTTTTGAGTGTGCAGAAAGAAAAAAAAAACCAAACCTTAAACATAATTTAACCCCCTGTTCTTTATCATTTGATTGGCCTGGACTCTTGGAGTATAAACATTATAATGTGGAGACAAGAGGGCAAAATTTCTTAATGTCCTGTAGTGTCTAGACCAAAAGCAATAAATGCTTGTGCTGTCCTGAGCACCTCATTGTGATCACATTATTCAAGGGAGAACTTGTCAGAGGGGTTGAAAAATGGAAGTTTCACCTTTTTAAAACTAATTTGATAACTTCATTATCCCACAAGACAGGGAAGTGATTGGAGCCAAGGCGTACACTAATGTCTTGTTGAATGCTCTTTGATGTGTTTTTTTTTTTACAGCCACTGGAATCAGTCAGGAGTTCTGTATTATCTCATTATAATTGTCCCTGGAGAGGTACTTCGATAATTTTTATTACCATGGGGAATGAAAATGTATGTTTTATTTGGTAATTTCATAGTAATGGCTCCAACTATGTAACAAACTCTCAATGAGCTGAACGGTGGCCCATCATTATGCACTCTCTTTGGAAACACGGGATGCACAGCATGCAGAAATCAGTCAGCAAATGCACTCACTCATGCTGGGAACAGGAGCTGGCAAGACCCTTGTCATGCATTTTAAACAGCATCAGGAACAAAAAGGGTTGAAAGGAATAACCATGGCAGTGGTA
Organism: Chloroceryle aenea; assembly: GCA_013399075.1. Lineage (NCBI taxonomy): Eukaryota > Metazoa > Chordata > Aves > Coraciiformes > Cerylidae > Chloroceryle > Chloroceryle aenea. Next base: position 217,659 of record VWZY01004694.1, read on the forward strand.
GCAGCCTATTATTTCTCAGTGAAGTCAGGTCCACCCTCCAAGACCTTTTCCAGCCTGATATTCCCTAATTTCTTCTCTATGGGGTTAGTATCTCAGACACAGAAGGGCTGATGTCAGACCAAATTTTAGCACCTCTTGACACTTCACTTCTTTCACTTCACTTTCACTTCTTCCCTATGTGTTTTGCAATGTGTCTCAGCCCCCAGGCTGTGTCATAGCTAGAAATGGTGCTGAGACGACCTCCTTGCTTCCTGGGTCTGCTCACAAGCAAACCTCAGATGAACCTTCATGAACCTGTCTGCCCTTCCTGTTCCTGCATCTGCGATAGCTCCTCATAGCATCACACACATCCCTGTCTTCTCACCAGCACATCAGCCAAATGCAGCTGCCACTGAGTACTGTTTTCAAATGCCCCTGAGGCAACACCAGCACTGTAGATACCAACACTGGAAAGCACAGAAACAAAAGATGACCAATAAAAAAAAGGAAAAAAGAAGTGTTAATATTTGTTAGGGAGGAAATAATCACTTCGAATCAAGCACTGGAACAAACCCAGCCTGTTCAGTGCCACGACGGATAAGCCAAGGAAGAAATGATGTAAAGCTCTGTGAGGGCTATAAGAACCTCCAGAGGAGGGGCCTGGAGTGTTGTAAGCAGAGCAGAATAATAATCACAGGACAAAAGCTAGAAGCAGGAGCCTGGAGCAACCATTCCACTAGAGGTAACTCAGAGCTACTTGAGAAGGAGCTAATACACAGCTGACAGCTTTGGCCGACCTCAGGGGATTAGCTTGGAAGTGTCCTGCATTCATCCCTTGGTCCCAGAATGCTTTGGTTGTTTGTGTCTAGATTTGGGTTATATATCTTCAGTTTAGTACCAGTGCTGGGATCAAACTCCAGGCAATACCATCACCTTGGTATTGCCAGAAGAGCACAAAGAACAGTAAGGGAAGGCAGTTGTTTATGAACAGCAGGGTGTTTTGAGTGATGTTATTGGGCTGACCAGAAGCTAAGGGTATCCACAGAGCATGTAGCTAAATTGAATCACTCCTAGTAACTGCAAAAAAAACCCCAAACAACTCCCAGAGGAAAAGTCAATCAAGTGCTTCTAAACACAAAGATAACAACTATTGCTCAACGCCTTTATCCTCCTGCTGGAGGCTGGAAGAACATATTGGAGAAGTATCACTGTGCGCTGCCACGTGCTTGCACTATTCTCCAGGCATCTGCTGTTAGCCACTTTTGGAGGCAGAAAGCTTTGTCTGACCCTCTACAGCCCATCGTATGCTCATATTGTTCATGGAGCAACATGGTTGTAAATTTGACAGCTAAACGTCTGTCTGCTTCCTCTGCAATGGCAAGATGCTGCAAGCTTTGAGACCTTGCTTAAAGCCTGGGAGCCATGTAGTCAAAATCTCCCTGCCTTCAGTCACTGCCTTTATTACCATTCTGTGTGTTTTCTGTGGCAGAAATGATATGGTATGGTTGTCCCCAAAGCAATTTGTATGCTATGACTCAAAAAGAGCCCCAGGCAATAGCTGGCCTGATTTAAGTGAGTGAGAAAAAAATTAAATATCTGAGTCTGTTGAGAATAGTCGTCTTCTAGATCCAGAGATCACTTCCCCCAGATTTTCTTTGTTCACACTCTGCTGAAGGTTACCAACTCTCAAGAAAGAACCCATTTTTTTTAATCTCTTGATTTGTTGCAGTCAAAATATATACTTTATTAGAAAAGATCTACTCGTTAGACCATATAAAATAAGTCCATTCAATTTCACTGTTACAGGTGAGGAGAACCTCACTGCAGAGCTCCATCAGCTGATAAAATGAGAAGTCTGTCTTTATGAGAGGACAGTCTGTCTTCCAGAATAATAGAATGTAATAACAGGCTGGAAAAGACTCTGTGCTCAATCAGGGACAAATAGGTCAGGTTGCTTAGATCTTGTCTACCCAAGTTTTGAGTATCTCTAAGGATGGAGAGCCCATAACCTTTCTGGACAGTCCTTTCCACTGTTTGAGAAGTCACATGGTGATTTGTTTTGCTTCTGTAAGGGTTTCCCATGTTCCAACATGTGTCCATTGCTAGGTTCCCACTAGGCTTTTGCAGGTGGCAATAAGATGTCCACAAGTCTCCTCTTTTTCAGGCTGAGTAGACCCAACTCTCAGCCTCTCCTCCTATGCTGTGTGCTCCATGAACTTGGACATCTCCGTAACCTTCACAGGACTCATTCCAGTGTGCTCATGACTTCCTTGTTCTGGAAAATCCAAAACTGGACACAGTACTCCAGAAGTGGTTTCACAAGTGCTGGTCAGAGGAGGAGAATCACTTCCCTTGACCTCCTGGCTAATAGCAGCCTGTAAGCAATGTAAGCAGTGTGCCACAAGAATGCACTGCTGACTCATGTACAATCTGTTGTGTGCCAAAACCCTCAGCTCCTCTTCTGAAAAGCTGCTTCACGGCCAGTTGGCACCAACCCACATCATTGCAGGGGGATATTGAGTCCTAAAATGCAGGATTTTAATCATGGCTTGAGTGGGAAGAGCAGTTAAGAGCCCTTACATCTCTTTAAGTTCTCTTAATTAAGAGCTAATTTAACTTTCAAAGCTTTACATCATCTCTAGAGATTACCTAGTGAGTGGTGTGTCTTAAAGCACAGTGGTGCCACCAGATCCTACTTCAGACCCACAGCACTCACATGAAGTGCTGAAGAAACTGCTAATGCACTTCACTGGGAGGCTTCCCCATTGAACTGCAAGAGGGATCACAAGGGGACACGTTCAGGTAATGAGGTCCCTGAGAGAGAACACAATTTTCCTTCAGCACAATAAACCCCATTCCAACTCATTAAGAGGTGCAGACATGCTCCCACATTATCTTTCAACAAGTAGCAATTTTTCACACAGATCCTATCAAGCAGACCGGTTTCTATCACACAGATGTATTGCTTCCTCCAAAAGCCATAAGTGTCAGGGCCAGAGTTAATTGCAAATTGATTGAATGGAGTTTACATGAGAAAAAAAAAAAGACAGAAGTTACAAATTCATTAGCTGAGTTGAGAAAATATTTTGGGCTTATTCAGCCCCTCCCATCCAAGGCATTTGTAAATATACACGAACCAAGAACTGATGCTGCCTGTGTGTTGAGGGACATCACATTCCCCCTGTTGAACAAGGGAAAATGCTAAGCCACAGGAAAACATAAAACCATGATGTTTCTCCCCCCAAAAAGTTCAGATGTAGCACCTTGTTCCACCTTGAGCAGCAGGTACTGTCCTACCTGCATAAAGGTGTCCTCAGGCATAACTCACAGACCTGTCTTTCTTCAACAATATCTTAATGCAACCATGTGAAGAATCAAGATCAGTGTTTGTGGATTTTTCTGGATAACAGACAAATTAGAAAATCTAATGGACTGTTATCCTTAGTACGCATGAGCTCTTGAGTTGATTAGTAACTCACTGCTTGTATCTCTCTCCCTTTGCCTGATGTGGCATATCTCCCCAATAACCTCAGTTTATTAACCATGCCATCAGAGCAAAAATTGTCCACTATCATCCTTTTCCTTCCTAAGGGGGAAGTTTTCTGCCAAGTCATCTCAAACTTTCGTCTCCTCTATTAAGAATAAGCTCAACTGCATTAACTCTACTCCATTAAGCTTTCTTCTTGGTTAAAGGTTTCTAAACTGCTCTAGGGGCTGTTGTTTCCTCTTGTTTCATCCTGTGTTTGTTGTCTACTGGGAAACAGAAACACAAACACAGGACAGGGACTGACAGGTTTTTCAAAGTTTATCAGGAAATGACAATTTTTACCACCTGCCATGCAAGTTCTCAGAGCTAGACCACGAGTTTTTCCTTATTGGGAGTAGAAGCTGTGCTAGAAGAACACAATAAATGGAAATAAATTTGGGGAGCCATCAGATAGACCGATCAGCTCCAGATGCTCACTGTGGGCTGAGGTTCAGCTCCATCAGGTGATGCTCATGCCCATCCCATATGTCTCCTACGACTCCATTCTAGCATGTCTTATCTCAGTTGATGGGCAAAAGCTGGCTACTGTTCTTTGAGAGAAATGGAGCTTTCATGTTGTACCTAGAGCCATTAATTACAGAACATGCCATTTCCAGCCCAGTACCAATGTACCTGAAAAATGACCAGATTGCTAAGGCAGCCTTGTAATTTATACATTGCAATAGGCTGATGGATTTAATGACAATAAATTAGCAACACAGATTCCTGAGTACAGTTCTGGTACTACTTGCTGATGACCATGGCATCACCCTTTGGCTAATGGACAAAGCTACACCAGGAAAATGATTCACAAGATTTGGTGCTGTAAATATGTCATTGTCCTTAAACAAATCACCTCAGGGAAAAATTCACAAATAACTCCATATTGACAACTGAGAGGACTTCACTTAAAGTGTGGTGTGGATTGTTTCCTCCAGATTGTTCAGCCTGGAGAAGATGAGACTCCAGAGAAACTTTATTTTGACCTTTCAGTACTTAAAGGGACTTGTCAGAAAGATGGGGACAGACTTTTTAGCAGAGCCTGTTGTGATAAGACAAGGGGTGACGGTTTCAAACTAAAAGAGGGATATCTAGACTAGAGAGAAGGAAGACATTTGTTACAGTGAGTGTTGTGAGACCCTGGCCCAGGTTGCCCAGAGAGGTGGTTGCTGCCCCATCCCTGGAACCATTCCAGGTGAGGTTGGGCTGGGGCTCTGAGCACCCTGCTCTGGTTGCAGATCTCCCTGCTCCCTTGAAAAGACCCCTCCAACCCAAACTATTCTGTGATTCTATGACTGAGCTGCATTTGCTAGGATGGCTAGCAATTTGTAGAAATAAAAGGCATCATCAGAGACAACTCTTATAACTGGCACAGCAGAAAGACCTACAGCTCAGGTCCCACAATGGTTAAAATTTCTTCTCTCCCTTCTGAATCAGGAGTCATATCAGGAGAAAGGATACAGCATCTGAGAAGCTTCTTCTGTTCCCTTAAATTCTAGAGTGAAATATTTTGGTTCCATTAAATCCAGTGACCAAAACTCTCCCAACTGAATTTCTCATTTATTAGCAGAAGACTGACCTAAATATTCATTTGAGTATAGAGCAATGAATCCTCAATGTAAGAGCCCTTCACAAACTAGACCCTGTGATAAGTGGCTGAGACATAGACAACCAGACAGCATGCAGAATTCTCATTTCAGTGGGAAAAGTGTCACCTATAGATATTTCCTATCATCACTGTTGAAAACCATCAGTCCATGCCATGACATTTATGTTATTGCTGGTGATTAGCTAAAGTTGCAAGATCCTCAGCAAGGCATCCACTTTTAAGGTCAGCAGCTGTGAAGATGACTTGTGCCTCCAGCAGAAGCATTAAGGACAGCATTCTCAGACAAGACTTGTAAAACTCATCCACCCATGTTTGGTTTCCAGCCCATCACTCACCAGAATGGCATCTCTTAGCTCAGTGTAAAAAGTCAACGATCCTACAAATTTAGATAGCTAAATTTTATGCTATTGCCCAGGTAGCATTAAAGTAACTCAATTACCTGGAAATGTGATGGATAGTGGCAACATTGCCTGGTCACAAACTTGTGCCTGCCTCCCATACTGTTGAAGGGTAGAGGTCTAAAAGCTAAGGGGACTGAGCTGCTCTTCTGTTCAGAAAATAGAAAGATCAAAGGTTGAACGTTATGTCCTGGGCTTTCCCTGCACACCTGCACTCCAAGATAACCACAGGCTCCCCTGTACAGTGCTCGACAACTGTTGGAGGTGCTGTACACTCCCTACCTCCAACCCTGACTTGCTCCCTCATGCAGCTTGCTCCTTGACACCAACGGCCTCATCACTGAGGAAGACAAAGGTTTGCAATCGAAAGTGCAAACAAAAGATCTGAAACTTTTGTTGGCTTTTGGAAAGAAAAGGTTTCAGGTGTATTCTCAAGCAGTCTGACATATGCTGAAGGGACAACTTGCTCACAGCTACAGAGCACTGCTGATCTATATTTCATGCTTCTGATTCCCTCTTCAAGCAACAGACACTCAGTTTCTGTCTCCTACAAATAATTATTTCTTTCTGGATTCCACCATTTTCTCTCCTTCGAGCTTGCAGCATTTCTAGGATCATGTCAAAATGACAAAATTCCCTAAATTATAGCTGACAGCGTGGTAAGAGTACACACATCCATCAATACCAGTGGTCTTGTACTTTGCTCTCTTAGCTTTTCTTAGAAATTGCTTACCACCTTTGCAGACACATTGCCAGGAAGACCAGGAAATGTATTGATGAAGGTCTTACCCAGGTGAAAGAAAGCAGCCCCCACACTCAAGTCTTTGCAGCATCCAGATCACAAGCTTTCTCTTCTCAGTTTAAATATTCTCTTCCCTTTTTTCTCTCAAAGATTGTAAAAAGGCAAGGGAAAGATCAGTCACTGCATGGCTGACTATCATACTCCCTCCAGATGTATATCTGGAAGGTTTTGGTGAGTTCAGACAAGTTCCTTGAGTATCATGTTGCCCATTATAGACCAGAATAGTCCCAGAATATTTGTTTGGTACCAACACTGAAGACAGATTACATTTACCAGAATAAAATTTCAGATGTGTTTCTATTGTTTTCACAGTTGAGAGTGGGAAAGTTTTTATTTTTGAAAATGCTTCAAGCACTTTAAGAACCTTCTTCATTTGTTTGCTTTAATTTTTCTTCAAATTCTCTCTTGCATTTTATCTTTTGCAACACCTTCTAGAATTTTTCAGCATCTCTGTCTTCGGAAGAGTTGTAGGTTATCAGACTGAGAATTTCATTTTCTTGTTTGCTTGTTTAGCTGTTTCAAAGATGAGAAACAGTTTGGGGAAAACATGGAAGATGAATACCTAAGACAATGAAAATTTTAATAATAATGTGGAAAGTCAAGACAACCTTATTTTTTTGTGCTAAGCATGAAGCAGAAGATTGAGGAAGAAAGTCTTTATTATGAAGCTACAATAATTCTGAAATAGGAAGGCTTTCTGTAATTGGCTTCAGAAGTGTTTGATTTGAAAAGTCATTTTTGCTTCATCATAAATGGTGAAAAAGAAAGGTGTTAATGAGATAGTTAGACTGACATACACACTGAGTTGATTTGAACTTATATTTACAGTATCATACTAATTTTGCTGAGGCAAGTAATTTCCTTCCCCCAGGAGAACCAGATTTTGCATTGTAAATCAGGGGAAAAAAAAAGGGAATCACAATTAACCACTTTCTTGTTGGGTTTCCTTAACGGTTTATTTAGCAATTAGCTGCCTTTTGACTCCAGTATTTTATTAGACAAAATAATAGGTCAGCACCAACTTTCCTGAGTGTGAAATCCCATCTCAAATCAGAAAAAAAAACTTAATGCTGGCATGTCACTTTAGCCTCTGCTGTGTGATCCCCAGGAGACTCGCCCTTTCTTCCTAGAGATCAGCCTCAAAAGGCCAAGCAAGATACAACTGAGAAACCCACCTACTGCTGCAAACACACTTCTGGGTTTGAGGGCTCCAGGAGGCTGAATAAATAAGCTATTCTTGTTCTTCATTATGCAACATCTCTGCAATTCCAGCCATATAGCTAGCACACAGTCCTCTAGACCTGGTTCCTCCAAACCTGGTTCTAAATTCCCACATGGGATGATTCTAGAGATCCAGAGGAAACAAGGAAATGACAGAATCATAGAAGTATAGAATTATTTTTATTGGAAGGGACTTTAAAGACCATCTAATTGCCATGGGCAGGGACACCTTCCACTACACTAGGTTGCTCAAAGCCCCATCCAAAATGCCTAATGTGTTAATGTGAGATACCTCAGTTTAAAGGTGTTGCCTGTTTTCATCTCTCCACCAAAGTTCCAGGGTCCAGGACAGCAATCAGAGCATCCTACAAGAGCAGGCATATGGAGTCAGACCCAAGGGCCACCTTGCCTGCTGCCTTCTCTCTGATGCTGATAAGCAACATATGCCCCAGGAAGCACACTGAGGACATAACCCCTAGTCTCGGGAGCAGAGCTCCATTACTGTAGTTGCACAAAAGAAATGGTGTGTTTTGAGCCTAGGAGGTTAGTGTTATGGGGGAAAAAAGAGGGAGAGAGGTGAAAAAGAGGCAGCCTTGATTCTCTGATTTCTTGAGGAAGAAGAGATCAGTTGTCTCTACATCTTCCTTTCAAATAGCTACAAATCCCACTGACTGACTTTGACCAAGTATCACTGAGATGCAAGGTAACTTAAAGACAAGTTTTGAGGAGAAGGAGAAATCAGGGTGATGAGAGACTGATAAAAAATGTTTGGTTCACCCCAAATGAAGTCACGCAGTTCTGCTGGAAACACTCCTTTAGCTCTGGTGTCATGGGACAAGCTTGTTTTTGATGAGAAAACTGTGATTCATCCACATGGTGCTGCTCACACTTTTGTGTTAGCCAAATGCCCACCCCTCCTCCCACCTCACTTTTGTTTTGCAAGCTCTTCTCTTCAGTTTAAGTACCATGGTAGATCTCTGGATGAATATTATTGCAATATGCTGCTGCTGCTTCTTATCTATTCATCATCCCTTTGCTGAGACTTATCTGGGGATTTAAAGTCTTCTTGATTGTAATGATCTTCAGGAATTAAGGGTATAAAGGAGATCTAAAGTCCCCTATGCCTTCTAGGCATTTCTGTATCTCAGACTAAAAAAGGAGTAAACATCAATTATGCCAAAGAAAAATGCACCATTAACTCTTCAAACGCCCACCCAGGCTTTGTTAACGTGGAGTAGAAATCATTTATAATACTGGGAGCTTGGAGGAAATTTTAGTGGCATGTGATTTAAATAATCAAAGATAAAAAGGGGATAGCCCAGACCTTTGTCAAAGGCCTTATTTGAGATAAACCCTGGCCAAAAATCATGAAGTCACTTCAAGACATTTGGCCCCATGTCTCTGGGAGGTGTCTTCTTGTAGGAAATGCATGGACTTGAGTGTTGGCTGAGCTGTTCTGTGCCAATAACCATGACTGCAGCACTGCACATCCCTCTGACAGCTGCAGTGTGAGGATCCATATGGGGATCCCAGCTGAGGAGCAAGGATCAGTGGTCATCCCTATTTCCTTATCCACTCCTTGGATGCCCCAAATGGGGGTTCACCCACCTTTTTAGAGCTCAGTGGTCCATCCCCAAGCAGGACTCGGTAAACAGAATCCATGAATCATTCCTGCTCCCCTGAGTCCTTCAGCCCCTAGCTCAAACACACAAAGGTGACTTGCCCAATGTATGTGACAGGATCTCAGTATCCAAGACAGTCATAGAATCACAGGATCATTCTGGCTGGAAGAGAACTTTAGGATAAAGTCCAATGGTTAAACCAGCACTGCCAAGACCACCACTAAACCATGTCCCTCAGCACCACATCTACAGGTCTCTTTTAAATCCATCCAGAGATGGGGACTCCACCACTTCCCTGTGCAGCCTGTTCCAGAGCTTGACAGCCCTTTCAGTGATTTTATATTTTTTCTTAATATATAACCTAAACCTTCCCTGGAACAACTGGAGGCTGTTTCTCTTGTCACTTGTTACCTGGGAGAAGAGATCGACCCCCACCTTGCTACAACCTCCTTTCAGGTAGTTGTAGACAAATAACATAAAATAACATTGGCATTTTTCTTCTCACACTCCAGCACAGATGTTCTGCCTCTGTGTGCAGAGCAAGGGCACATCTGGGATACACTTGCTGAAAAGGAAGCAAGCTCATCCACAACCACGTGGAGATGGGGGTAGAAGGGACTATTTCTCTGATTAAATCAGTAGGGAAGCTCCATCTGAGAATTGCCTGAGCTGAAATGGAAATGCCAAACATCTGGTTATCACTTCTTTCAAATATATCCTTGCTCCTTTCTTCCCCCAGGGAAAAACAAATAATAACAAAACCAAAACAACCAATAACCTCAGGTTTAACACAAGAAGACAGAGAGTTCATAATTCCTGCCAGATGCTTCCGTGACAGGGTCAGAGATGAGCAGGCTCGCTCTCAGCCTAGGCAGAGTAGAAAGATTTGCTTTCTGAGTTGACAAGGCCTGAATTCCCACAAAAGACCATATGCTCAGACAGCCACAGTACGAGGAACATGACTGTTTTCTGAGGAGGGTGTCTCTAATTCTTCTCTCTCACTTAATCTGGACAGAGATTCCCATCTTCCAGTCAGGAACCTTCATGAGATGCAATGACCAGCAACAGGCTGAACTGAGAAGGTGCAGAGATCTCTGGTTCTTTCCCCACATGGCCTCAGTTTCTCCAACCTTGGTCAGGCTGGAAAAAAAAAGGGTAAAAATCCACCTGTACTTGCCTTATTTTCTCAGACAGTTCTCTCCAGCTATCCCTTCCCCCAGGGACAAACCATGCACCCAGACTTCACCCAGGTCTCAATCTACCACCGCAGCACTAAGGTGAACAGGACTGAATGATGACACTAGTGCCAGAGTGGACTGTGATAGTCCAGTTCATCACACCTAATCCTTAACACTCCTTAATAAAAGCTTCTATTTTTCCCTTTAGGGTGGAAATTTCTTCCTTCTTAGGGGCACCTCTTTACACTTTTTCCTTTTTCCTCTTTTTTTCCTCCCCACACTGCAAGGTTTTCTTTACAATAAGGTTAGGAGAGAAGGGGATTTTTAGCTATCGCTTACTTTACAGACCATTTCTCATTCTTCCTAGTGCTCCTGGTAATACTTGCTGAAAGACAAAGCTATTCATCTCAGCACACTCCCAGCCAAGTGTGGTTTGAAGCAGTTCACTAGCACTGTCAGAAGAGATATTACTCGCTATAAAAAGCTGCCTTGTTCCCTCAAGTTGCCGCACTCAACGTGTGACCCTTTTTCTGCTGAAAGATTGGCACAATGATAGCTTACTTGTAGTCACCTGGAACTTTTCTGGCTGGAAGATATTTTATTGAAAATCACATTGTACCAGTCAATCACCAACCCACCACCATATGTTCTTAGAGCAGGAGGGTGCCCAGTGTGCTCGTTAAACTGCAGGCTGGGTGACCCTCTGAGAAACATCACCACCATGGCTCTGCTGAGTGCTGATGGGACCAGATGGGACAACTTGTGTTTATCTTGAATGCTTTTGCTTGCAAACTTCAGGCTTGATCCTCCTCACTTTGGCCCCAGGTGGATCCTTTCTGGCTCATGTGTGTTATCTGACAGTAGCAAAAGCTTCTGTGGTCAATTCCAATGGGGTTGCTCTTGGGAGAGAGTGGGACAGAAAACAGCTTGGAGATACTGATCCCAAAGCTAGGTGAGCAATCACTTCAGAGCCAGCAAATAGAGATGATGAAGCAGGTCAAGGTCAGCCCAGGGAGCTCTTCAATCCACTTTGGAGCAACAGAGAAATGCAGGAGGTAGGATGTTCACAAGTTGCTGAATGAACATCTTCCAACTGTCCAGCATAAGGCTCCTGTTGGGCCACTGGGATGATCTGTGGCAACCTTAAGGTCCTGCAGAGAAGTGCTACCACAAGTTACATGTGCCTGTTCTTCAAGGGGGAGAGACATGTTCTGCTATACTTCTGTCACCCAGTTTTATAATAAACCCACTCAGTTTCTCCAAGACAGCTTGAGTATGACAGTAATTTTCCTTCCCTTGATGCAGATTGCTAAGATGTTGGTGGGACCTTTCTGCTTCAGATAAATCATCTCCAGCCTAGAAACCAAGACAGCTTCCCCATGCACAGCCTGCAGGGCTGTCAGTTGTGAAGGCTCTCAGTTTGCAGTAGTGACATGATACAATTTGTAAGATCCATCATAATCGTTAAAGGGAGTAGGAGTCATAATTTTTTTTTTGTATATGGCAACATCTCAGCATGTAGTTTGGGTAAATCCACACACATTTATTTGTTTCTATTTAATCTATCCTAGGTCTAAGGAAGATTGAGTGTAGAAAGTGCAAATGTCCACTAAGTGGGATGCTACATACAACTGTATGTGAGAATCGTGCCACAGCCTCTGCTGAACGAGTCTTGTTCTCACTCTTCATCCCTGTCCCTCTCTGACCTCTCTCCTCCCCTCTATCCTCTGAGATTCCCCCTCCCATCTAAGTTCTTGCAGATATTTTTACCTATTGGCCAGGGTTCACCGCTCAGTTCTACCCTCTTGCAATCATCACCTCTTGCCCTGAGGCTGTTTCTGAACCTTGAGAGAGCAGCTACCTCTGGAGAAGTAGAAACCAACCTGGGGACAGCCACAGTCAGTTCTCCCTCGCTAGTTTTACACCCACAGTCACAGAGAAAACCAACAGCCTTTGCTACATGCAAATCACATATGCACATGCATGTACAAGGAGTCTGAGCAGGCAAGCAATTACCTGCAGAAGAGAATAGGGATTGATTTCTGTGCCCGTAGAAGATGGATCTGAGCACCCCTGGGCTTTGGGAGGATTTAATAACTCCTCCTAGGTAGAGGAGTGCTCTCCCTGTAATGCCAGCAGTCATTTCAGCTGAGCAGTCACGCTGGCAGTGTGACTTGATTACTGTATGCCCTGACTTCGCAGGGCCAGTGCACAGACAGTATTAGACTATGTCCATGCTACTAAATAAAGCAGTCCAAAGATCACCTCCTGGACCAGGGAGTGCAGCTCTCTTCCAGACAACTAAACTTTTTACGCCACACCAGAGTCAGGCAGCCTTGCTCACCCCAGCTGCTAGGATGCCCTTGGCTTGTGTTATCCCTTGAATCACACTTAGATATTGATTGTAACAGTGCTTAGCTGATCTTGGTCAAAATCAGTGCCAATGAGCACACTAACAAAGCCTGTGGATCATTGTAAACAGCATCTGGACCAGCTGTTCCATCGAGTTGGCTGGTATAGAAATAGTTTTAGTGTACACTAGCTCTGCCCTGTTCTCCTATCCATCCCCATCTGGCTGCTCCCAGACTCCCTACACCAGCCTTGGGCTTTCCTAAGCTACAGAGCTGCAGCTGTGCCCCCAGATGTGCCTGCACACCCATCTGCACCTCTCAGTACAGCACCACTAGCTATGGGGGAGTGAGCACTCTTGAAGGGACTAGCCCTGGATCTGAGCAACTCATTTTTTACTGACTTCCAAACAGGTCGGGTCTCTAAAAATCCTTTGGACAGCAGGGAGTCAGCAGCCATCAGGTCCTATTTTACTGCAGTTAAAAGATGTGATCCTTTCCTGCCTTGAGACAGCAACAGGCTCCCCAAAAACCTTTCCACAGATCAGCTGGGGATGTAGCAACCCAGTGTCTTTACCAGGGAAAGGAGCCATGTCCTTCCCCTGGAATTCCACTGAACCTGTTACTTGGAAGGTCCAAAGAGTTGAGTCACCTGTCACCACTCCTTCCTACTCCTCAGGGAGCTGAGTCTTGCCCACTGCTGCCCACAGGGAGCACTCCTTTCTGCAACTGACTTTCTAAGAAAGCTTGTGAAAAATCCTTTCTCCTGGCTTTGCCAAGCTTAGTTGCAGGGATGACCCTTTCCTTGATGCATTCAAAGCCTTTGGTTACTCTTCAAATGGCACCTTGCACCCACCTTTAGTGCCTAGAGACTCCTCCACAAGGTTTTATGACTAAGGTTCCTCTCCATTTCTGCTGTCAGAACAGATCAGCTTTTCCTGGTTGACACTGTTTAGGAATGGGTTAGTTTCTATTTATTCTTGTTTGGTTTTTTTTTTCATATATTTGCACTGAATTTTACGTCTTGGTTCTAAACCCCATATAACACTTTCAATTCTTCTTCCCTAGCATCTTGTGTGTGTATTCCACTCGTTCTGGTTTTGTTTATATATCTAGACTTCCCAAAAGTGACTGAAATAAGAGAACTATTTTCCTGGTACTAAAAGCATCATCCTCACATTTGTTGATAAGAAAGTACAAACAGACCAGAGCAGCAATGCTGAAAGACAGGTGTGGGTCTGGAGTCCCTCAAGGACAGGAGAAGCTGTCTCAGGTGTCCTCACTCACATCTGCTACATGGAAATTGAGCCAAAGCATGAGCCTGGCCATTAACTTCATTAACTGCTCAAATGCTGGGTGAGGTAAATGCACATATAGGCTCATCATGTGGGTTTTGGACTTGCAGCCTGAGTCTGTGCTGTTTGGGAGGGTCTCTTTAATGAGTTATGGATCAGTTTTGGGGCTGGACCAAGGAAGGTCAGTGAAGGGAGAGAATGCCTCTAAACAATAGGCATGAATCCAGCCCATGGCACTGACCTTCCTGCCCAAGAGAGGCAGGGAGCTTGTCCCTGAGCAAAGCAGGAACTGTGGAGGCACATTTATTATTTTATTGCTTTCACAAGAAATGAAAATATTATTAATGAGTGTAATTTATAAGCAAGGGAGCAGACAAACCCATGCTTTTCATGAGCTGCTGTGCACTGCCTCGGGAGGGCAAGGGAGGAAGCGATGGGTAGATACCGGCTATTGTGTCTGGTTTGCAAGGTTACTTGTTCTGATAGAGCTTCATTTCACATCTATCTTGGAAAACAAATTCCCTTTCAGGCCTTTTCATAATGAAGAATAAAGAGGCTATTGTTACAGAAAGCTAATTGTGCTTTTAAGCCATTTTCTACAGCCAAGCTCCGCGTTACTTTGGAGAAGCCAGGGAGCTCAGGCTGCTGCAGAAGAGGCAATGGAAACCTCCCACATCCACCTGTGACTACCAAAGGAGAGATCCTTTTGCCCAGGACTGAGTAACCACTGTCTGTTACAAGTCTTAATTTTGTTTCAGGAAACTGCCTTGGTTTGGTTTAGTTTGGTTTTGGCTTTTTCCATGGGGTGGAGTTTCTATTGTCAGGGTGCAGAGGTTCACACTGTCTGTGGAGATATGGTCTGCAGGGAAAACAAACACTGCTGCAGACAGGTGAAATTCCACACCAGTTAACAAGATGGTTTTGTCTCCCTGCTTTACCCAAATCCATGCACCATTTGACCTGCTCTGAATGACATGTAATGGTTAAAAAACTTACTGCTCTTGATTTTCTTTCCTGAAATTCCATTATATTCTTTAATGTTAGTTGAGCTGAATTATATTTAGAAATGTTTCAGCCTTGTTAGAGTGGTTTTAAGACAATTTAGAGTCAGGAAATGTTACCCAGAGGGAATACAGGAAGAGCAATCATTAAGGATGCTTGTCATTAGACTTTTAACCTTCGTGCTTTCCCTGTCTCTCCCTGCCAGGCAGCTCCAGCGAGGCTCATTCTTTCCACAGCTTGTTCATTTATCTCTATCTTTCTGGTCTGACTGAAGTCAAACACCAATTAATGCTATTAAAGAAGAGTTGTTACGTAGGTACCTTCAACTGGAGCATCTTCTCCCTGCTGTCTTTATCTTTTTTCTCAGTCTTTTAAAATCCCACTGGTGCTCTCTAGACAAACTGCATTTTCTCAAACTACATCAGGGAGACTGGCTGTGTTTTGCTCTTCCTGGTGACCCGGTGTTACAGGTCAATCTGCTGCCAACTGAGCAAACAGGCCAACTGCCAGCTCCTCCACCTTCAGTAGTCTGGCCAGCATCCTAAACTAAGGGTCAGACTCCTCAACATCAAAAGATTGGCTTAAAATTAGCCAAACAAAGACTCAGAATGATAACATGGGCTTGTTTTATTCGCATCCTGAGTTTTCACCATTAAGCTAAACCAGGATAAGTATTTTTTGGCTTCTAGAAACGGGGCAGGACAGACCATGAATCATGGAGATATCCTAAAAATCTCTTTCTCACTACTTTTTGATATGTTTTTCTTTTTTCCTCCTTATGCAAGGGTTATCCCTGAACCACAGGGAACTTCAGAATAGAAGAGAGATTCTTGCAATATTCACAAGAAAGTCAGTGACAACGAGAAGCTTGTATTGATAGGTACATATCCTTGATTCTTCTTGCTTCTGTTTCCTTTCCTACACCATTGCCATTAGAAAGTTGTTAGGTAGATACGAGCACTCCCCACATCATCCTCTGGCAGCCCTGTGGGAGACCCATCTCCTTGGGGAGCAGAACCAGCACCTGAGGTGCTCTGTGCACCCCTGCAAACCAGGACCAGCCACACTGTCACCATTGCTAAGCATCTGCACACCCTCTATGGGGGAAGAGCAGATCTCCACTGGAAGTAGCACCCAATTGCAAGACACAGGATGAAAATGGTAGGGAATTTCTCCAAGGATTTCTACCACACTGCAGTCGTTATCCTTCTTCCACTTCATGCGTGATCCAAAGGATGCTTTGTCTTACAGAATGTGCTTTTCAGGCCTCATTGGTCTGGTTAAATGGCTGCCAATCCATCTGATGACAAAGCTGAGGTTCTCCCTGAGTTTTGAAAAAGTCTGTCTGACTCTGTCAGGCCTTCTCAGTCCCTGCTGGACCCTGGTAGCCAAGCCAATAAACATGACTCTGCTGCAGCCACCTCTAGCTGTTCCAACAGCTTTCCATTCCTCTTCCAAAATCCCATTTACAGAGAGGTGAAAAGCAGGTCTGCTTTTCATGTGCATCTCAGACCAAGCCTGCTCTGACATGTGAAAAGCATGTGTCTCCAAGATCTGTATTTAGTCTGAGAGCTGCAGCAGTTACCACAGGAAGGGAAACAGGAGCTGGCAAACTTTTCCCAGCTGAGGTTCGAGTTGAGATTTAAAGAGCTCTGCTAGAGGAAGGTCTCCATTATATGAAGGGATGGATCTGTCTCCAGATGAGAGAAATTCATGCTATAAATTATGTTTATCCCCTGCCATTCTGCAGATGGATGATTTTGGGGCTGAGGCATGAGCCTTGTGCTATTCCCATCTCTTCCATCAATACTGACAAATCCTTTACAGCTTTTCTCAGCTCCCACCAACATCAACACAAAGATTTGTGGAGATTTCAAGGGTCATCAGAAACACTGCCGAACATCCTTGGGACTTCATTTCTTCATCAATACAGCTCACCTCACAAAGGATCTTCAGCCTTTACTCCAGGAGAACAATATTATATCACTGGAGAGACAGCATGAGCAAAGGCCAAAGTCATTGTGCTCGTGTAGGTGCCATTAACAAGCACAGACACAAAAATCAATGCCATGATCTAATCTCTAGATGCACACTGACCCCCCACCACCACTTGACACACCCTCCACAACCCACCCCACTCTCTGCAGGTAGACTGACATCTTCCAGCACACTGGTTACCCCTTCCCAGAGCCCTGTTCTTGTGAAATAGAAAGCTCTGAAGGAAAAGAAATCAACTCTGTAAACAGCAATATGTCTGTAAGGTGAGGAGGAAGGAGAGACAGAGGCTTATTTAAAATTAATGTCAGTCCCAAAAGATGGTTCTTCTGTCTCTGTAGATCCAACTTATTGCAGCTGCAGTTCTTATAGCCTCCTGGAGTCAAAGGGGACAGAACCACTAGCAGGACTTTATTGTATTCCCATGGCTGAATGTAGGGGTTGTAACCTGAGCAGCTGCTGATGCTCATCTGAATGCAAAAGGTGTCAGAGGTGATCTCCAGCTTATCTCAAGTGCTGTCACAGCTGGAAGGTGGAGAACACATAAGACACATGATTTCAGTATTTTCTTCACCCTCGCTGGGGTCAGACAGCTTTTCCTTTTTGGTGATAGTCTAGTTCCCATCATTAGGCCACTGCAAGTCCTCCTGTGGCTTGGGTGGCCTCTAGGGTATGACAGCCTGCAGGAATTGGGTGAATTCCAGGATGAATGTGTTCCAACATCATTGTCAGTCACAGAAACCATCAGATTTCTGTGACATAATCCCACTGGCACCAGTGGCTGAGGCAGCTTGTCACCCACAAGAAAGTACTAAGTTCTGCACTTGCCAAACCTTTAAAGCACAGGTGGGTCGGAGGTGGCCACCAGTCATCCTTCCATACATGCCACACATCTTTCTGAGGCACTCCACTGTCTGTTTCCACACTCCTGCTTGTACAAAAGCAGGATTTTATTTGCTCTAGAATTGTTTGAGCATAAGTCTGATGGTCTGCTTCATGCTGTCTTGTCTCAGAGGTACTTAAAGCAACTAATGTCTCCTTTTTAGACCATGAACATGCTTTTTTTTTCTGCCTGCTTTGTCAAGGATGATTCTAGGTCTTTCTGGAAGTGTTTCTAGTGCTAGATCCCTGTGCAGTATACTTCCATTGTTTAATTGTCCAGAGTTTAGTGGTGGACTTGGCAGTGCTGAGTTAAGCTGGATTTAAAGCTCTTAAAGGTCTTTTCCAACCTAAACAATTCTATGATGCTATGTTAATTGATATCCTGGCAAAAACAGCTTTTCATCTTCAGGGCAAATCACTGGCCTTTCCCCATTTTCCTTCTCTTCTTTGTCCCTTCTCATGGCAGGAAAAGGAGATGATGCTTCATCTTTCTCTCCTAGATTGTTTTTTTCTGCACAGTGAAGTACTCTTCAGATTTCTCTCTCAATGGCTTGTAGTTAGCCTCTTCTGCCAGGGCTAACTGGAAACCATTAAAAATCAAGCAAGTCATAACCAGCGATTGACAGAAATACAGATACCTCCTGACTGCCTTCTATTTTCTGCTGACATCCATGGTTTGCAGGTGCAGGCAAAGTACTGTTTAATATGTCTCTCTCTCCTACATTTTCTGAAAGTTTTGATTCTGGAGGGTCTCTCATATGTCCACTTATCACCTACAAAGTGTTTATGTCTTTCACTTTCCTCTAAGTATCATGAGCTGCTCAGAAAGCTGTCACATGTGAATAGTTTGACAGAGGTTAGACTTTTCCCTTGGTGTCCAAACTCTAAGCACTACAAAGCAAAGGGGACAATGTGATTTAACAAACCCATCTCAGATCTGTGTGACAGTACAAGTCCCCACAGCTGACAAGGAGACAGGCATAGAGAAAATCTGTGACTGAAGATAGAAGCATCACATTGGGCACACAGACCAGCTCCACACCAACACCTAGCAACTTTGGGGAAAGCTAAGTCAGATCACAGCTCTACCCAAAAAGAAATAAACTAGAACTTTACCTCTTTCTCACCTCAACATGAAGGTGTGAATAAGCACATGATGATAAGCAACTCTAAGCTAGTCGAGTATAGGAGAATGACTCAGCAGGACATCTTCTGTCATTCCCTACATAAGGTCCCCAGCCCACCCCTCAGCCTGCTGTCTTCATCTGTCTCTGCTTCTCAAACCCATCTTTTGTAATGCTAAATGATAGCAGGTCTTGTTCCCTGCCTTGCAGGCTTCTCAGCTAAATTTAAACTTGGCTAATCTCGTTATCGAGCTCACCCTGGTGCCACCATGTTCTTTGGATGCCCCCACCATCATTAGGAATTTATCCAGGGAAACAAAAGGGCATTACTCCATGCAGGGAATGGAGAATTAGTGGAGGGGTGGGGTGTGCTTTGCAATTGTCCCCATAATCACTTGCTTATGTGCAATTAGTGGCTTTAATCTCCATCTCATTGCCACTGTAGCAGTGTGCAAGTGTGGGTATAGGTGTCTGTACAGCTGCAGACATGCTCAGGAGACAGCATACACAGGTCAGAAATGCACCACAGGAGGTGAAGTGTGTTTCAATTACAGAAGAGTACAGTGGAGGGGTCTCTGAGTGGGTACAAACCAAAAAATTTGGACATATCATCAGTTAGGATATCAACTGATGACAGAGCATAGTTGACAGGAGGTTGCTGGTGTAGAAAGACACCGGATTTGCTCCTACAAAAGGACAACATGATTTGAGACCATCCTCCCAAGGGACATAGCTGGTCACAGGTGTGCAGGGCCATATGGCATTCCAAGATGGAAATGGGGTTTATTTGCCCTCCTGATTTCTTAACACAAAAACAAGGGGATATTGAAAACTAAGGAAAAGGAGAAAAAATAGAGCCAAAGGAGGACAAGGCCTTTTTTTTTGTACTACTTTTCCAGATCCACATGAGTTAATCCCTATCCTGGTATGTTGATGAGCTTCCAATCTTAATACAGTTTGACAGGCAGTTGTGTGAGCAGAAGTTGTAAAGTTTGGTATCCTACAGACCTTAGTTCCATGTTGGGATTACCTTGTGTCTAAATTTGTCTGAATTATACTGTTCCTATATGCACTGGTATCACTTCATACATCATTACCAGCTTTAATTCCTTTCCAGCTACCAATTTTACCTGGAGGTACGTCCCCAGTCAAGGCTGCCTGACATTCAACCATTGCAATGTCTTCAAGATTATCACTGGAGATGGGGATGTTGTTCCTCAATGGGTTGTGAAGGTGTCCTACAGGAACAGGAGGGTATTGGGAGTCAAGTGAGTGGGCCAGAGGACAGCACTTCTGAGGGTCTGGGAGAGAGATGTTTGGGGTTAGGGTCGCTCTGTGTGATGCCCAGAATACCAGTCAGGGAAAGAAGCAACATAAGTTGATCAATATGATAGTCAAAAAGGAAAGCTTGTCCAAAGTCATACAATCAGATGCTGGTGTTAAGTTGCCCATCCAACCCTCCCATCCCATCTAATCCAGTGACAGAGCTTCCAGCCTTGAATTCAACTATTTCTACCACTCACAACTCTGCCAAAAGATGCTGGGTTTCTTCTTTCTTTTATCTGGAGATTATTTTTTTCCCATTTATTCTTTTAGATAATTTGAGAAAGATGCTTTCTTCATATCTCACCAGATTTTGAACAATGCACAGGAAAATATTTTTCTCTCTCAGGCTCCCCTCCTGAGAGATGGACCATTACAGTCATTCATCTCTGAGTTTCTGGCTGTGTGTCCTTGGGGTGAAGACAAAGGAAGAGGTCGCGGATTTTGCTGCTGAGATAAAGCCTGCAGAAGTGAGACTTCCGAGCACTGATCCATTACAACCCAACTTGTTGTTTCCAATCTGATTTTCCCAGCACCCCACATTTTCATTATTATTTTTAGGGCCTGCTCCCAGGACACAAGTGTATTTGTTGCTCAGTGGGGCTGCCAGGATCAAGCACTTCAGTATCAATGTTGCTTCATCTCAGAAGTGTAGCTATGAAGGAGCAGAGTGTATTTTTTATTGAGTTTCTGGGTTTGATCTCACCAGCTTTTGTGATGAGGGGAGCGTGTGTTGCTTTGACCAAGATCAGAACCACAGCAGTATTTTGTATATTGGTTAGTTGAGGGAATTGCTCTGGCTTGGCTCATTATGGAAGAGTTTCTAGATGATGGCTGCATGATGGTTTGCATTAATTGCTGCAACAAATTTCTCTGGAGCTCTTAATGGCACAAGAAACCTTCAGAGTTTTTAAGCACCTACCTCTGCTTTTGGCAACCTGGGCCACGGTCTCACCACCCTCATGATAAAAAAAATAATTATTATATCCAATATTAATCTCCCCTCTTTTAGTTTAAAACCATCACCCCTTGGCCTGTCCCAACAGNGCCTATGTTTGTGATTGAGATTGTCCCAACCCATGGGCAGGACCTTGCAGCAGGGGGCAAAAAGGCAGGAGGGAATAGAGAAGGGACAGTCAGACAGCTCTGTCTGTAGCAGGGCAGGATGGGCACAAGTGGTGTTTGAGTAAACAGTGACTAGTCAAGCTGTCAAAGCAAGGCTGTAAGTTGGAGGCAAGTCTATAAATGTCAAAGCTGCTCCACGTGGAGACACGTGATGTGTACCTGTGAGTTTATGGACCACTGGGACCACTTTAGGATGTATTTACAGGGCTGGGGATCGGTAGGGCGTGGGCACATCCAAGAGTGTGTGACTGTGGCTGTATAAAGAGGACACAGCTCTGACACTGTGTACGTGGAAAAGCTGCAAAATATGCTTTTAAAATTATTTTGCAAACTACAATTATGCTGCCCCTTTCCAGTTCCCCTCCAAGTGCTCTCTCCTCTCCGAGACGATGCATTAAAGCATGGAAAAAGTGATACTTAACATTGAAATTCATCATTAATTCCTCTGTCTTTTATTGTCGTAACATTAGCCATAATGAACTCTCCTTGCACTGATGTCGATTTGGTGTGTCACTTTCCCTAGAAGTGCTTCATAACTTAGCATTAATTAATGGTGACTTATTGCAAATTGTGTTACAGAGCTGATAGCACTTCTGGGTAACTAAGTGTCACCAACTGCAGCCATCAAACTTGCTGCAGTAGCTGAGCATCATACAGGATTAATTGCTGTATCACACAAAGACATCACCTTTGGATATGCATAGGAAAGTCTATGGCTTGGGATTTTAACTTGGTTTGATTCTTAAGAATTATAAGAATCAGAAGATTATGGAATCATTGTAGAAGCAGAGACTGGTTTTGGTTGCAAGGAACCTTTCAAGGTCACCCAGTCCAACCCTCCTGCAGGGAGCAGGGAGATCTGCAACCAGAGCAGGGTGCTCAGAGCCCTGGCCACCTCTCCTGCAATGGGGACAGGGATGGGGCAGCCACCACCTCT
>VWZY01004694.1:242037-285358 GCA_013399075.1 Chloroceryle aenea
AGCCAGAGCAGGGTGCTCAGAGCCCCGGCCACCTCCCCTGCAATGGGGACAGGGATGGGGCAGCCACCACCTCTCTGGGCAGCCTGGGCCAGGGTCTCCCCACCTTCACTGTGAAAAAATAAACTATCTAGTTTAAATCTACCCCCTTTTAGTTTAAAACCATCACCCCATGTCCTGTCACAGCAGGTCCTGCTGAAAATTCTGTCCCCATCTTTCTTCTAGACCCCTTTTAAGCACTAAAATGCCACAACACTGGGAAAATCAGGTAAGAAGTTTTCACCTCTCCACAGTGCCACAACTGCAGCTGCATGAGGACTGGGGCAGGTTGAAATCTCAGGCATTTGGTGATTTGACCCTGATCAAGAGCAGTCCTGCTCCTACCTGGCTGCATTTCCATGATGCCTGCAAGGTCCCTTCCAGTTTGGAAGCTGCTGTAGATACAAAGGTGGGACCACCTCATGGAGCTTTGGCTTCCAAAGGATCTGCCTGCCTTTTCCCACCCAGACTTTGCTATCTCACTGCCTATGCCCAAACACAGCTGAGTGGGATCTTTCCACAGGCAACTTGGGCCATAGGGAAGTTTGGCCTAAAGTAACACAATACAGCTCCTGAGAGACAGACTGCAGCCATACTGATGCTGACCACCCTCCTAGCCCTGAACTGCCCTCCCATGCCTCTGTGACTACTGTGGTGAGAAATCCATAGCTGCATGCTGACTGAACACTTCTGGGGTTCTGTTCATACTGTTGCTCTCCTAGCTTCCAAACCAAGGTGTCCTCATCCAAACTGGCTCTAACAAATGGTGTTTGGCCTATGCCAACTGTTTAAATTTCCAACTGCTGAGACCCATGGCCCAGAACTGCTAAATTTACTAGAATAGATGTACTGTGTGTCACAGGTGTTCATCTGTAACCTACAGACAGGGTTTTTTTTACCTCCTTGAAAGAACAACAAAGATGTTAAGTACTTTGGGAGATGCTCAGATACAGCAGCACTGGGAGCATTAAAAACAGCTAGGCAAAGACAGACAGATGGGAAGACAGCAAGACACCAAGGAAAGCAAAAGGAGACAGGATGAACCAGGAGATAGTCACAGAAAGGTAGAAAAATAGATGAATGGACAAACAACCAAAGAGCTGCCAAGTATCCTCTACTTGGACAGCCTGGGGAGGGAATGAATCACAAAGAATTTCTCAGAATCACAGAATGATAGGGGTTGGAAGGGACCTCTAAAGATCATCCCCCCTGCCAGAGTGGGACCAAAGCTAGGGCAGGTCACTCAGAAATGCATCCAGACAGGGCTTGAGAGTCTCCAGAGAAGGAGACTCCACAACCTCTCTGGGGAGTCTGTTGTAGCTCTCTGTAACCCTCACGACAAACAAGTTATTCCTCATGTTGAGGTGGAACCTTCTGTGCTCAAGTTTGAATCCATTGCCCCTCATCCTAATTTAATACAAATTGTGTCCAAGAGAAAATGATCACCAAGATACTACACACAGTCCTGGAAGACCAGACCTAACGCTTGGTCTGGAGTGAAATACTTCAGTGGCTGGCAGCTCTTCAATGTACCACTCTTCTCTAGGAGCTAAAAGCATACAGAAAAGAAGCAGCATCTACACAAGCAATCTATCTGTCTGGACACAGCAACAAAACCCTACCCAGGTCAGGTCTTGGTGGCTTCCAGAGCTGTCTGCACCACTGACAAGGGAGATACAAGAGACTAACTTCACAGATCTGCTTCCTTCAGTCCCCTTTATCACCAACAGGGTTAAGATCACCCCAAAGAACAGTAGGAATTTACTCCAGAAGGCAGAAAGTCACATCTGACTGGTTAGTGAAGGAGTCTGTGGAACATTGCTCAGATGACTTGTCCTCCCTTATGAATTCAGCAATTTTAGAAGACAGCCTGAGACTCAATAACTCTTCACATACAATAATTTGCCTGAGACTAAAAGATAAAAGAGTCCAACTTTCATCAGCAAAAGGAAAGACCCTAAGAGAAGAGTGTAGTTCGTTACAAGTCCCAGCATCACTTATCAGACTGAACTGTGCCTTTGGCTTAACAGGACTGGGGCTCCTGTCCCAATTTTAGCACTGCTGTGTGCTTTAAATATAACATCATGCTAAGCAGATCTGCTATCCTCAGAGAAGAGACTCAACCACCTCTTTGCAGATATTAAAAATGTAGGCAGAGGCTGGGTTTTAATGAGTTGACCTGGTACTAAAGCTGACTACCACCTGTCAGTGTGCACCTAGGCCTCAGTTAAGAGCTGCCCTTTGTTTAATAGTGTTTTTCCTCTCTCTAACTCCACCTAGCACTTGCCTTCCTTTTTGGTTTGGGCTGTTTCAGAAGACAGAAAACAGCCCCAGGGAGATATCTTCCAAAGTCAATCAGAAATTAATTTCAGGAGGGAGCCCAGTCATAGCTTCTCTATTATTTGTCAATGGCTGCTGACTTCTAAAGTAATCATAGAATCATAGAATTGTTTAGGTTGAAAAAGGCTTTTAAGATCATCAAGTCCAACAGTTAACCCAGCACTGCCAGATCGCCACTAAACCCTGGCCCTCAGCACCATAGCTCCATGGCTTTGAAACCCCTCCAGGGATGGGGACTCCACCACCACTCTGGGCAGCCTGGTGGAGGTTTGACAACCCTCTCTTACCATTCTCCTCCTTGGCCTATCCCTTATGAAGAGTTTGTAGCCATCCATTGCAGCGCTCCTGTTGAGTGAGTCATCCCACCATGTTCCAGGGATGGCAACTATGTCACTGTTTTCCTGCTGCACAATATCTTTCAGCTCCTCCTCTTTGTTGCCCATCAGGGGACAAAAGCAGCCAGCCAAGCATGCAAATCAGATTAACAATTTGCACCTCTGTGAAAGGGATTAGCTGCTCTGCCTGGTGTGGATGCTCTAAGAAATCAATCTGCATCTGTCAAAACCTGTAACCTTACTTGTGTCCCTGACTCCATACTTGGGTTGGTTAAGATAATAATTAATTAACAGCCTGCTTTAGATTGCATCTTCTCCCGTGTTGGATTAATCTTATATTTCCTTAGGGAGATGATTTTCCAGGCTGGCTCTGAATTTATTCTTTGCTGCTGTAATACATGATGGTGTTTGCTTGCTTTCAGGGTCACAGCTACAGCAGGGAAAGCGTAGTGGTTAAAGCAGTGAAGATGGTTTAGGATTGTGTCCAAATCCCATAAATGCCACATGTGACTTCAGATAAGTCACTTAATCACCCTTTCTCACACCCTACATTTACCAGATCAGGCAAGGCAAGCGGATTTACAAGGATGATTCATCCCAAAAAGGGCCAAGGGACATTGCTTCTATTCCTGACTCCACTCTGAAACTTGGATAAAGTCACTTTTCTTGAGCATCCCGGCTTCCCAGCTGCAGAGGAGGGGCAGCACCTGCTCCTTGTTGCTGAAACCTGAGTGGCAGCCCTCAACTGGGGCATCCCCAGCCTTCAGCATCCTTTGGAGAGAAGGTGAGCTTTGTGGATGGCAGCTTTTTGGTAGGATATCACGCTTCTGGGTTCAAATGTGGAGGTGTCACCTGCAGGTGACAGCTTGAAATGAACACTTTTCCAGAGCAACATTTAGGCACCGACCAGGTACAAGTTAAATCCTTAGTATTAAAAGTAGGGATAAGCCTGAACTTCTACAAAGTGGAAATAAAATCCTCTTTGAGGAATTGTCTCCCATACATGGTAAGGAGGAATGAGTGAAGATACCCAGTAAGAGTCAGGGTAATGAATACAATGCACTGTCTGGTGATACTGCAGAAAGCAGCTTCAACAATCCCCATCTCCAAGTAAAACAAGACAATGACCTCATTAACTGAAGTGTTTGGGCAAAGCAACCAACACTGTGGTACCAGTAAGCTCTCCTCCTTTTTGCTTCACAGAATCACAGCATGGTAGGGGTTGGAAGGGACCTCCAAAGATCGAGTCCAACCCCCCTGCCAGAGCAGGACCAAAACTAGGGCAGATCACTCAGAAATGCATCCAGACAGGGCTTGAGAGTCTCCAGAGAAGGAAGACTCCATGACCTCTCTGAGGACTCTGTTCCAGCACTCTGTAACTCTTAGAAAAAAAAAGATCATCCCTGCCTTCTTGACACCCAGCCCTCATGTATTTGTAGACATTGATTGGATCCCCTCTCAGTCTGCTCTCCAGACTAAAAATCCCCAGGTGTCTCAGCCTGTCCTTGTAAGGCAGCTGTTCCAGCCCCTTCATCAAGACTCAGAGCTTCCTTGTTGACCTTCACAGACCAAGGAGGCCTTTCAAGCTGCTGAACTGGAAGGTGCAGGCTCCTTTCTCCCATGCCCTGTTGATGTGACAGTCTGTTGAAGATCAGCAAATGTCATCTTCCACAGCATGGTATCCCATACCTTGCAAATCTTTTCCCCATGGAAAGAGGGGGAGAAAGGAGAGCAGGGGGAGAAGCAGGGGAAGAAGTTGTCAGAAGCTCAGCGTGTCCCTTCAGGTGTGAAAGGGAACATCTCCACTCATCTCTTTCATTCATCACCAGTGTTCAGCCAGGCAAAACCAGGCAGCTGCTGCACATCAGCAGCATGGAGACCTGTCAGAAGCACTCAAACCCCAGGGCCATGTCTTAATAGAGGAGATGATGAAGGGATTTGCATCTCCCACCAGAGCAGCTCTGTGGCCACAGCTAAAGACTGTGATGGGACATCAGCATTCAGATGTCTTGCCTGAAAGTAGGTCATCCTAGAGCCTGTAGAAAGGAGCCAAATAGCCCTGTCTCCTCCCATTTTCCCTTGTCTTTCCTTCCCAAGTCCCCCAACATAGTTCACTTCACTTCTCTTAGTACAACTAATCCCAGTAACACCCAGGATATGGACTATGGTTCTTGCATACTGTTTCAGATAGACTTCTCAAAGGCCTTGGTCCTTGTCCTGCTAAATATTCACCAGGTGTGATTCTTCTTTAGCAGAAATCCCTTAGAGCACTGCAGTGACAAAGTCTACATGCACAGACACTTCATGGAAAGCTCAAGTGCAGATATTTGTAAACATTAATAAGAACCCCTCTCAGGTTTCTCTTTTCCAGGCTAAACAGCCCCAGGGCTCTCAGCCTTTCCTCATCAGAGAGATGTTCAAGTCCTTTCATCATCTTTGTAGTTCTCTGTTGGACTTCTAGTATTTCTCAGTCTCTCTTAAACTGGGGAAAACAGAACTGGACACAGTACTCCAGCTGTGGTCTCACTAGTGCAGAGTAGAGAGGGAGGACAACATCCCTCAACCTGCTGGCCACACTTTTCTTCATGCACCCATTTCTCTCTGCCATGCTCAGACATCTTTCCCTTTGTGCAGCACCTGGATTAGAGGTTAGACAGCATCCCAGTGGATGGGACCCCTAACCAGAGCACTCACAAGCTCTGAAGACATTTTTGGGGGGTCCTTCTTCAGGTTATTGTGCAGTTCAGATGCTGCAGATCAGGCTTGGGCAGATCCCTCTCATCTTGTCACACATCTCACATCTCTACTGAGCTACTGTAGATGCTCAGCACAAAACTTTCAAGACCTACTGCACTCACCATGGAAGTTAAAATACAGTGGCACAGGGTTGTCACCTACACAGGCCTTTGAGATGTCTGTCCTAGTACTTCTAAGTCACATAACCCACAGGTTTCCAGGTAAGATCTTAGGTTGTGGGGTGCCAGAACAGGGCTGAGCAGCCTCTTTGGAGATATTCTGGGCATAAGGAGTGGTCTTGACAGAGCTCAACTCCATCAGATTTACACTATGCTTACTTTAGGGCCCCTTTGCATATAAGGGAACTCTGCACACTCTCCAGTTCATCTCCATGCTGCTGCTTTGCCATGCAAGCAACAGTCACCACCTCCTGTCTCAGTCAGACTATTAGTGCCTTTTTGGAAAAAAAGTGTCTGATGTTGAAGGAACCAAGCCATGCTGTGTTCAAGCAACACCTCATCATCCCAAGCCTGACTCGTCTGGCCTTGGACCTGTCTCACCACAATCTGGTCATGTCAGCCTGGGATTGGGAAGGGTTTTATTGTCACACATATGTAGCGTTTTGCATTTGAATTCACCTTCACCTGCAGACATAGAGTGAACCTGCAAGAAGGAGCAGAAAGACAGGGTTGGGATGGGGTGGCAATGTTGAAGGAAAAGTTTCAGAGCAGAATTTGTAATGAGAGTATCAGACAAAATGGTAACTTGGGTCAAATAGCAGGAAAAAGCAGACAAAAGCCTGAGGGAAGTCCTTGCATACTTGCACATCAGGACCAGCAGCCCCTGTGACGACTCAGATCTTGTCGAGCATGGAATGACATCTCCCTTTGAGCCAAAATCTTTCTCCCTCTGGAGCTCCAGTGATGGACCATCAGTGTACATCTATTAAGCAGTTTGCTGTTGTGACAGCTGACACAGTGATTGCTCGCTAGGAATTGTAATTACTGTCCAGGTATGGAGCATTTAAACTTATCAAATAGGTGGCTTTAACTAACCCACAGTTCTGCTCAGAAGGCTGGGCATCCTCCTGGGAGAAAAAGGCTCCAGAGAAGCTAATCACTGCTGCTCTTCCGAGAGGGATGTGTGCCCAGACAACAGCAGGGCTGGGCTTTTGGAGCGAAGGATGCTCAGGTGTTGAACACAGAGGATATTTTTACTTGTGCCTTTGTCAAGTGCCAGGGGAGACATGAGTACTCCTGGACCAGACCCATCCCTCTTGATAATCCCACATGCTAGCAGAGAAGGTTTCTCCCATATCCTTTCCCCATACTGAGGGAAACAGATGCTAAAATCTAATGGGAGCTGGAAGTAATTTGGATGAAGGAAAAAAAAGAAAAAAAGTGTCTGAAACCTTGGATTTTGGTGGTGCACATTATGAGTTTAAATCCAGTGAGGTTTCCAGTCTTGAATACATAAAAGGATCACCCCTCAGCCTCCTTCCCACAAGCTTTCACTGCAGACCAGAGGATAGAGGGAATTGCAAACCTTTGAAGGCAAGAGTCCAAGGATATTCCCCAGGGACACCCCAGAAGGCTCCCATATGGTCGAATAAGCTTCTGGAGCTGATTTCCTGGCAGCAGCCATAGTACACAGTTGGAACAAACCTGGCCCAAAACATCTCACCTCCCTCCTACATACCAAGCACAGCTGAGCCATGGTCCTGCTGCAAAGCAGCACAGGAGAATCAGATTCCAGCAGCGAAGCTCGTCGGTAGATCTGGGGGTGAACTGCAAACTGGTTTGGCTGCACACAGGTCAACTCACCAGCAGATAAGAAGGTTTCTCAAGATGAGAAGACTCTCAGGAGGACAGGGAGAGTATGGACATTGTTAGGCCTTCTGGTGGTTCTCCTTCTGCCAGCAAAGTTGTGAAAAGGAGATCCATCCAAGCTGTCAGATGTTCTTGGTCCTGTGCACCTGCAGAGACAACTAACACGGGCAGTACTGATTTTTTGTCCCAGACCTCAAGGTCTGTGTTTGCTTCCTCAGCAGTGGTGAGTCTACTCAGTAAAAATACAAGAATAGCAGGTCCTTACTTCTTTGATGAAAATACAATTCCTGAGACAATAACTGCCAGACAACAGGTACACAAAATTTTATTCTTTGGCCTGATACCACAGCACTTTAAACTTGTGTCCCTCAATAATTCTTTTCAGTGGCTTTGATTGGTCAGACAATTTTAACCTCTTTCTTGTAACATAAAAAGCCCGCTGCTTTGATTTGTCTCACGGGATGAAATTCATCTTACCTCATGTTAGATGTCTACCATGTTGAATGTCTGAAGCTAGGCTAGTCACCTTCGGCTCCTTTTATAGTCTGCAGTGAGAAATAATCAGTGCCAGGACATGAGTCATCCAACCTAATTGAGATGTCTACTTTGGAATGAGATTAATCATGCTCTGGTGGTACCTGTTTTTTCTTTGACTGAAGTAGGAGTCTAGAAAATCAGCTCAGATGAATTCAACTTCAGTGTCTTTTTAGGTGCTTGTCTCCCCAGGATCACTGGCCATAATGAACCCTCCAGCAACATTCTGAGGCCTGATTTAGTCTGTACTTTGGCCCATGCTGCGTTTCAGACAGCTGATGATGGTAAGTATGACCTAATGAGAGCAAGGGCTGATGTTGTCTCCTGGAAAAGCAAATCTTGTATGTGTACAAGGAGGCTCAAGCATTGGAGGAAAACTGACATGTACTCTGGTCAAGTCCCCAGTTTGGATGGTGCAGAGAACAAGACACCATAGCTGGGCTTTCCAGACATGCAGTGAAGAACTGCAGCCAACATACATGCTCATGACCTGTCCCAGTCCCACACTTCCACATTCCAGGTGCCTTTGTCACAGAGCTGAGATCATCACCCTGTCAGTGGAGAACAGGATCAGCACAGAATCACAGAATAGTTTAGATTGGAAGAGACCTTGAAGATCATCAAGCCCAGCTATTAACCCAGCACTGTCAGCTCACCACTAAACCATGTCCCTCAGCACCACATCTCCACATCTTTTAAATATCTGCAAGGATGGTGACTCCACCACTTCCCTGGGCAGCCTGTTCCAGGGCTTAACAATCTTCGGTGAAGAAGTTTTTCCTAATATCCAATCTAAAATTCCCCTGGTGCAACTAGAGGCTGTTTCCTTTTGTCCTATCTCTTGCTACATGGGAAAAGAGACCACCCCCACCTTGCTCCATCCTCCTGTCAAGCATGAAGTCTATCTTTTCCCCACCTCCAGAAGCAACGTGGAGGCAAACCTCGAATTGGTAGCATTCAACACCTTCTTGCTTCTGGTCAGAGATGCCCTCATCCAACATCCATGAGCTACACTAGATATACATCATTTATCTCTCTTGTCATGAATAAGATGATGCAGGGAGCGTGGTTGAAATGCACACACACGCACAGGAGAAGTGAGCTGCTTCTCGCCTGGCACTCGAGGCCGTTGCTTCCTGGAGAGGAAAGGAATTTCCCTCAAGTGCCTCCCAGGGGCTTGTTCTCCGCTTGCAAGAGCAAAGCAGCATTTAACATCAGATGGAATCAGTGAATAGGAGTGTAGGAGTGGGGCCAAGGGTGAGATGATGTTTTTGTGATAAATTTAAGGCTTGCAGCAATCTCTGTTTCAGGAACAGATAGCATGAGGAAGGAGGTCTCACATACACATTTCTTTTTAAGCATCACTGTTCTTATGGGAATAACTCATCCATTTGGACCCAAAAAAATATTTAGACAGCAGAGGCTGAAGAAGGGCTTGAGTCCCTTTGTCCCAGAACTTGGCTGAAGTTTCAAGACAGCCCTTAGTAAAAGCAAACCAGTGCTGGAGGCTGTTTGAAACTTTGTCAGGTGAAATAAAATCCAGGCTGAAGTTGCAGCTATGCAAGTCCCATATTTTATTCTGCATATCTTGACTCTGGCAGAAGCGGGGACACAAATGTGAAATGTCAGGGAAGATATGAAGAAAAGGAGGAAGATGGTTCAGATTAGCAGGGAGCCAGGAAATAACATGGCCATGGTCAAGATCTGGACCAGAGAACTCTGTTGTGCACAAAGCACTACACTGCCCAGCTGAGAGCTGCAATGATTTCACCCATTTCTGAGGAAGCTCCTACCCAGAGTTGAGGAAGGAGGGCAGGATGTTCACTTTATTACAAGAACACAACCCAGGATAGACAGCCAATACTTCTGAGAGTCCTTCCCTTTTGTTACCTGAGAAAGGCCTGGAGTACATCTGCTCTGTGCAATGTTTTCCCCACTTTTATCAGAGGATTTTGAGCAAAGCACCCCAGGGACTGTGACAGAGCAGAGTATGCAAAGGAGGAAGCATTTGAAGCTCTTTTTCTACTTGGAATGTCTCTTAATGTTAAAAATGTGCATGGGCCACCACCCTATCCTCTTGAGACTCATTCATCCACACCTACATTTTCACCTCAAGGTGGAAATTCCCTCTGTTTGTGCTGACGCAGAGAATGTTTTCTAGCACCAGCTTAGGTAGGCTGCTGCCCTTAGAGCCCATTAAACTGATTTTCCTGAACCCCAGTGAAACTGGACAGTGAGGAATTTCACCTCTACCATCACTCCTTGGATCGTTCTCTATTTCTGTACTTACCATGCCAATGGAGTTGTCCCTGCATCAGGGATTTGGGGGAAGCCTCTTTGACCTCCCTCCCGCTCAGCCTGCAGATGCTGTTTCCCAGCTCAGCAGTTCAGAAGCTGTGATTCAGTGGCTGTGGCCAGCAGCATCCAGGTGCCTGAAAATCTGCCTTCCACCACCGTCCTCCTCCTCAACAGCCACCCTAGGCAGTAACTTTAACTGCATTAATTAGTCACTGTTTACTCTCTCCAGGTCTTGCGTTATCACTGGAATACTCATCTCAATCTAGTGGCCAAACAAATTAAAACTAATGAGGCCATTAAGGTCATATTAACATACAGGGAAAATAGGGAGAGCTTCCGGAGGAGGCTTTATTGCCAGACAGGACACGTGCTGTGCTGCGTGCTGCCACCAAAGCCTGATTTCCAAACGGGATTGGAGAGAACAGGACCAGACAAACCAGATGCAGGGATGGTACAACACCAAATGTGGGATGTGGCAGGAGAAGGCTCCCTCCTGCCTCATGCAGTGTTTAGCTCTTGACTTCTGCTGCTAAATAGGTCTGGTGCTTCCACAGAGGTTGCAGGCAGAAGACCATCTGATTAATTCCTATGCAGGTGGCTACCTAGCCACGAAGCCAAGGAAGCAGAGGGAATGGGATGAGAAGCCAGAGGCATCCTCTCTCTCCTGTGCCTTTGGCTACAAGCACAATTGCGTAGCATTTTTGGTGGCCCACAAGCTCACTTGGGTGGAAAAGAGATCTTACAGGCAAAGGGGAAGGTGTCTGGGCTTTCCCAAATTCTCATGGATGCTGGAAGGGCTGTTGGGAGAAGACAAGCAGTTACAGAGGAAATATAACCAACACAGAAATGAGGATGCCTCCTCTAATGGGATAACAGGCCAGCACAGAAAGTTTATCCATGCTGGGATCAGTCCTATCCTGCAGACACTCAACTGTGGGTGTCCCCATCCCTGCTTGAAAACTGAGGAGAAAAATCCCATGCTACCCCTCCAAGGCAAGAACCAGAGCCTTCCTGCTCCTCTTCTGCCTTGGAAACACAGATGATGAGTAATGATCCACAACAGCCCTTCCTCCCCACCCATCTCACCTCCTGGGGTGCCTGATGGTGTCCTACATAAGAGTTAAAACTGCAGCTGGGGAAAGTACTTTGCAATTGGGTTTATGGGACAACTCTGCTTTGTCACTGGAACTGTGCAGGCTCTCTCCTGCTCCAGGGCCCTGGCATTTGGCATTCAGCTCACACACAGACGGGAACTGCTGCAGCAGCTGGAGGAGAGGCAAAAGCTCTTGCTGCTCTCTGTGTGTTGATGCTTCTGCCGCAGCACCGACAGCCACAGTTTGCCAGTTTGTCCTCTGTGCTGCAAGGACAACCCTTCCATGAACAGGGAATCGTCTCAGGCAGCAACTTTAGGGCTTTCCATTTTTCTACCCTATCCCAAAGAACCATCTTCTTTCCCCCCCACCCCTGCCCCCTTTTATGGTGATGGAGTTTCTGCAGGTGAGGTGGGCTGAGTGGGTGAGCTAAGTAGCCAGTCCACCCCTCCACCATTTCTTCTAGCTATAAAAAGAAATGAAAAATTAAGAAAAAAGTGTCCCACAGGCTGATTTGGTAAAAAAGAATTTTATTCCAGCCTGTTATCAGCCAGATGTGAAAGCCTGCCAGCTCTTCAGGAGCACAACCCTGTCTAGATGAGCAAAGGTAGCAGAGCCAATGACTGACACAGCAGAATGGGAGAATTTTCCTGAGAACAAATTGCTTAAAATGAGGACTGCTGAGGGCTTCAGGGCACATACGCTTGTCAGCTCCTGATGCTCCTGCTCCCTCCAGCTCAGCCCTCGCCCTTTAGACCCAGTCAAGGCAGCTGCAGAAGGACATGGGAGGTGGTGGGGAGCTGAGAGCCACCAGGGTCACTTGTCCCCTCCAGCCCCTTTCCTTCACAGCGTTTTCCAGCTGTCGCTGCTCCCTGGGGATGGCCACTTGAAGCTGCAATGGGCAAGTCATGACTGGGAATGAACGGTGCTAACTGTCTTCAGGTCATGTCCCCACACCTTACCACCTCCCTCTGCTCTCCATGCAGCTACTACAGCCCAGCTGAAGCAGAGGCAGCTCTACATGCTCTGAAGGTACTGCAAAAGGACTGGGGAGGTACTCTCTGCTTCTCATCCCCTCCCCAGCTTTCTCAGCCTCCACCAGCTACTAGGAGTGTTGCCCACTGCCTGCCTTACCTGGTCAGTAGCAGTGATACCCAGAGGAGGGTGTAGGAAGAAGGAAGTGAGGGAGGACATCCAGGGACACACTTTGGTGCCAAACCACTCATGGACACCAGCAGAAATAATAGTTATGTGGTGACAGCTTTAACTGGACAGACACAGTTAAGGAGAGAAGTGTTTGCCAGGTTTTGTGGAAGTGGACAAGGGGACGTTTTGCAAAGGATCATGAAGAAGACCTGCAGGAATAATGCCAGGCAAGGTGAGGCTTTAAGACCCTAACTATAACCCTTCCACCTTGGATAGGGAACATGATGTTTGCTGTTGGCAGACACGCAGAGTAAGTTTTTTTAATTGCTTGTTGTGCTGTTTCAGGAGGAAGGAGTGAGGATGCCTGTCTCCTGAGGCTCTGGAGACTCCATGCACCAGCATTGACCCATTCCCAAATGACACATTCACAGGCTGCTGGTAGCACCTGGAATATAAATTCAAGATGATGAATACTTGCAGAGCATTGCAGACAGCACCTCTGGCCTTTGAGTAAGCACTGAGATAACAAAGTGATTCCTCAATCTATTCCATGATGGGCACAGGCTGCAAATGCCCAGCACATCCCCACCTCTCTGACCAGTAGCATGGCTTGCTAGAGGTACCATGCCATACCAGCATGGTGTTCCAGCCACACTAAAGACTTTGAGCTTCCCTGAAGGAGATGTACAGAGATTTAGAGGGGGAGAAGCTGGAGGCACCAACAGTAGGAGTGATATCTGCCTAAGCAGCACGGGGTGGTGTCACATCAGAAGGGACACAAGGGAGAGATAATGGTTCCTCAAAGGATGATAAACCAAGGTTATCTGAATAGAAGGGTCATCTCAGGACTCACTCAAGTTCAGAGCCTTCGTAAGAGCTTCTATCCATCTTGTTAGGTAGGTACTCTGTCCTTCTCTGCTCCTTCATCTTCAGCCATCAAAAGTGCAATTGCCCAGGAGAGGCAGGACAAAGGCTTTCTACAGCTAGGCTCAGGGGACAAGAGAATTGTTTTGGTTCATACCAGTAAATGTGGTGTCTGTGCTACGGACATGCTGATGATCCCTGACAGCCACATGCCTGGTAGTGCTGGGATCTGGGTGCTCAGTACAGTGGCTTGTGTCTTGCTGACCAGCAGCAATTTAGAGCTAGGTGGATTGTTCACTCCCAAACAACTCATTTATTGGACACTGCCATGTTTTCCTCTTGTGGAATATCTGGCAGGAGGCTGTTGTCATCTGAGATTTATTCATTTTATCATTTTATTTTGCAATGAATTTCTTTCCCACTGTGGAGTTAGCACAAAGAAGAGAATATTTACCATTCATGCTGGTGAAATACCAAAAGTGTAACTTCTACAGAGTCAGTCATTTCTGTTTTCTTAGATGGATGAGGGTCACTTTTAGCACCTCTTTTTGTAAGAATGAACACTTAAATAAGTTTTAAAACATTTTTCCCACCAGCATTTATGCCAATGAAGAAAGCATTTACAGAAATCTCAAAAAAAGAGCATGGAATCATCCCTACTTGTCTTGTTTTCTGGAGAACATCTGAGACTGAACTAATGCTTCTGTTTCTTTACCATGTTAGAATGTCTTAGAAACATCTCCATAGGTTCTTATGCTTTCATAAAAGCTCTAGAAATCTATGTATCAATCAATTAATAGCATGGATATTTTCTGGCAGTAAAATCACACATAACCTGGGTGTCTGGATGGCTCAAGTGAATGTATCTATGTCACCAAGGTTTTCACCTCTGTGCCACCAGCCCAGACTTGGTCTCAGGTGACATGAACAGGAAGCCATTGACATCTCATGATACAAGAGTGACATTTTAAGGGACACTAACCAGCTCTCAGGGTTCTCTCTCAGTGAAGAAGTTAATGATATAATAATCAGGAACAAAATCTTATTCCACTACCAGAGGTAGTTTGTGGCTCTAAGTCAACATCAAAGCTTGAAAATGAGTCAATACTACGGAAAGAATTTGCAGTGTTGTTCTTGTCAGAGACATAGCAGGCATTATGGGACCTACAGATAAAGAATATGGGTCCTTGAGAGGAGCCATCAGCATGAAGCACTTTTCCAGGACTATAACTGGTAGAAAAGCAACACAGAGTTTACAGAATCTGTGAATGACACCAAATCCTCCATCTGCCCATCCACTGCACAGCTGCAGACCAATCTCTAGATGCCCTCAGTTTGGTGCATGGTAGAGCTGTGAGGAGAGTTTCAGTTATGCCCAATCACCTTGCCCCAGCTCCCTAGCAACTTTAAGCAAAAAGGAGGAAGAGAAAAGAGACACTGGGATGGGAGAGAGAGTTAAGTTTTAGGGCTGCGTAAGGAATAACTGAGTTGGATGTCATTGTGCTGAAGAAGTGACCTACTTTCACTTTATCTGGCTTATCTCTGTTTGCATTGGTTTATTGATGGCAGGAGATAGTGCTAAGTGAGTGGTGCTTCTGGAATATAAATGAAGGTCAAATGCAGCCCTTCTGCCCGGGCAAACTCTGTCAGAGACCAGGAGTAGTGCCTCCACTCAGCTCCTGGCAAGAAGTAGGTGGAACTTACTCAAGGAGGTGATGGGCTCTGAGGCTGTGACCACAGCAGCGTTAATGTTGTGTTTTCTAATAAACTGGCAGAAATTAGGCAAAGAGCCCTGCAGGTAGATTGTGAGAGGGAAAAGAGATGGCGTAGTCCCACAGAAAGCCTGCCCCAGCTGGGGCAGAGTTTTTCTCAGTCATTCCTTGACTTTATTCATGTTGGGAGAGCAGGTGGAGGAAAGAGAACAGCTGAAAACAGTGGCTGCAAGTGAATATTGTCTTTTCCTCTATATGATGGACAGTGAGCTGGAGAGCATGTGCATAATTCTGTCTCCCATTGTCTGGCCACAGCTACGTGTGAACCCACTGTTGACATGGTTCTCCACATAAGCAGGAGACTGTTCTTCTGGTGGGCTTTTCATCCCCCTACTATAGCACCCACCTCTGAGGTTGAGCCTCTAAATAAATGCACATGAACCAGGGCCAGGGAAACAGTGACTAGCACAGTCCTTGGCAGAACTTCGGCCAGTGACACCTGCACCCTACCTGGTAGGGTTGAGGAGCTAACAAATACACAACCCGAGCCCGTGAGGCTGCATGATGGAGGAGAGGGAGCTGTATGAACATAAATAACTGTACTACTTGCCCTCAGCCTCAAAACATGTGTCCTTTTTACACATGTAACCATGCTGTTCAAAAGTTTCTTTAGCCTATGTGGACAACACACTTGGTGCCATAAATCCCACACTGGTGCTCAGCAACCTTTTGACTGAATCCCTCCTCCAAGCTAAACCATCTTTCCTCATCTCTATCAAGCACTGAAGAAGTACCAGTCTGGCTCCACAACTTGTTTGCAAGATCTTGCTTCCCACCTGCTCAGGGCTGGTGCCAGGCTTGGTAAAACGTTCCTCATCTTCTCTTCTCCTCCTCCTCCCTTTCCCCTTGCAGGAGAGAGCTCCTGCCACACCTGTATTTGCTCATCAGCTCACAGCACGCTCAGTAATTGCTCTGGAGAAAACATGGGTGCAGATGCGGTGGGGAGATGGGATGCGTGCACAAAATGAGATTCTTGTTTTCCAAACAGAAACCAAGATTTAATTATAGCCTCAATGAACGGTTATTAAAACCCTCTTCGCTTTGTTGTTTTCCTTCCCCCCATTGTCTCCCAGCCCTGTGCATTATTGGATCATCAGCTCCTGTTGTCTTGTTTGGATGCTTTCATAAAAGGAGATGATGCAGAAAACTGTAAACACAGTTTGGACCCAAACAGTGTCTTCCCTCTTTCTTCTCCTTTTTCTTTTATTGTACATTTTTCCTCGCTGATAAAAAGCTGCAGCAGGGAGTAATCACCCATATTTTTCTGTCTGCTTTGTGTCCCAGTCAAGCAGGAATTCCCAGTCTACTGCACAGGAAAAGAGGAGGGAAAAAGGAATTTTGCTGCAGTCTGTAGGGCAAGGTGGCCCCATGAGGTGTGTTGGAGCCCAACAAGGGGCTTCACCATCTGTAGCATTCCACATTGCATTGTTCTTCTCAGATCAGTTGCTGAATTAATCACCAGCCAAGACTGCAGCTCCCCCCGTGTCTTAATCCTAAGGGAGTGTCATCTTCTGGAGACAAAGGAGTATCTTCCTGCTCTCTGTGCACTGTCTGATCCTACACAGTCCTGTTCTTTTAGGTGACCATAATAACTTCAGGAACCATGGCAGGTATCCTGTGGAAAGGTCCCTTTTCCTACCAGCCCTGCTAACTCTGAAGACTCCTGGCTATTTGCAGGATGAGTTTAGAGGTGCCTTAGGGATTTGTGCTGTTTTACCCTCAGGGTATGAGTCAAGATTGACATCCCCACTGCACTCCTCCAGGGGATGAAGGAGATAAGGTTTGTCCCAAAGCTGCAAGTCGGTGGCTGGCACTGGTTTTTGGAAGCATTCTTTACTGAGTCCACCATCCCATCTTCCCAAGGACACGGAGAGGTTTTAGGCTGTCTCCACAAGGTCCCTGCATCTTTCCCACCCCAATACCTCTGAACAGCTTCCAGCCCTAATGTCTCCCTTGTCCTGTCTTCTCAGCAGCTCCATGTGCTCAGTGCCCAGCATCCCCAGGCACTGCAGCATGGGTCCTTTTACAGGGAAATAGCAGGGCTCCTGGAATTGCTGGACAACAGACGAGCAGCACAGACATCCTTCTGCAACACTCCTGCCCCAGCAAAAGCTCCACTCCTTCCAACCTGTGCTCCAAAGGACCCAAAGCTGTAATCAAAAGGTAGGAGTTAAATCCCATCCACATTTAGCTTTACTGTGAGTCTGTCCAGGGCAGAGGGCACTTAGAAAGCTTTGCTACTACACCAGCATTCATTACCACATCATGTTAGTCCTGGGCATGCATCAAAAATGTTAATCAGATGTTTCCTCCCTTCCTCTCCCCGCAGTTTTAATCCCTCTATCAGGCTCCCCATAGGTTTGACATATGCACCCCAAGCCTGCTCACATATCTTGGTACTATCTCTGCCTCCATCAGTGAGGAGCCAGCCGGTGCCTAAGCTCCCCTGCTGCCTGATGGGTATTCATGGTTGATTCCATCTCCTCCTTGCATAATCCCTGCTTGTAATTACAAATTATCAGGCGTGAGGGGCCACGGGGGCCATCTGCAGAGATAACAACTGCCCTGTTCACTGACCAGAGCAACTGGGGATGGCTCCAGCTATTTGCCAGCTCAATTGCACAGATCCAAGGAGCCTAAAATTATGTATTTACATGGTGTCTTAACTCTCTGCTTCTCAAGGGCAGCCTCCCTGCTCTGATTTGAAAGAAAAAAGGTATTTCCTTGCATGAGCCCTGAAACCTGGTTTGCCAGTCCCATGGGTGGCAGCTTTGTCTGCATCCTGTGCATCCTTTGGAGACAAAGAAAAAGATATGCATTGACTGGGAGTCGGGTGGGCAAGGAGACCTGAACTCAAGGACACCCTCCAGAGAGCAGTTCCCTGTACACAGAAATACACATAGGCTGTGCTGGAGGTGATTTATTCTGGATGGGTAAAATAATCTAGGAAATATCTTGGCTGACTGGGAGGGAAAGAACTTGGCATGGTAAGGAAGTGGCACCTGAAAGCATAGATGTAAAGTGTGACATGACCATTCCCTAATGGGATGCTTCAACTGCCCCCAGCCCTGGGTTAAATTCACTTCCATGAGGACATGTCTTCTCCTCTCACTGACCATTTAAGACCACAGCAGAGAGTTGGCCCTGGAGGGTCTGTCAGTTACGGTGCCACCAGTCAGATGGTTCCTCATCTCGTTTACTCCACAGACCATGATGGACCCAGTTCTGTACCAGATTGCATGGAGACACCAGAACCCATTCATCCATCACCAAACGCCCATCCTTCCACTACATACATCCAGCCTCTTCCCAGTGCTGCCCACATTCTCACCCTGGGATCCCAATTTCATGCTGGCATCTTCTTTCCCCACCCTGATACCAGAGACACTTCTG
The DNA here is from genome assembly GCA_013399075.1 of Chloroceryle aenea. NCBI lineage: Eukaryota > Metazoa > Chordata > Aves > Coraciiformes > Cerylidae > Chloroceryle > Chloroceryle aenea. The sequence continues at coordinate 260,412 of VWZY01004694.1, forward strand.
AAGGTTATTCACTGATGGACCACAGCTCTTTTCCAGCCTCATTTTCCCAGATGTACCTTCACTTAGCTTTGCTTTGCTACCTGGACAACTCCTATGTGTTTGCTACCAGAAGAGCTCTTTATTATCCATTAACTGATTGACAACAACCACTGGTTGCCAGGAGCTGCTGGGTGGACACTGGCCATCTAAACCACACAGCTTGATCAGGCTGGGATGCTGCCAGGATGGCAGAATGATCCCCTCCTAAAACAGATCATTCAACAGGAAAGATTTTCCTGAATGCCTTCAGTGTAGACAATGGTGCTTGGGCAGTGGTTTCTTTGTCCTAGGAACCAGACTGGGGCTGGGTATGATATCAAGCACTGGACCACAGTGTCTACACTACTTTTTCTCAGCACAAGAAGGACATGAATCTGTTGGAGCAGGGCCAGAGGAGCCCCAGCAATGCTGGGAGGGCTGGAACCCCTCTGCTGGGAGCCAGGCTGGGAGAGCTGGGGGGGTTCAGCCTGGAGGCTCCAGGGAGACCTTCTGGTGGCCTTTCAGGACCTAAAGGGTGACTATAAGAAAGATGGGGACAGACTATTCAGTGGGGCATGTTGCAACAGGACAAGGGGTGATTTTAAGCCAAAAGAGGTGAGATTTAGATTGGAGAAAAGGAAGAAGTTTTTTTACCATGAGTGTATTGATGCCCCATCCCTGGAAATATTCCAGGTCAGGATGGCCAGGGCTCTGAGCTGTAGTTGCAGATGTCACTTCTCACTGCAGGGGGCTTGGGCTAGATGACCTTTAAAGGTCTCTTCCAGTCCAAACCATTCTACGATTCTATGATTCTATCTCATTATTAAGCATCCTGACACAGATGAGAGGACCTACTAGCACTCTCACAGAAAATACCAAGCATGAATCAGACTGATCCATTTGACCTCGAGGCTGAAGACAAATCTCTGGCCCATTTTATTTACCAGCACAAACATAGCCTTTGATCCCTTATAGTTCCTGGAGACCTCACCTGTACAGCATGCAGAATTTACAGTGCAAGTTGTCTCCTCCTAAAACAAACACCTACGTGTTGCCCAATGACTCACACCTTAAATCCTGCTGATGATATTAATTAGATTCCATTGTCTATGGTGGGAACACGGATGCAAGATCACAAGACACCCCCATTGTAGACACTTGAAGAGATCAGTTCCACCTGAGCTCTCAGTTGAAGGGGGCAGCACAAAAGCAGTGTCTTCTTGACACGTTGCACATCACAGCTGGGCCCTGGCTTGGCTCCTGAGGGCAGAAGGAGCAGTGGATGGGCACTGCAATAAAGAGCCTTAATTGCACCCAAGCTGTGCCCTTCAACAGTCACCAAGGCAGTGAGTGCATTGTTCACAACTCCTATAGATGACTTTCAGAGAGGATCCTACAAGAGTTTCTTCTCTTTGCAAGGATCTTTAAGTCCTGACCTCCCTCATGTCCTTCCCTCCCCATTGTCCTCCCTAGCCTTTCAATTCTCTTGTCTATGGTGCAGGAAAATTCCTCTTGCTTTTAGATCAGTTGCTGTTTGAGCAGCAGAGAGATGACAGCAGCACTCTAAGCAGTCACCAGAGATCTTTCCCAAGCACTCACATCCCCTTTCCCCCTCCTTTACTCCAGAAGTTCCAGCCCTTTATCACACTCATTTTCCTCCAACTATTTATTGTGAGATAACTCATTACCATTCCTCCTAGGACACCTTTAATAAAAGCCTATGCTTGCATATTAAATATTAAATTTATAAGATGTATAATCCTTCTAATTAAGTTGAATTTAATCCAGAGCTCTAAATTAGAAGGAAAAATGGGAAAAAAAATAAGAAGGGGAAGGGGAAAATGAGAAAAGCCAAGTGTGGCACAGCATATCTGTGAGCACCAACCACCCTGCAGTTCCATTGTCTGCCAGCAAAGACTGAGGGGCTGGCCACTGAGGGGATAAAAGAAGGCAGGGGATCCAGATAGCCCTTTGAAGAGTCATTTCATGCCACTCACAGGCAGGGGCATGAGTTCCACAGATCTGGTATCCTCCTCTGCTCTATCACAGGATCTCTGCCTGAGCCTGGCCATGGCAGAAAGGTTCAGATGCACAAAGGGACTTAGGAGCTGTGTCATAGTTAAGACAGAGTTTAGTTGCTAACAAAATGATTCAGAAAGCTGATGACTTTGAGGACTTGAGGTCCATGTGACTTTCCAGACCTTGGATTTCATATAAAGTTTGGCTTGCTCATAAAAAACAGAAAACCCAATCCCAAAGAATTTGTGTTTTGCCTTGGTAATGGGCTACAGTGACACACACAGGGACAATTCCTCCTGTAGACCTTTCTCAGTGACACCACATGTCCTGGTTGGAGCTCAGAGCTAACTCTGGTCAGGGATTTCACTCTCCAGCTCAGTCTTTGGTAGATGAATCCATGGGTTTAACACAGTTCCTGAACATCATCTCCAGCCCTTTTCCATAAAGAAACCCAGAACATACTAAAAGCAAAAGTAAGGTATCCATCACTCCTGGCCAAAAGTTAGAGAGTATGGGGAAATTATGCTCCTACCTAAGCAGGCTGTGTAAATGTCAGTGCATCTCTGCCCAGGTGAATGTAGTTTTATTTAAAAGGTGGTGACTGGCTGAGGACAAGAGGAAGGAAATACCTGGCAAATTGAGCACCACAGTAGGGTTACTGGATTGTAGATGTCACCCAGCACAGTTGAACAAATAGTCTTCAGACCTATCTCCACATGACCTGGCAGAAAATTCCTCAAGGATGTTTCCAGCAGAGCTGGAAGGGAACTCCCTTGGGTTTTCTCCAGCACATCTGTAAGGCAGCTTCCAAAAGATGCCCTCAACACAAACGGAGGTCAGCAGAATGCTTTCAGCACGTCAGAAAGAAAAGGTGATTGTGATGCTCCCAGCATCACCTAGCAGCATTTAAAGAAAATCTCACCAGAACACAGTGGCCGCATCTGGAGACACATTCTACCAAGATGCTCTAAACCCATCTGGCAGCACTAGAGTTGTTAAAATGCACAAGAAATGGAGGTCTGGGAAAGGGGGAAATCAATTATCTCTCCTAAAAGCTTAACATTCTTCTCTCCCCACTGGGTGAACAAAACCCACATTCTGCAAGGACTTAGAGAAACCTTTCTTCTTCTTGACTGTATTCCACCCAAGTTGTACTCTTGCCTTTTTCCATTGGTAGAAGGCTCTTGCAGGGCCAAGAAGAAAATAACACACTTACTGGCATTTTCTTCAAAGTCCATATTGTATGCATTGCTTTTCACAGGGAATTGGATTTTCAAATTCACAGGCTCTAAAGGTCAAGGATAACAGGCTATCAGCATTTAATATGCATTCCAGGGAAAAGAAAAAAAAAAACCAACCTATAAAATTGAAAATAAAGGCTGCATGAAAATTCATTTCCAAAAAACCCAGATCAAAACATCTCTCTTCCCTCCCTATGAATCGGCATCTGTTCTTTGTTGTTGTTGTATCTGAAATGTATTAGAAGTCTCCTGCTAGCATCATGGGTAAGTCAACATCTGTAGCATCGATTCCTGACACACAATCCTGAAGGTGATACAGCAAAGAAGGGAATAGGAGCTGGGCCTTTTGTTCAGCATCAAAACAGCGACAACAGTAACAAAGATCATTGGAGCCTTTTGTGGGAGGTGTGTGTGTGTGCACATGCCTGTTAGAGTTGCTGAGGTAGGTGATGGTGCTGGAGGAGAAAGGACATGGTCAGCACCCATTTCAAAGTACCCCCCTTGATCTGTTCCTGTGTGGCCTGCCCTGGGTGTTCCTGCATTGGCAGGGGGGTTGGACTTGATGATCTCCAGAGGTCTCTTCCAACCCCTACCATTCTATGTCTATGATTCTATGATTCTAATCTCTGCTGCAAGATGGACAGGGAGAAGCAGAGGAAAAGAAGAATATGAAGCCCTAAAGCTGACTGTGTTCTCATTTCAGTCACACCAGACATTCTCAGGAAGGGCAACTGGCTATCTTGACTTCTGCTGTGTACCGGGGTATGAATAAGATTGGAAAGGAAAGAGGAAGGAAATTTGCTCAGAATCTCAAATTCTGACCAACTGGATGACTGCCTTCTCCCTTAGTAGGTTCCAGAGTTAACACCCAAAAAAGTTCTCTGCTATCTTGCAGGTCTCCAGCACTGAAGTGACTTGTGTCCTCACTGGAGGAATGCCTGTTCTCCTAAGGTCCAGTAATATCACCTAATGTATTTACCAAGTAGGTGTCCAGGCCAAACTGTCACCTGGGGTCTCTTGGTAGCAGATGAATAGAGACAGACACTTCCAGAAGCTTATTAGCCCAGCTAGAGAGAGGTAGGACAAAACCTTCCCTGAAAATACATTTGTTTCTCTACTACCTTCTCCAGGGAGCCTGGATAACTCACACAAACCAGAAATTTTGCTTTTCAACATCTGTGAAGGGGCTCTCCCTGTGAGAACTGCCCAAATCCTGCACTCCCAAATCTTCTTGCTTTCACCAGAAAAATTAATCTTTGCCTTTCCATCAAAACCCGCCCTGTGACAGACCTCCTGGCACCAGTTTCCACCCAGATCACCTCACCCCTCTGATCAAGGCAGAAGGGACTCTCAGACTCCAGCACAGACTCTGACCCTGGGAACAAAGCAGGGCCAGAGCCCAAGCCGTGCTCACAAACATCACAAGTCCTGGGGTGTCATAAGTCTTCAGCTACGGAAGAAACAGAGGCACAAGGAAAAGGATCCCAAAGACTCCTAACTCCCCATTCGCAGCCTTATCCATTGTGCCACATGCCCCATAAAGCATTCAGCTCGAGGAAATCCCACTGACAACGTGCCGAGTGACTTAAATACCTCAGCCACCCGTACTGCTGAGTGACTCACAATGACTCAATACTTGGTGGAGACGGAGGAAAACTTGATTGAAAAGATTTTGCAGTCACTCTTCTCAGTGGGATCAGTCTACCCATGCTCCCTTTGTCCAAGCAAAGATGTTCATGGGTATGACCTGCTCTGCTTCAGCACAGAAGCTGCTGGTACAGCTGTCTTCAGGTCCTAGGACACGTACATTTTATTTCTCAGTGGGTTCATTTTTAGGTGTCTTTGGACTTCCCCTCCATTAGGGTTCATCGAGGTTCCTGGTACCATGTCAGCATGAGTTTGGATAGCTGCATATCTGATGGGATGGGGCTCTGAAGCATGGCTAGTGCAGGGCATGAGGACAAGCTCTTCTGCTATCCACAAAACATGACAGTGGGAGTTTCCTTGAAGTCATCTCTGGGGATATAGAGCTTCCAGGGGGTGCTAGATGTATCTAGCTTTCAGGGGAACTTTGAATCCGTGGAGCTTCACTTGGTCCCCTTCACTTGAGGTATGAGAGAAAGTCCCCTCCAACCCATCTTGCAGTGATACAATATGGTCTGTAGAGAAGACAACCCCAAGTCCTTCCTAAAGAGAGCACAGAGGTTCTCTGATTAAGAAATAGTGGGATCAGAAGTCTGAGTCCAGGTTGCTCCGTGGCACACACCAACAGCCAGGGTTGTATTGAGGAATCCATCATTCAGGTCCAGCCTGGATGTAACTGGAGTACATAAGCATCTCCTGTTGTTCATCGAGGGTAGCTGGTTTTCAGTCCCTCAGCAGCTGCTATAAATTAAGCCACTTTCTGCAGCAAAGCATGGGAGAGGCTGGTTGCTGTTAAGGAGCATTTATGAGGGTGTTTGAAGGAGCTGTTAGATTGGTAACGCTTCCGCTTCCCCAAGATCAAGGACTTGGGTGGACAGCAAATCTACAGCCCGGAGCACCTTGTTGTGAGAGAAGGAGGCTGAGACTGAACTGCTAGAAACAGATTAGAAATCAGCCACTGCTCCATGGAGGGAAGGTCTGAGGAGTGAATTGAGTTGGGTTGTACAGCACAGACTTCTTCAGTGTAGGACACCTGAAGGTTTCTAAAGGCTTGTTTGGTGGGGCAGGTGGAAATAAAACTTGACCCCATCATGCAAGAGCTAAGAGGTTCCCAGTGAAACAGACCATCAGCCTAGATCAATTTTCACCAAGTCCCAGATTCACCAGAGGAACTTGTCTTGGAATATTGGGTATTAGTCTGCAAAAGAGACAGTTGTTGTCATCATCCCTCTGTAATTCTGAAGCACACAGAGCCTGCTGCTCTACTTCCAGTTAGGCCAATCTGGCTGGATTTTGAGTTGACTTTTCCAGACACTTGGGGAAGTTCAGCTCAAGAAAACACCATTTATTTGGGGAAAGGCATTTCTTCTCTCTCTTCCTCTACTCGCTTTGAATTCTGCCTAGTGAGATAATTACTGATTGCTTCAGTGGCTGAAGCCAAGGGACATAAAGACCCAGCAGTGAAGGAATGCTACTGAGCACCAATAAATATCCAATACACCACTGCTGTGTGCAGCACCAGGCAAGCCCTGGGGCACTGACCTCTCATTTTATGTTTCAGCCATTGCAAATGCTCTCATGGCTTACAAAGTGGAGATCTTTTCAATGCTGAGGGAAGTGTTTTAATTCCCCCTTTGACAATGTGTTTCTCTGATCAAGTCTCTATCCCTTTTGCAAATACAAATTTCATAGGAAACTTTCCCAAAAGGCAAGGTCTGTTTGTTCCACACTAACACCATCTTTGCTGCTTTAATGCACTTTGTAAATCCTTGTGCGGAATGGAAAAGATAGGAAATCCATTACAGCTCCATTTCCTTATCTCCAAGTTTTCTCTAGCCTTTCACCTGAAGATGGATGTGTCCAGGCTCCTTACATGCATTTTCTCTGTTTAGATCCACACCTTTCTCTGTGCTTTGCTTACATACACTGCCATAGGATCATAGAATGGTTTGGGTTCAAAGGGGCCTTAAAATAATCTCATTCCAACTCTCCTACCATGAGCAGGGACATCTCCTGCTAGACCAAGTTGCTTAAAGCCCCATCTGTCCTCTAAGCAGACTCATAGAATCATAGAACATTTTGGTCTGGAGGGGACCTTTCAAGGTCATCTGGTCCAACCCCCCTTGCACTGAGCAGGGACATCTGCAACCAGAGCAGGGTGCTCAGAGCCCTGGCCAACCTGACCTGGAATGGGGACAGAGATGGGGCTTCTACCACTCCTGGAAACAATGAACATGGCCTTCACCAGGCCATCACTCTTTCACTTATGAAAGAGAATTGGATATCTGAAAATGGGAAATGACAGAATAGTCAGAAATTTGGAAAAGAGAAATAGGGACAAGAACGAAGAGCAGTTGGAGGTTGAAACTCAGCAATGTGAAAACAAATTTGTTTTGGGAGGTACAAAGGAGAACATCACAGTATTTCTCAGCAAGGGTACCTTGAGCAGCAAACAGACAACATGGTCAGATTTGTCCCTGAAACTGCCTAGGAAAGTTTAGTTGCATAGTTAAATTTCCAGCAAGGGTTGCTAACATGAGGGAAATTGTCCTCACTTCCAGTCTGTGAAACACTGGAGGAAGCTCTTGGGAAATGAGTAGCATCTTTCATACTGCGTCAAGTTATCATATCTGCTAACATCTGCACAGACACCAGTTTTAATTCACCTGAAAAGCAGACACCTTTAGTGGAAACTTGTAGGTTTTATGCTGAAGTGTCTGTTGGGAACAGAGGAAGACTATGGACACTGCAAAATGAAGGTACATGGTCAGTAAATAGGCAGGAGGCAATTGCTCTATGCTGGCCAAGGATCAGATCTTTGTTGCCTGCCTAAACAAGAGCATCTTCACAGCTTACAGCCTGGTGCTTACCATCTGCTGGGGAAGTGCTCCCCGTTGAGTGTCCTCTCCCTCTTTTATCTCCCCTCTCCTCATGGAGATATGGAGCAGAGTGAACCAGAGATGATTTCCCTTGATATTTCCTGAAGAGGATTCACAGAAACATTTAGGTTGGAAAAGACCTTTATGTTCATCAAGTCCAACCATTAACTGAGGCCACAGGCAGCAGATGTTCCCTTATACACCCCAGTACTGTGTCTGGATCCTGCTTCAGTTCTTCTTCCCACGCCAGGGATATCTGAGCTGGTTCCCATCACAGAGAGGATGAAGGACACCAGGAGGGCATCATGTCTTCATTGCACAGCTCACCCTAAACATGCAAACCTAGAACATCTCAGCTCCATCAGAGGCTGTGTGAGACACAGCCCTTGCTTTTGAAGAGAGCACAGAACCTGCCACCCCTGGTCCCTCATGGCTCTGCAGCCTCCTCCACTGCAGAAGGCAAGGGGTAGAGTCATTCTCTGGGCAGCCATCAGCAGACAGCTTTGCCATATCGTGGGGCCAAACAGTTCCTGGTAGCCCCCCTATGGGAAGCTCTCCCCTGTGGCAGACAGGAGAAATGCCTCTGTGCAGAGGTTTGATTTTTCTGGGTAAGCAGAGAATCAAGAAATGAAACATGTTGGGGTTTCTTCTCTGCCTGGGCAAATGGGCGTTTTTTCAGTTGCTTTTTTTTTCTTTCCCTTTTTTCCTTTTTTTTTCCCTGTACACCAGCACAGCCGCTGCCTGCATACTAAGCACCCTGCAGCACTCTAATTATCCCAGCAGCACATGCAGCCCCTGCTTTTGCTGATGACTGGAGGGAACCACTGGGAAGGCAGACAGAGATTAGAGAGAGACTGCAGGCAATGGGAATGGGATGCAGCAGCCAACCCACCAGGTCAAGCCTGAATCCCTCGGCAGCGTTGAGTGGAGGTCTGGGAGTGAATAGACATGCTGGAGACAGGAGGATCTTGCCCTGGGTTCTACCCCAATTTACCTGAAGGTCTTGATTGCTCACTGAGGGGTTGTGTTTATCCCATCCTCATGGTGGATGAGGCTGTGATGTTGGTAGCAGGCAGTGGAGCTTCTTCTGCAGTGTTGTGGATCAGTCCTATCTCCCACCAGTCATACACCAGTAAAAGGAAGGTCTTGAATCATAGGATCATAAAAACACAGAATGGTTTGGGCTGGAAGAAACCTTAAAGATCATCTGGTACCAACCCCTCTGCCAGGGACACCTCCCTTTAGATTGGATTGTACAAGGTCCCATCCAACCTGGTCTGGAACACATCCAGGGATGGAGCATCCACAGCTTCCCTGGGCAGCCTGTGCCAGTTTCTCACCACCCTCAGAGTGAAGAACTTTTTCCTAATGTCTAGCCTAAATCTACCCTCTTCCAGTTTGAAGCCTCTCATCCTATTACTGCAAGCCCTTGTAAAAAGCCCCTCTCTGTAGGTCCCCTTTGGATACCAGAAGGCTCTGGAGCCTTTTCTTCTCCAGGCTGAGGGCTGGGACACGAGCAGCCAGGACTACTGAGCTGAGCAACGGACCACAACTTTTTTGATGGTGTCCTGCATGAACTTTCTTTTGGAAATTATGTGTCTGCTTTCAGGACCAACATGAACTCCCAAAACACCCAAGGACACATTTATTTTGGAGCTCTGGCAGAAACAGCTGGGAAACTCTGGTAGGGAATTGTCTTTTCAGGTTGACAAGTGAAAAACAAGTAAAATGGGGCCATTGTCTTCCCTCTTACCTGTTACTCAGAGAATGCAAACTGGATTTTTACAGTAATTGTTTCTCATTTAATCTGTCCCAGTTCCTGAAGTTTTAATTAAGGCCCTGCTGGGCTCTCAAAGGATGCTCACAGAAAGTCACTTCAGAAGAGGCCAATGCGTTTCCACCCTTAGACTAAAATACTCCAATCCAACAAACACTGAAATGAGGGAACTCAGAGCTGAAATCCCATCAAGTTTCAGCCAAAGGTCTAGGCAAGGGAATCCTTCCTCGTAACAGACTCTGACTGTTGTGGGTGTCTGCCAGAGAAAGACAAGTCCTGTCTGCAAAGGGACCATGGCCAGAGTCCAGTTCTGTGTGATGGATGTCTTCAAAATGAAGACAGCCTCTGGCTGAGGCAGACTCAGGCACAAGAGATGATGCACTCTGCAGAACAGAGGAATAATTCAAGGCTAGAAAAGAACTTCAGATCACCCTGAGCTCCTAAGTTGCCCGTAGCAGGAAATCATAAACTGTGTTGATCTCTCCAGCACTCCCTTCTACATCCATTTTTACTAGGAGACAGTCCACTGTCCCTTTGGGGTGAAGAATCCAGTGACTCTTTTTGCATCCACATGTTGCCCCAGGGGAGGTTTACAGTGGACATGAGGAAAAATGTCTTCCCCTGCAGGGTTGTCCAGGGCTGTCCCAGTCTGCCCAGGACAGTGGGGGAGTCCCCATGATCCCTGGAGGCATTCCAGAGCTGTGGAGATGTGGTGCTGAGGGACACGGTTTAGTGGTCACCTGGCAATTAATAGTTGGACTCAATCATACTAAAGGTCTTTTCCAACTTAAATGATTCTATGATTCTCTAAGGTTGTGCTGTCATCTAAAATGCCTCTAACCATTTTCAACCCCCCCAAAAGATACATATTTTCATCTTTGTAACCAGCCTTGCATGATACATCCAAGCTCCTGTTTATTACACAGGCAAGAGCAATCTGCAGTCCCAACAAATGTAAAACAGACCATCTTTTCTTATTTTTACTTTTTTTTTAGTTTTTTCCCTTTTTTTTTTTCTTTTCATAAAAGCAATAAGCCCTGAATAATCTCAGCATCACCATTGGCTTTATTGGTTAATCAAAAGCCTTTTTTTTCCCTTCTGTACCTAAGCCAAGCTCTTAACTTCATATTTAATGGGCAGATATTTTCTCCAAATGCTCTTTTTTCATTCTCATAAGCTAACTGTGTTATGGATAATGGCTTCATTTTGCTGTTGAAGTGGGCTCTTTATCTACCTATAGGTTCCAGCTGATTTAAATCCCTCTTTTTCAGGATGTGTAGACAGCCAATATCCCTAAAGGGGAGACAGGCTGTATCTGTCCTCGAGAGTTTTCCCCTGGCTCTCACTGGGTTTGTTTTTGTTACCCCAGCACATATGAGAGTATTGCCATGGTTGCCTGTGTATAGTCACATATCCATCTACCTATCCATCTGTATAGATCTGTGTCTATTTTCTGCTTAAGTCCCAGTGAATATCCACCATTAGGTCTGAAAAGTCCTCACACTACCAAGCTCCATCCTTCTTGGTAAGGAGTGGACATTTAAAATGACCCATCTGTCACTTCAACATGGGTACCAACACCACAGTGGGTGCCAACTTCACAGGGTGGGTTCCCAGTGCAGCAGCATTTTGGACCAGAGCAGGATGAAAATGTCATGGAGCATCTATTCTAGACTGACCTTAAGGTAGGCAGTCAAACTCTGTACTGGGCATGGAGTTCTCAGGAGGAAGGGGATGGCTAAGTGCCCTTCATGCAGCTCAAAGTGCTTGGTCCTCATTCAGCTTCTTGCCCTAGTTCCTTTTACTCTCTTCTCCCACTGTCCAGCCAAAGCTATCCATGCATCTCTCAGCACATGTAAGAAAATTCACTGGAACCTTCTCAACAAGAGAATCCTAATCCAGATCCACCAGTCTGGAAAACAGTGTGAATGCTCTTCCATCTGGATGGACAGTATCAACCCCCAGACCTTCCAGCTTGATGAGGCTCAACCACTCCTTTGGAATTTTGGTCTCCAAACTGTCTGTCTGACTCAAGCTTTCACAGGCAAGAAAGCAAGAAGAATATCAGCTCTTTAGCTGGTTTTTGAAGCACCCATCTTCTGAAAACAAACAAACAAACAAAAAAAGCACTTCATAAATTAATGTTTTTCACTCCCAGATTATTTTTTTTTCATCTCCCGTGCTCATGTTTTTCTAAGCTCATTACTAGCTTGGCTGTTAATCCCTTCCACAACTCTATCCCTCATCTACAGGGAGAGTTTAGCAGTCCCTCTGCCTGTGAAAGGGCCTTCAGATCTAGGATCACAAAGCATTAATTATGGATCTGCTGTATCAACCCTGTGCCACTTGCCACATTCGCAAGCAGCAAGAAATCAATGGGCAGTTTGTGACAACTGCTGGCTGTGATTTAAGGTTCCTTCTCAAGGAGGATACAGGAAACCTCTGCATGTCTTTTGAGACCTGATGCATGGGACACCACCGATGGCTTGTGACACCACTATTTGGAGGGGATTGTCTTTGCACTTGAGCATCCAGGGAGAAGGAAACCCTTGGAGCTGACCTCAGGCAGCAGCATCCTGGCTCCATGGAAGTGTGGTTTCACAAAACCAGCAGAACTGGTCTAAAAACTTTCTGACCTTGCCCATTCCTCACTCATACCACATCCTTGACATCACTCCGGCTCTTGAACAGCACCTTAGTGTTCCAGTTCAGCTCACTAAGGAAGAATAAAACAAACCCAACCAAGAAGATACTGGGTTTTTATCAGGTTAATGTCTTGAACTGGTTCAGCACAAGACCAGGTGAACATCCACACGAGGTCAGAGGGAAGTCAATCTGTAGACATGTTTCTTTTTATTTAATGTAGTTCTGTTCCAGTGCTGCCTGAAGTCCCCACACAGCCCCTCCTGTCTTGTGCAAACCTTTCCCAAACTCCAGCCCCAGCTCTCCAAGAGAGCTCCCAGTCTTCCCAGGTAATACTGGGAAATGTGCACACGTGCATCCAGGTAGAAGTCTAATGATAAAGACAGGGCCAGAAACCAAGTCTCCTGTCCTCCTTCCAAGGCAAGCTGACATTAGGTCCCATCACGGTGCTAGCCAGCTGGTGTGTGCATGAGGACAGTGGAAGATACTCTATGGGATCCAGCCCAGTGCTTGCTACCCGATGAGAGCTGCTACCCATGGACACAGCAGAACATAAACCTTCAGGAACCTTATTCAACTGTGAGTACATATTGAAGTTAGGCCAAAGACAGAGGGTGTTGCTGTCATCTCCTGCTTCAAACACGCACCCACCTTTCTCCAGGACAAAGCAAAGATGCAGGTGGAGCAGGGTCCTGGTTCCAGACATCCATATCCCTTAGTTGTGGAGCTCCAAAATGTGACATTTCTCCATGGCGTACTCCACGCAAGGCCACCCACTGCCCTACACTTATCAGCTGGTTAAAAGGAGGAGCCAAGCAACAGGAAACCCTTGGGTACATCCTGAAAAAGGGGAAAGCCCCTCATAAAAAAGTCTGTTTGATGGAACCTTTGCTTGAAGCAAGGAAGCAAGGTCCTGTCTTCTGTCCAGTGCTGGCCTTCTCCTCACCCCAGCTTTGTAGCGCAGTCCCTGGGACGGGTTCAGTTGCCTCCTGAGCTTTCCAGTCGATGTGCCGCAGGGAAGGGTCAACATCTTTCAGGGAGAGGCTGAATTTCTCACTCTGGGAAGCCACCACCTTGTCGTGCTTCACTGTGCTCTGCTGCAGCACGTTGCTGCCATCATGAGTTCAGAGACAGAGACTGTGTGCAGGGAACAGAGACTCCAAGACATCTCTGCAGAGGTGTTCAGTGATTCCCCACTGCAAGGACAGGGGCACCACTTCATACATGGGGTCTTGTAGAAGAAGATGAGGGACTGCAAGAAGAATCTTGTTCTATATCCAAAGGAGTGCAGAGAGAAAGGTCTGCTAATCGGTTTTCCCTGTGTCATCCCTAACACAGGCTCTGAGGCACCCTGACTTGTTTAAAATGTCCCAAGAAGCAACAGGATCTGTACCATATCCAGTAGAAGCCTCTAGGTAGATGTTCCTCCAGTATCCCACTGTTTCTCCAAGCACTCTTGCCCTGTCCTTGGGGAGAAGTAAATCCCTGTGAGGAAGAGCCTTCCCAGCCCTTTCTCTGTCCTTGTTCTGCACTGTTTAGCTCTCTCTGATACCAGCTCCTAAACCAGTTCCTTCAGACCACTTGCACAGGTTTGTTTCTCTTCTCCACTGTTATCTCCTTGTTTATCATGGAATCATTTACACTGGAAAAAAAACAGCCATCATCAAGTCCAACCATTAACCCAGAACTGCCAAGTCCACCAAACCATCTCCCTCAGAACCAAATATCTTCTAAATCCCTCCAGGGATGGTTACTCAACCACTTTGCTAGGCAGCCTGTTCCAGACCTTGACAATCCTTTCAGGGCAGACATCATAACTCCTCCCTCTGAGAACGTCTGTGGTGGAGCACCATGCTGTGGTCCAGCTACCACAGCAGAATCCCCAGTTTTTGAAAGAGACTGAATGCATCATGAAGTTCCCTGATTTATACAACCCTTGGACCAGGCACAGCAGCGTCGTGTCTGTAGCAGTGAGCTGGAGAGCAAATCAGAAATGCCTGGAGTATTTGTTTCTCCTTTTAACAGCATTGTTTTCATATCAGTGTTTTGGGGTTTTTTTTCTCCCAGCTTTTTTAATCCTGAGGAAGAGTAGCATAGCATGAGGCTCTTCCATCCTTGAGGGAATGTTCCTCTGGAAAGCCAAAGGCAGAAGGTCTTGATGCCTGGCATAGCACTTAAAGAGCCAGCGTGCTGGGTTCGTAGCACAAGTGCTTCCCTCCCAACCATTCAAAAGGCATTTCAGTTACAAAATTATTTCTACTGCAAAAGGCAAATGTGGAGAAAAATCATAAGCATTCACATCAGTCTCAGTCATCGTAAGAAAGGTGCAAAAATTGCCAAATTCAGCTCTGCATTTTCTTCAAAAGCAGCCCTTCAGCCTAAGCACTACCTGTGCCGATTTACCTGGGAACTTCAATTAAGCAAACTGATTTGCTGTTTACCTATTAATCCAATTACTTCATTAGACAGAAGGGTTTTAGTGAGGGAGCCTTGGGAGGTTCAGTACAGATAAGTTTGGAAAAGCTCAAATACATTAATGACATGCAACCTATGTTCAGGAGATAGCTGTTGGAAAAAAGCCTCTAACCGAGGAGGAGATGCTGGCACCAGCACAGAACTGGGTCTGGTACCATCCTACAGCTTTGCCAGGAACTGATCATTTCTGACTGAGCTGCAGAAGGTTTTGTGGGGTCTTCCTTTCACCTTCTCACTTGAATAGTCCTTATTTCCTTATGGAGACCTCCAAGTAAAACACCACTCTGATTCCTACCACAGCATCATCTCTGGAGTCACCTCTTCCTGAGATGAGCTTAAAGTCAATGCTACCAGCTCTGATGGCTGATGATTCTTGTGGCTCTCTGAAAATCTCTCTTTCTGGAGTCATGTGAATATTTCCAGACTTTCAGTGTTTAGGTATTAAAGGTAAATCATTAACCACTAATAGTTTGTTGGGTTCTGGAGGAAGAGGATGCTGAGCACTTCCTCTCCTTTAACCATATATACTGCAGGTGGGCTGCTCTCCCCAAAATCACAGCACTTCCCTCCCACACATGAGTCTACACATTCACTCCCATGGAGGGGTTCTTGGCCAAGGTGCCAGTCAGGTGATCCAATATCATCTCCTTCAGGACCCACAGCAAGGAAATTGACCGCCTGGAAGTATTAGGGCTTCTTTGATCCCAGCAGCCCAGCATCCTTCTCTCACCTTAAACAAAACACGTGCCAAAATATTGCTGTTAATACAACGCAGATCTGATCCCCCAGCTGTGTCCAACGTGAGGTCTCAGAGCAGCAAAGAGGTTCTGAATGTAGATGGTAAGGAGGAGGTAGAGAACATGGGGGTCATAGTTGTAAACTAAAATGGGGCAGACAAGACTAGATAGAAGGAAGAAATGTTTTACAGTGGTGGTGGTGAGACACAGGCTCAGGTTGCCCAGAGAGGTGGTCGATGCCCCATCCCTGGAACTATTGCAGGTCACATCAGATAAGGCTCTGAGCAACCTGCTCTAGTTGAAGATGTCCCTTCTCGTTTCTGGGCGTTGGACAAAACAACCTTGAAAAGTCCCTTTCTGTGATTCTCTGGTTCTATTCTGTGACATGGTTGTGTGTGTGTGTGTGTGTGTGTCCCATGGGCATGAGACTGGATTGTCTTTGAAAGTCAACCTGGGTAGTTGTTTAGCTCAAGCAGCCGATTTTTCACTGTTGCTTGCACTTTCCCAGAGTGTTTGGTCTGTCTCGGCAGAGCTTTTATTGCTGAGATGGTTACTTCAGCCTTGTCTCAATTTGCTTTTAGACTAACAAGCAATGTAGCTGCAAATTAAAAAGATGGGAAACAACAATAACCACAGTTCTGCCTTTCTCCCCATCCCTCCTCCCCTCAAAGAGGACACTGAAAGATTGAAAAGTGAGTCATTCAAAGATCATTCTAGGTCACAAAGACCTTATCCTAAGGCACTGCAAATAAAGGAAGGAAGGCTTTGTGATAGCAGCACTGGGCTGGGACCTGGGTTCAGATGCTTGTTTGGCTACAGGCTCACAGCATATTTTGCATCTGTTAATTGCAGAACTCCAGGCGATTCATTGCTACAAAACAGGTAAATGATTCCCCTCTGATTCTCCTCCTTTCTGATAGGTAGCTCTATTTAGATGGTCATTTCTTTGGGGCAGAGATTGCCTTTCCAGGGAGAGTGTAACACCCAGTGTACACCGAATATGATACCCATGCTACACCCATTGGCAGGCTGTAAATCACAGCCACAACAAATAGTTTCAACAAAACTACAAGAGCATAACACACTGTTCCCCAGCCTGCTGCCACTATCTATTATAATTTCAGAAAAAAAAGGGAAAAAAATAATTAACTTTTTGGCATTTGTGACCTCAATCACACTGTTTGTAAATGGGATGGTTGAACTATTTGTAGGGAGGACTCCTTTCTGAAGGAGCACCATCATGGTATCTAAAGGAGGAATGGGCTTTGAGCACAGAATCTCCTCTTCAGGTTGGAAACAGAAATTGCAAAGACTCGGTTGGGATCAATTTTAGCAGAAAAAGGAGAGAATTTGAAGGTGCAGATCCTGAGTTCAAGCCAGCTTTCCATCCCTGCAGAACCAAGTGATGTGTTTTGGTCAGATGGTGATGACCAAGGGAACATTACAATGACAGCTGAGGATGAGACGGGTGTGAGCTGGACAGAGGAAGTGGAACAACTTAGGAAAATACGAGAGGGGTTAACAGGTTAATGGGCAACAGTCTGGAATGAAAATATTAGGCGGCTGGGAAAAGCTCCCTAAACAGTCTCTTGGATACATGACTGTTTTCAAAGGGAAATGCTGGAAGCAGCTGTTCCTGGAGATATTTTGAACTTTGGGGATGCCAAACGCTATGGGACATGATGAAGGGAAGATTTGCTGTAGAGTGGAGGGACAGCCCTTTCCCATGTGCTATTTATCTGCTTTGCTCCTCTCTCACTAAGATTTTCTCCCCCTCTTGGCTTTGAATGCTGTAACACTGCATATACCCCACTGTGTAGGGAAATCTCCCCAAGGAGATAAGTTTCACAACTCTCTACATCCCTCAGAAGGGGTGTTTCCAGAGCTGAGGCAGTATGCTGAACCTCAGGACAGTATAACTCTCGGCCTGGGCCATGGAGGTTGCTGTTAGATCTACCTCAGAAGTTCTCCAGATCATAAAACAGGCCAGAGAAGTTGTATGATAGAGTCATAGAATGTTTTGGGTTGGCAGGGACCTTTAAAGGTCATCTAGTTCCAACCCCATGAAGTGAGCAAGGACATCTGCAACTAGAGCAGGTTGCTCAGTGTCCAACCTCACCTGGAATGGTTCCAGGGATGGGGCATCAGCCATCTCTCTGGGCAGCCTGGGACAGGCTCTCACCCTCATCATAAAAAAATTCTTCCTTAGATCTAGGATTAGCAAACAACAGAGCTTAAAGAGACTTGGCAAGACCACCTAAATCATTCCCTCTGCTCAAAGCCAAGACCCTGTTGTTCCCAGCAAACATCAATATCAGTTGTTTATGTTTTTAAAAAGCCTCAGTGTTTTAAAAATAAATAAATAAATTCTGCAGTTTTTTTCTCCTCTTCCTGGATTTAATTAAGTTAGATGAGCAGCAGGTACATTTCCTCTCATCTTTGTTTTTCTCTATTCTTCGTGAGGGTAGAAAAACCAGAGAAAAACTCATGGTTTTTTTAATTGTCCAAAGATGCCACTGACAAATTGGTTACTCATTATGACTCTCAGTTTCACCACTGTTCTTTTTTTCCCTATAGAAGAAACATCCATGCCAGAGGAATACTTATGAGCCTGCACAATGGGGAAATGGCTTGTAAAAGTATCTACACCACAGACTTGTCTATTTGCTAAGGAGCAGGACCAAGTTACTGCATCTCGGGAGCCACTGATGTATGCAGTAATAGCGTGAAATCGAGCTCCAGAATAAAATGTGCAGTCAGGCAGAGACCCAAATGAAATGTCATTGTGGGATACAAATGAAAAATTATCAAAGGATAAAATGAAACCCATCAAAACACAATGTCCTTCAGTTTGTTGTTTTTATTCTAATTCAGAAACATTTGGGTTTTCATCTCCAGCCAGGCCCTAAACAGAGGCAGACTTGTATGTTGTATTTCAGCCATTCTTTCCTCGCTCTTTTGTTCTTCTATTTTTTTTCTTTTTAATTCTTTTATTTTTTTTTAAGTGAATCCAAAAAAAGAAAAAGAAAAAAAAAATCCCCCTTTGTTTCTAATCGGAGCAGTTTGTGCTTTGTCTGCAGGCTCAGCCCTCAAACCCCTACCCATATTCAGACCATGCTCTCTGACCTCCCACGTCCTGATGCCTTCGCCTTGAGCATCCTCATGTTAAGACCAGAGCCTGGGCTGGGGCAAGAGGATCTGTGTAATAATGATATCAAGGCTTTCTTTCCCAGGAGGAAAATCCACCTGGTCCCTATTCTTTCCTTTCTCCTCTGCCCTCCATTGGTAAATTGTTTGAACAAGTAATTGCCCCAGTTAGAAACCCTTCCATGTGTTTCTCCTTTTGCTGTGGGTGCCAGCTGGATGGATATTATCACACCTCTGCTTGCTGAATGACCAAGCTCTTTGCTCTAAGAAATCACTTCCCTGCATCCTCAGAGGGACTTGCAGAGAGGAATGTGGTTCCTTTTTAATGCATCCTGCAGTGATTACACTGAATTCTTTATCGAAGCACAGGGTTTCCAGCACAGGGAGCAGTAAGAGACACCGCCCGGGGCAAGGAGGGTAGAGTTAGCTGTGTTGTACTGAAAGAGAAGGCAAATTATTTCCTAGAGGTGATTTAACTGATTGAGCACATGCAGATTATTCAGATGTCCTTCTCCCTGCCTGTACATCACCCAGGATGCAGGCTTGGTGAAAGCCATGCTTGAAATGGTGGTAAGCAGCTGTGGAGCTATGGTTTGGTTTCTGTTCAGAGGTTTTTGGGTCTGTGTTACCCGTGCTACCTGCTGCACTGTGTTGCACCTGAACGTGCTGTTCCTGAGGACAGACAGTCCTGAGTGCTGGCTTTCAGAAAGATGGCTCTGGACACTTGACAGTCCCGATTTGCTGGGTCATCAAAAGGCAAATGCCATTTGGGTTTTTCAGGGATGTTTTGCACGGGAATTTCTGGCACCAGGTTTGTCCAATGGGCATTGTCAGATGGGAGAAGACCGAGATCATTTGAGCAGAGCCTTGTGACCAGAGCTGCCTGGTGGGACATAGTCTGAAACACTGGGTCTTGGTGTAGTCAAACCCAGAAATATGGGGAAAAAAACATCTCTGCTGCAGCACGTGGGGAGAATTCCAAGCCTGATTGCTGAGGGAAGGTCTGAAGTCCCCTAGTGTCCAGCAGCTTGGCTGTTGAGTGGGATGTTGTCTATCAGACATAGGGAAGCATTAGAAGGATATGATCACCCCATCTTGTTCTAGCTGTAACTTGGGCCAGTTGTGCTACAGCTCATCACAGAAAACCATGGGATTGCCTCTGTTACAGTCAGGGGTTGGAATAGGCTGAGCTTTCTCCGACTGAGGCTTTATCCTCAGGGCATCCAGAAACATCATACCAAAAAGCTCCCAACACCCACCTCCTTTTAAAAATGCTCCTTCATATGTTGCTTTTTCATCACTATTTTTATCTAAGACATACAGTTATTCTGCTCTTTTTGACCACACAGATCACTTCAAGCACATATTATTGTGTTGCCATGGTTATATTAGTATTGCAGCTTGCTTTTGTATTCACTTTAAACCCAAACCCAATACCTCATACATAGCCAAGTGTTTTAACATATACATACCACGATTGCTTTTTTCTAGTCAATAACAAACTTCACTTCAACCTTTATATATAATAGAAGGGCTGATGTATAGCAAAATTCAGTTGACTCCTCTGGAGAAAACTTTGTAGGTTAAAAGTGAGCTGCTTAATTTTTAGTGAGTCAAACTTAGAGAAGATGAATGCTGTCTGAAGGATGCAAAATGTGGTATTTCCAAGAGAACATTGGTTTGCAAGAGTACACAAGATGAATAGTGAACAATGGTTGCAAAAAGGGCTTTGGGGTCAAACTGTTTAAATCCCTTTCATTCGGGTTGAGTTCTTAATTACCACAAGTTCCAGTATAAGATTGGGAGCAACAACATTTTTTGGTCAGAATTTTGAAATTCAGTTCCTTCCTGCTACAGTGAAAATACTCAAAGAAAGCAGCCATGAGACTCCTCCAAACAAAACTCAAGGAAAATGAACCTTAAGAAAGCAATTCTGAAGACCACATAATTAGTCTAAGAGAAAGATAATGATAATAAAAAAAACCCAAACCTTTTAATACTCAGGCTTATAGGAAAAGGGCAGAAGAGTGAATTTTAAGCACCCTTCTTGTACATCATATTGGGAGGGGAAAGGAATATGGAAACCCCATCACTTCTCTGATGTTTTTCTATCCAGTTTATGGATTAGCTTTGTCCATCAATCATAGAATGGTTTGGGTGGGAAAGGGCCTTTCAAGGTGATCTGGTCCAACCCCCCTGCACTGAGCAGGGACATCTTCAACCAGAGCAGGGTGCTCAGAGCCCTGGTCAACCTGACCTGGAATAGTTCCAGGGATGGGGCATCAGCCATCTCTCTGGGCAACTTGGGCCAGTGTCTCATCACTCACTGTAAATAAACTTCTTCCTCCTCTCCAGTCTAAATCTCCCCTTTTAGTTTAAAACCATCACCCCTTGTCCTGTCACATCAGGCCTTGCTTAAAAAAATTGTCCCCATCACTCCAGCCTGAAGACCCCCACAAAATGTTTTCAGAAGCTGTATGACACATGTGAGTGGTCTGGAGAGAGTAAAGACTTTCCAGCCACCCCAGGTACTTTGGTTTTCTTACAGAAGCAGTATTACTTCTTTTACAGCAAGACCAGCACCTGGAATGAAGCAACATTAAGTATTCCTGAGGGAAAGCACAGTAGCTGTGCATCTGAGAACACCATGTCTGTGCTCAGGGAACATGTTAAAGAGAAAATGAGAGCCATGAAATCCACTGTCTATCTTCCATACGAGGCACAATCATAATAAAAATATGAAGAAGTGAGCAAAAGCAAGATTATGGTGAACATAGGAGTCTGTCTAACTGATGGGACTGACTGGACCATGTGATATCGCAGGTGCTAAAGGAAAGGGTTCAAACAGACACACTGTCAACAGAGGTTAATTCAGAAGTATGCAAAGCTGGGGTGATCTGGGTAAGACCAGTTATCAGTAGTGTGTGGAGAGCCTGCTTGAGATGCAGTTGGGTTGACCTGCTGTCTGCAGCATTATCTCTTCCCTTTAATGTTTGGGTTTTCCATCTAGCACTGCACACCAGATGACAACATTGCTGGGGAAAGATGTCTCAGTATGACACTGTCCCTTGTCACCCTACAGAGACTATGTCCTGGCCTGACTAAGGAGAAAGTGAGGGAGCTGAGTGTTGTGGTAACACTTGACCCAAGGGTGGCCATGGTACAGTGGTGTTAGGTACAGATCTTCAAATCTTTAAATGATGAAAAGTCATTAAGAACTCTGTGTGGGCAGGAGGGAGTCTAAGAGCAGATCTCAGGCTGCAATGGACAAGCTTAACAGGAGACAAGTCTAGGCAGGGCTGGATTTGTAGCTGGGTCCTGGAGCACAATGGTACTGTAGAGTTCAACAACCCCTACTGGACTCAAGACATTCTGCAAAGCGGGGTTGAGGTCAGAAGAAGGGAGTCAGGTGAAAAATTCTGTTATACAAGACTGGTCATAGACACTGTCATCAGGAATAGCTTTAATGACAGCCATTACCCATCATAGAAACCTTCTTTGCCTGGACAGCATCCTTCTATCAGGAATAGGAACTGCAAGGGCATCACTGAAGCCCCATCCCTGAAAACATTCCAGGTGAGGTTGGATGAGCCTCTGAATAACCTGCTCTAGTTGCAGACATCCCTGCTCACTGCAGGGGGGGTGGACTGGAGGACCTTTGAAGGTCCCTTTCAACCCAAACCGTTGCATGATTCTATGATTTTATGATCCTCTCCCATCTATCTGCCTGAAGAGAGCCCATTATCCACCAGCTGCAGTGGTGCAGAGGTCCTACCACTAGTCAGAGTCCATGAACAAGTCTATTTCATCCTAGGGTCTTTGGAGAGTGACTCTTGAGGCTTGTGGGGAACCCTCTGCATGCTTGGGACAGGTATAGTGCAGAATCTCAGTACCTCCTCTCTTATATCATTCCATCTCTGGGGTGTTCAACACCACCACCTTCCATCCCAGCCTCCCCCGACGCCCTCTTTTGGGACCAGGCTCAGTCGTGCAGCTTTAAAATAAGAGGAAATGCTGCAGCATGCATGTTCAAGGCAGTGCTGCTTTCCTCCTTCCCCCATCTCCCCCTCCTCCTGCACAGTCACAAACACAGGCACACATTCACCTAATACATGGTCTTCTCCTGCCCTCAGCTGGCTGCACAACGAAGTGCAAAACTCCCAGTTGGCACAATCACACCGAGTCTCCGTTTGCTCAGTTTGCATGGAAAAGGAGCCTTCTTACCTGCACCACTTAGGGACTGTTTGATGCAATCTCTCTCTGTCTCTGACCTTGATGAATGGAGGCACGGCTAGTGCTGGAAGCATGAGACTGGAGAAAGGCTGAGCAGGGGCTCATCCAGGTGCTCTCTGTGATGAGATCCAGAGTAAAACCTTCTTCATTAACACACTGCCTAATCTGCAGTAACTAACTACCATTATTTGTGGTCTTAACACATGGGCCTCTGTCTACAAGAAAGACATTGAGGGGCTGGAGAGTGTCTGGAGAAGGACAATGGAGCTGGAGAAGGGTCTAGAGCACACATGTGGTGATGAGTGGCTGAGGGACCTGGGCTTGTGGAGCCTGGAGAAAAGGAGGCTCAGGGGAGACCTTCTGGCTCTCAACAGCTCCCTGACAGGAGGTTGGAGCCAGGTGGGGTTGGTCTCTTCTGAGGGGCAGGACAAGAGGAACTGGCTTCAAGTGACACCAGGGGAGGTTTAGGTTGGAGCGGAGGAACAATTTCCTCCCCTACAGGGTTGTCCAGGGCTGTCCCAGGATGTCCGTGGCAGGGGTGGAGTCCCCGTGACCCCTGGAGGGGTTTCCAAGCTGTGGAGCTGTGGTGCTGAGGGACATGGGTTAGTGGTGCCCTGGCAGTGCTGGGACAATGGTTGCACTCAATGATCTTTAGTCATTAGGGGTACGGTTTACCTGAGGATTTGTCAGTGTTGGGTTCATAACTGGACTCAGTGATCTTTGCAACAAACTCACCTGTGTGCTCCCCACAGGAGGGATGGTAAGACCAGAGATGGACTTTCCCTATTGCCCTGTCATGGTGGGAAAAGCAATTTGCACTCGTGCAGGAAGGACCTGGCAAGGATGGTTTGTGGTTTGATTTGGTGTTGGTTTTGCTTGCTCTTGGTTTTGTTATTGTTTTGGGGTTTTGTTGGTGATGGTTTTTGGACTAACTCTAACATGGAGATGTGTTTCTTTCCTAGAGAGCAACAGTGTTAAGTTTGGGAAAGTGACTCCACTCACCTCTTCAATCTCCAGTGACTCCGGTCTGAATGCAGACTCGACCCAGGGAACTCCCTCCAGGGTTTATCTTTCCCTGGGAATCCCCTAGGCTTGGGAAAGCCAGATGTTAGAAAAGGATGTTTCATTAAATCTACCACGCGAGGGCAGCCTCTTCCACCTTCCCACGTTAAAAATCCCCCTTCCACCTCCCAAATCCAGGATAAAAGGCTCTTTAGTTTGTTTGAAGTCCCGTGGTGATGATACCGCTCTGGTGATACTGGCTACTGGCTGATTTTCACCACGAGATAGGCAAAAAAACAGAGTCCTCATGTGTCTTCCACAAAGGATACCTGGAGCTATANAGAGTGACTCTTGAGGCTTGTGGGGAACCCTCTGCATGCTTGGGACAGGTATAGTGCAGAATCTCAGTACCTCCTCTCTTTTATCATTCCATCTCTGGGGTGTTCAACACCACCACCTTCCATCCCAGCCTCCCCCGACGCCCTCTTTTGGGACCAGGCTCAGTCGTGCAGCTTTAAAATAAGAGGAAATGCTGCAGCATGCATGTTCAAGGCAGTGCTGCTTTCCTCCTTCCCCCATCTCCCCCTCCTCCTGCACAGTCACAAACACAGGCACACATTCACCTAATGCATGGTCTTCTCCTGCCCTCAGCTGGCTGCACAACGAAGTGCAAAACTCCCAGTTGGCACAATCACACCGAGTCTCCGTTTGCTCAGTTTGCATGGAAAAGGAGCCTTCTTACCTGCACCACTTAGGGACTGTTTGATGCAATCTCTCTCTGTCTCTGACCTTGATGAATGGAGGCACGGCTAGTGCTGGAAGCATGAGACTGGAGAAAGGCTGAGCAGGGGCTCATCCAGGTGCTCTCTGTGATGAGATCCAGAGTAAAACCTTCTTCATTAACACACTGCCTAATCTGCAGTAACTAACTACCATTATTTGTGGTCTTAACACATGGGCCTCTGTCTACAAGAAAGACATTGAGGGGCTGGAGAGTGTCTGGAGAAGGACAATGGAGCTGGAGAAGGGTCTAGAGCACACATGTGGTGATGAGTGGCTGAGGGACCTGGGCTAGTGGAGCCTGGAGAAAAGGAGGCTCAGGGGAGACCTTCTGGCTCTCAACAGCTCCCTG
>VWZY01004694.1:294790-326735 GCA_013399075.1 Chloroceryle aenea
CTGGGCCCAGCACTGCAGGGGGGTCTCCCCAGAGTTCTGGGAGCAGAGGGGCAGGATCCCCTCCCTTGACCTCCTGGTCACCCTACATTGGATGCAGCCCAGAGCAGAGTGTTACGTGGGTGTAATGAGCAAATCAAGCTCTTCCGTCAGAAACCACACACACAAAAACCAAAACAAACCAGAGGAACAATGCCCTCCTTTCACTGGCTTCTCCCACCTGATTTCAGGTCAGCCTGCCAGTGCCATGCCACCCAGACGTGTTCCCTGTACATGGGCTTGTCCATGTTAAAAGGACAACAGCCACAGGACTTCTGCTCATCTCTGTGAATAATTCATAACTTCCACAGTGACCTGAAATCATCTCCTAACCTACAGCAATTGTTTTGCTCTGTTTGGCCTCTTCCATCTCGTTGAACTGTATCTGCTCTCACATAGTGGTGTTTATGTTCTTCAAAGAACTGAAAGTCGTTATCCTATCTTTGCCTTAGTCATAATTTGGCCAGGACTTACACATTTTTTTCTCCTTTTATTTTCTAATCGTCCCTCTCAAGTCTCTCCCTTCAGGAGAGTGGTCACACAGGCTGCTTGGGTTTCTCTGTTTATCTTGGACCAGGAACAACTTTCTGAAATCCTAATAACGTAGATTTTGCAAAGCTATCTGTGAAGCAAGAGGCTTTCACACTCAACAAGTCCTTGGGTGGCAAACTGCCACGGGACAGCTGTTGAACTGAAAAGGGATTAGCAGAGGTAAGTGGATGCCCTTGAGTCATAAACCCCTGGTCCCTTGGGTACCTCTTCTCCAGGGGAGTAACTGATGTGCGTTAAGTTCTCCCACCCTGATCCAAATAAGCCAGCAGGATTAGAGCATGGATCTTGGCAAGTATCTCCCTCAAAAGCTGCTTGAAAAGCACATAACAGGGAGGGTGGTGTCTGGCCCATAGACCCCAGGATGAAGGACCCGTTTGTCCATCAAAAATGTGTCTTCTCCTGGGCTATGTGAGACTGATTTAGATGGCATATCAGCTGATGGTGTGCAATGATCTCAACCCTTCTCAGTCATCACAGTTCACCCCAGCCTGCTGGGTCTGGCTGGGGGGGCTGTTGGAGGGCAAGCTGTTCAGGAACAGTGAGAAAGAAGGATGGAGCCAGTTCTGCAAGTCTGTCAACTCAAGTATGAGAGATGACAGGTCTGATCAATGACTGATGGGAATAACGTGGGAAAAAGGCTCTTCTCACTTTGGGATAAGGCTAGATCAGACCCCAGGGGAGTTAATGAAATTAAACTGCTGCCAGAAAGCTCTGAACCACTACAGCCCTTGGGGCTTGGATTACAGTTTCAGGCTGTCTGTGAGGTTATTGGTTCTTTCTGCCCACACAGACTGAAACTTCTTGCTATTCACTGCAATCTCCATCAAGTTTGGAATGGATGGGAGGGTGAAATGCGAGTGAACAGTACTTGGAGGTCCCCTTCCTTACCCTGCAGAGCAATGCATTTTGGTGGCATTAGCACTGGGAAGAGGTCGTGCACGGTTTTGTCATTCAGTCAGGCCACCAAGATCAAGAATATGCTTATTTTGTGGGTTTGCTCTCACTGAAAAGTCATTAGAAAACAGCATTCCTGTAGACACTGCCTGTCTCCTCACCCTTGTAAAAATAAAGGCAGGTAGGAGGGCACTGTGTTCCCAAGAGAACAGCCAGAACAGGGTCAATGGAAACCAGGAATCCTGCTCTTGGTTCATCACAGATTTGTGCTGAGACTCTGGGCAGCTCCACCACTCTTCTCCATTTTTCTTTTGTGTCATTACACTGGAAGTTCACAGGAGGGATTCTCTGTGGGCGTGCGTGGGTGCCCACATGTGTGTGCAACATACTGAGGTCTCTTGGTACAGTGGCAATATAAATTATATTGTGTCAAATTCTTGGAGTGGTGGTGTTGGAAGAGTTTCCTCCCTCAGAGACTTTGCAAAATAGCAACCTTTAAAATTAAATTAAACATTGCTTCTCTTGGGGCTTAAACAATACACTCCCTCTGGCTTGGGCTGAGGGTTTCTTTATACTATATTACTTTATAGATTAATACAGTGCAGGAAATTAATTAACCTTTTTATTTTTTTCAGTAAGACTCTTTTCTTTTTCTTGCAGATTTTTGATTTTCAGTTTATGAAGAAATCTTAGGGGGGACCACAGGAAATCCTATGAATGTGAGGAATGTAACCTTAAGGTCTGGTTCCTGGTACCTGCTCTGCTCTGCTCCTCAGATCTGCTTTGCCTCCCCCAGCTGATAAGAGTGCTGTTGGGTCTGCCTGCCACGCTCATTCAATTACTCTTGGCACTGTCTTTTGTCTCTGGTGGGCCCTGGACAGGCACAAATCAAAGCTGTCACGTCCTGCAGAGCCCTGGTTTGGTGTGGAGTGCAGAGATCTCTGAACTCTGCCTCGTTGCAACCATTTGTTATGGGCAGGAGAGGTGTGGGGTAGAAACTCAGATGCCTCTTCTGCCTCGTCCCCCAGGCTTGGACACTAATCTTGAAGAATGAGGATTTGTAGCACTGCAGTGGCCAGAGCTCATCTGGTGGTCCAGGGAGCTCAGCTATGAGAGGAAGAGCAAAGTGTGGTTGAGATCTGATCACAGCAGGGATTTAAAGGGCAGAAAAATATTCATGACTATCCTTTTTGTCCTCCAGGTCATCAAGTCTCAGGTAGAGCCCCCATAGTAGTGTGTTGCAAAGGAGTGTGCCACAAATAGACCCCAACAGGGAAAAAATAAAACCCTCTCTGTCTCACTTTCCTAGGACTGTTTGCTTTTTTTTTGTTTGTTTGTTTCTGCCTCTTGCTGCTATCAGCCAAGGCTTGAGATCCTGTTGGGAGCACTCTTCTCAGCGAGCTCAGTGCCTATCTCCACTGCCCCCCCCCAGCACCTCTGTCCATGAACCCTATGACCAGGGGAGATGCAAGACCTGCAAGAAGGCTGCAAAGCTGGCCAGGGATGGATTTATCCAGGCAGGTACCACCATGGTCCAGAGGTCACTAAGCCATTGCCAATCTTTTCCACGCAGAGCTGGCTCAGGGAGGACCTTTCTGAAGTGCGAAGGGCAGCAGTTCTATCTGTTGCAGCTGGCTATCTTTAGATGATTTTAATAAATCAATGGGATTATAAACATCCCTCCCTCCAGCTTCCTCAGAGGTGTTTAACCCCGTCAGGCTGTGCAATGAGGAGGAGAGCTTTGGAAAGTCAATTGCGTTCAAAAGGGAGATCTGGGGGAGTTTGCAGTAATCTCCTCTTGAGCAAGCCCTGTGTTAGTGATGATCCCATCTTCCAAACCCTCCGTTTTGGGTAATCATATCAGCCTTAAACAAAATAAAGGTGCCAGAAGCCATGCATAGAAGGAAACCAGCATATCTGACCCGTCTTGGCTTCACTGGATATTATCCTGATTGCACAGTATCAGAGATTTTCCTGTCATGTATTAAGTGGTGAAAATCATTCCTGAACCTTCTCCCCCTGAGGACATGGCACACTGGTTGATTTGGGAAGTTTGGGATGTTTGGCTGGGGATCTGGAGGGGAATGAGGCTGCTAGTGAGCAAAGAAAGGGTAATAACTGTCCTAGAGGTGGCTTCTGTCACCCTGTTCAAGGAAGTCCCTGCTAGATGTTTATCCAAGCTCCTATCCTTCTGCATACCTGGCACATCAGGTCTGGCCCCACAGGAGCCATAGTGCCCTGCACAGCAGGTCTGATCCCTGTAAAATGGTTTACAAGGACAAATCCCCATTAATTACCATTACAGGCACAGCCTGCAAGCCTTTCAACTCCAAGCCTTCACATCTATTAGACCACAACAGACCTGAGCTTGACACTCCACCCTGCTCCCAAGGGAATTCTGTTGTCTGAGTGACTCCTTGCCATGACTCCCTGCCATCAGGGTGTTTGCAGTCTGGACCCTTCCCAAGAACCTCCACAAACCATGACTCTGAGCTACCAGCTTAATGCCTGTAGGCATTATCTAACCTCCTACAACAGCCCCAGTGGCTGAGGATGAACAAAACACACTAACACAGTGAATCAGAAGTTTGCTTTTCATTTTCGGTTGGCTGCAGAAGAGGATGGAGCCTTGAAGGGGTAGATTCCCTTGTTGCTGCTGTCACTGTCCTCTTACAAATGGGTTTCTGGGGGGTCCAGCAAGCCCTGACAAGCTGCAGTATCACAGGTACTAATGCAGAAGAAAATAGGAAGAGTTTATATGATTTTTAAATGGAAGAAGAGTCTCATCTCATAGCTTTGTTGGGTTTTATTGTTCAGTGCTCTAGGTTCACACTTAGATTTCTACCACATGTCTAGAGGGATGGTTAGATCCATCTCTTGAGTCCTTGTCTCCAAGGATGGTAAGTGCCCAAGCCAGTGTCACAGCCATCTCCATGAATGCAGATAAGCTGGCAAATAGCTCAGCTTGAGGCCATTCCCTCTTGTTCTGTCACTAGATAATGGTGAGAAGAGACCAGCACCTACCTCTCTACAACCTCCTTTCAGGTAGTTGTAGAGAGAAAAAAAATAATTCACCTCTGTGTGTAATAAATTGCCACAAGATTAGCAAACATGAACTAACTGCATGGTGCAAACCCTGACCATTGAGCAGGATCTAAGCATCACTTGTTTTCCCTGCAGACCTGTAATTTAGAGGACTCCTCTGTGTGGAGAGCCCAGTGTGACTCCTGACATCTTTTGTTGTGGAAGCTCACATCCTAATTAAGTGAAGGAATGAGAAAAAACAGCTGCCTTCCTGAAAAGGGACCCTCCTTACAAATCTTGGGTTAACAGGAGGAACAGGAAGATTCCAACAGCTGCATGAAATCACTGTAATTAAAAAAAAAAAAAAAGAAAGAAAAAGAAAACTTACCAGTAAGCAGATAGCTCTGGGTGTCCTGCAGCAAGGAAAGGTTAATTCCAGCTTCATCTCCCAGCTGGCTCCATGAGGACAGAGGTTAAAGATGAAGCTGTAACATACACATGTCAACACAGCTCAGATCTCTGCCTAATGGTCATCTTCCTGGAGTCTGCCCTGGTTAAACGTCCTCCCTCCTGTTTAGTAAAGAGAATCCACTTTTCAGCATGCTTTAATGGAATTAAAAAATAAGTGTTATTAAATATCAATGCTTAAGTAGTTGAGTCTCCACTTGAGAAGTCTGGTCTCCTACCTCAGAAGACACTGTTGAAAAGAGAGATGCCTTGGGGGCTACTAGGTAGAGAAACCAGTGAAAATAACTGGAAGATGGAGAATATCTAGAGGGGGGTTTATATGAGTTTGTCCTGTTTGAGCATCTCCTTTGTGGTCTCATTGCAGCCATTCTGTTGGCTTTCCTCTTAAATATAAGGTCAGGCTGCCCTACTAAAGCCAAAAAGACCCAAGAAGGGAAAAAGATAGAAGAGGGAGGAAATAAAAATATTTTAAGCCCAGATGCTCCTGAACATGTCCAAGGAGCTGGTGGGCTGCCAAATGTTGCTCTGGTTGGAATTCTGGAAGGAAAAGGGAATAGAAAATGTCCCTGTTGCCTCTGGGATATCCCACTCTGGTTTGCTCCCTTGCCAAGGCTCAGGTTGACAAGGATATCCTGTTATTTACTGAGGCCTTGGAAGAAGATATAAATAAAAACATGAAGAGCAAAGAACATCCAAGACCTCAACAAGAACCTCTGGAAGAGCAGTTACAGCCAAGCTCACTTGATGCACTGCAGATGGTGATTGTAAATGATCTTGAGAACATGCATGAGGTTTTTTCCCAATATAAGCACAATCCAGGGCACTTCTGGCTGCCTGTGGGCTAATACACCCAAGTGTATGATCTCCAGACATCCCTTCCAACCTCTACCAGTCTATGATTCTATGATTGACTGGTGGAAACTCATAGTGTCAAAATGGGTGTTAGAACTTCATCTGGGCAGATATTTTGGCTCAGAAGCTATACTCAGAAAACATACTGGCAGTCAAAATCAAAACAGATTAACTGAACCAAAATGCAATGCTTCATTTTTCCTTTCATGGAAATAGGAAAGCAAGCAAAAATCAAGTCAGGTTGAATCATCATCTCTATAGTGAGTCTGGAAAATCTAGGTCTTGGAGTCATGCCAATGAGTAGAGAAAAATGGACAAGGCTGTAGGTGTTAGTGGTCCTATCATTTGTGGATGAATCCCAAAGTATTCTCTTTGGAAGCAAAAAAAGCTCATTTGGCTCATGTCATGGTTTTTGGGATGGGGAGGGGACCAGCAGAGCAACACCACCCTTTCTGGCCAGGCCTGCTGCAATGAGAAGCAAAGAGAGTGGGGGGAGGTGGAGGGATGGCTTCTCTCCACCTTTGCTGCTGCAAAGCAGAAACAAATCCAGGATTTTGTAAATGACACAACCTCTTCCCCAAGGCTTGGCAAGAAGAGTGTGCTGTTGAGGACAGGAGGGTCTGGCTATTTGTTGCTTCCTTCTTTCCTTTGGAAAGCCTGATCTTGCCCATCGCTGGTGATCTCCTCTGGAGAAGAGTTGTAGCACCAAGAAGAGGATTGGAGCCACCTTGCAACCCAACATAGACGTGAGCTGAGATACACAGCTCCCTTCCTCCACCACCCCTCTAGGTAACCCCTGCCCCTTCTGCCACCTCTGGTCTCAGTTCTCTCTTCAGTTCTGTTCCTTTTCTTCAAAATTGGCAATGCAAGGGGGGGAGGGGGTGTTGCTTTTCTTTTCTAATTGAGCACTCATTTGCAGCAAAGCGAGAAATGAGAACTTGCACCAGACGAGCACACTAATGCAGGACAATAGCAAAGATCAATAAACAATTCAATCCTTTCTGAGAAAACAGGTCGGAGGCAGCCCCTGGGAATCAGATAAAGTGCACATGCACATGAACGGCAAGACCCAAATGCACTGCATATTAATTCAAGCCAACTGCTTTTCGAAAGTCAAACTAGAAAAAAACATAAAGAAGTTGCTACAAAAACAGAGGAAATTGGCTGGCATTTCCCAGTCTTCCTTTCACAGCTTTTGAAGATATTTGATAAGGGATCCTCTCAGTTTTTTGAAGTCAGGGACAGTCCATTTCCAATGCCAATTGAAAGGCAGAGTCACAATTTTCAAAGGAAATAATGGATTCCATCCTTACATTAAGGCCAAACTCCACCTTACAGATAACACCTCCTCCTCCAGTGGGACAAAGAAGATCAGAAGATGACTGAGAGCTCCCAGGCAGAATGTTTCTGATCAAGGGGACTGGTTAAAGAACAAATGCCCAGAGGGAATAGGGGCAGGCTTTGAGAAAGTGGACACTTCTGAAGACTGTTTCATCATGAACATGACACATTGAACACTTAAAGCCTTTCCAGCCTCAAGTCCCAGTGGCAAAAATTCAATTCAAGCAGAAATCTGGCTCCACCAATTGGCTATTTCCATTGATTTTCTTTGGCAGCTGCTTGGATGTTCCAGGGACTGAGGCCACGGAAAGGGCTTAGATCATCAGATCCCAAACTGTAGGCAACCTTCAGATCATTCAAAGTGGTCTACATACACACACGTGTGTTGCACCCTTGTGTGCAAACCCACAGATACTTAAATCTGTCCTGGCATTTTCTCCTGGGTCACTTAGTCAGCTGTCTGTGCAACAAATACAGCCTGGAGAAGACTGAGTGGGGATCTTCTCAACACTTATCATTATCTAATGGTGGAGGTCAAGAGGATGGGGCCAGACTCTTTTCAGTGGTGCCTTGTGACAGGACAAGGGGCAGCAGGAACAAAGTAGAACAGGAAGTTCCACCTAAACATAAGAAAAACATTCTTTACAGTGAGGGGATGGAGCCCTGGAAGTGGCTGTCCAGAGAGGTTGTGGAATCTCCTTCTCTGGAGAGATTCCAAACCCACCAGGGCACCATCCTAGGCAACCTGCTCTGGGTGGGTCTGACTAGATGATCTCCAGAGGGTCTTTCCAACCCCTACCCAACCCCATTCTGTGATTCTTAGTTCCCATTGACGACAGTGAAACTATGCCTCAGAAAGAAAACCTGTCACTGGACCTCCACTTTGTATTTTTAGGAGGTGATGAGTTCTCCTTTCTTCTAAAGTCACGAGCTTCTGGTGTGTTTCTCCTGCTGGCCATTGGTAAATATCAAGATCAGCTTCAGAAAAAGTGGTGACCTTGCATGGCAGTCTCTGACACCTTGATAATTCAAAGTGTCCCTTGTTCAGGAAGCTCATCCCATTGGCAGTTCTGTTTTCTAAGCAACCTCTAGAATTAATCATGCCACAAGCAACAGAGACACTCCGTGAGGTTCCTCTCAGCATTGTGTGATCCCTTGAGCTGACTCCTACCAAAACTTGAGCCAAGAGCAAACTGTCTTGTACCTCACCAATCTACTTCTCCTAATATTGTCCCTAAAACTCTTTCTAAACCAAAATTGGATGTTACTTGGCCAACAAGGTGATCATCTATACTCCCTGCACTGAGCAAAATGGGCAACTCTAGAATTCAGTTCATCTCATACTACAGCAGGTGGCCAAACCTGTGTGGGTAAACTATCCCTGAATGTGTCAGTTCTGCTCCTTTACATATTGAGTCAGCAGAGATGACCAGATCAGACAGAGGAGTCTGAAGTTAGTGAAAGCAAACCCCTTGCAACTGCCCTGCTGCAAGTAAAAATCCTCCTAAGAAGAACTTGCAAGCTTCTTTTAGTGCAACCCTTCAAGAAACCTATCAGGGAGAACAAGGCAGAAAATTTCTTCAGTTTTAAATATTTTAATTAAAAAGAAAAATCCCTTTTGATGTTATAAATGTACTTGTTCAGCAGAAAGGATGGGGAGGTCAAGCCACAAGCCCACTGATATCAATTCCTCTACTCTCCATTGGCATTTTGTCAGGAGTTGGTTAAAAGCACTCTTAAGGCTAAGAGAGATCTATGTAGATGAAAAAGAAACTTCACTAGGGTGAATCACCATCTGCTTTGACAGGGACACATCCTTCCCAGGGCTACTGGGAGGACCTGTATTCAGGAATGCTTTATTCTTGGAGGAAATCATTTTCAATAAAAAAAAAATACAAGGAAGGGTGGAGTCACAATTACAAGCTCTGATGCTATAAATGAGTAAAACCTTTTTCATTCTCCAATCACCTGGTTTACAGGAATTAACAAACATTATTTGTGCTCTTAACACATGGGACCCTCACTATAAGAAAGACACTGAGGAGCTGGAGTCTGTCCAAGGAGGGCAGTGAAGCTGGTGAAGCTGTTCTTCTCCCAAGGAACAAGTGGTAGGAGAAGAGGAAATAGCCTCAGGTTACACCAGGGGAGGTTTAGATTGGACATTAGGAACAATTTCTTCACTGAAAGAGTTATCAAACCCTGGCACAGGCTGCCCAGGGCAGTGGTGGGGTCACCGTCCCTAGAGGGATTCAGAAGACATGGAGATGTGGTGCTGAGGGGCATGGACCTGGCAGTGCTGGGTTGACAGCTGGACTCAATATTCTTAAAGGTCTTTTGGAACCTAAACTATTCTATGATTTATTCTGTGAATCACCAAAGCACATCTGTAGCAGCTACTGGGGACTCAGCTGATGGATTATAGGTTTCTAAGACATGGTCCCTCAGTCGCTTAGACCCTGCCAGCCTAAGACATCTGGAGGATTTCTTAAAGCAAGGAAGCTCATCTGAGATGGACGTGCAGTAGTATTTACTATGCACACCTGATGGGTAGGACACACAGCACTAAGAAAAAGCCATTGCCCATTTTAACTCAGCCTGCACTGCCTGGGTTAACACCACTGCTAACATGCACAGACACACGGTCTGGGTTAAGGCATCTCAACAGACTGCTGAGAGCTCTTCTACTTGAGATACAACCTGTGCTGACACAACTGCACGTACAAAACCACAGCGACTGATCTTGATCAATCATCTCTCAGCACTGTGGGTATGTGGGCACAGAAGAAATCGAGACAGCGAAGAGCACAAAGCTAGCATGCCTTCTGTTGATAACAGACTGCTGAGCTCCGACTTAGAGAAGCTAATGATCCTCTGCGTCACCCAGATACAGGGGAGGTGACAGAGAGGCTCTGGGAAAAGAAGATTTAGGTTTCAGGCTGAGTGAGTCTGAGGAAGGAAGCTCTGGGAGCCAGCTGAACTCGGCTTTGGTACTTTATTGGGTATTTGTTGTCTAACTAACACTATTCATAAGGCTGGGGTATGCAGTAGCCCAAGAGAGTATGTTTCATTGAATATGAAAGCAAAATAAAAGCAAAGCTCACCCCCAGAAAGCTTTAGAAACTGGGAAAAAAATATTGTTCATTCATGAGAAGACAGAAGGATTGAAAAGAAAGCAACAACACACCCAGGGGTAGAGAGTAGATCATTGATAGAGGTAGGAGATGAATGCAGGTTTCCTGGCAGCCTATTGCTCTTTCTCTTGCCTACTCTGGCTGAGAGAATCAAAAGCTGCAGGAAGGGAAGGACTGGCAGATGACAAAAATAGGCAGATGTGATTTTTAGGAAGGACACCTGTTTGCACGAGTACCAGGTTTCCTTATCTCATTGACACTTCTGTTCCATGAGCATAATTACCTCCCCTTCTACTATCAATATCAAAAGCAGCAGAAAGCCACCAACTCTTTCTGTGTTTCCCATCTCCATCCATTTTCTGTTGATGTTTGCCATGAGTCTGGAGTGTGCAGTCCAGTCAGAAGAGCAATGGCCTGCTGTGATTTACACCATTTCGACAAGTATGTGTTTGCTCTGCCAGAGATACAGCCCTGAATTGGGCAAGGAGCAACAAAGAGCCCAGAAAGGAGATAATTTATCCTTTTGCCAGACACGTCCATGAAAGCAACTTATCTTCCCCTTCATCCCCCCCAGAGTCAGGATGTGGCTGTTATCTGCCTGTAAACCAGACAGAGCAGAGCATGTTGCCCTTTAAGGTCAACCTGCTGAAAAGAAACAGAAAAAGAAAATAAAAATAAAGGAGAAGTAGCAGCATTTTTAATCTTTGGGGTTTTTTTTCTACAAGCTTGGGGATGTTGGACATGCCTCTCATTTTGGTTGTCACTAGGGAATGGGACTTCTGTCTGCTTTTTATCCTTCTCTTGGAGCACCTACCCCAATTGTTTGAGTTCCATTTCAACACTTGCTGAGGCTCAGCTGCCTAAAGGCTGGCATCCACAGTGGATCTACAGCTGAATTAGTCACACTAAGGTCCCTTTCACCAATGCAGAGAAGCACTTGATGGTACTGGTGGCAATAAAATTGGACATGAACTGGCATGGCCAGCATGTCAAGAGAGGTGATTCTGCTTCTCCACTCTAATGAGAACCCCCACAGTGCTGTGTCCAGATCTTTAGTCCTCAGCACCAGAAAGACATAGACCTGTGGGAGCAGGGCCAGAGAAGTCCACAAAAATGATCTAAGAGATGGAATCCCCAGGCTGGGAGGCCAGGCTGAGACAGTTGGGGTTGCTCAACCTGCAGAAGGCAGCTCTGGGGAGACCTTCTGGTGACCTTTCAGCACTTCAAGGGGGTCTGAAGATGGGGACAGACTTTTTAGCAGGGCCTGGTGTGACAGGACAAGGGGTGGTAGTTTTAAACTAAAAGAGGGGAGATTTAAACTGGAAAGAGGGAAGAAATCTTTTGCACTGCAGGTAGTGACACCCTGGCCCAGGTTGCCCAGAGAGGTGGTCAATGCCCCATCCCTGGAACCATTCCAGGTGAGATTGGGCAGAGTTCTGAGCAACCTGATCTAGATTAAGATGTCCCTGCTCATTGTAGGGGCTTTGGAACTAAATAGCCTTTAAAGGTCTCTTCCAACCCAAAGCATTTTATACTACCATGGTTCTTACGTACACACCAGGGAGCTGACCAAAACAGTCAGTGGACAACAAACCATCACACATCCTCTGCTGACAGAAATGTCTGTAGTGGGTGAGGTGAATCACATGGCTACCAGTCCTGGCTATGTCTTGACTATATCTGGAGCCTCAGTCCCCAGCTGAGAAGTGCCCTCAAGCACAAAAGATGCCCAGTTCAAGTGGGGTGAATCTGCTCTCAAAGCTAAGTCAGATGAATCCCACCCTAGTGACTCAGAAAGAAGGAATTGCATTAATATGAGCACGTGTGATGAAGTATTTCCTTTGATTTGTCTTCCAGCCTGACTCCTGGCCATTTTGCTTGATGCTTCCTAGTTCCTGTGTTATGAATAGTAGTGAGTAATCTTTTCCTACTCACCTCCTTCATTCTTCATCCACTGTTCAGAGTTCTGAAATGCTGCAGTACAAAAGATGTGGATACACTGTGTATTTAAGCATCTCCATGCTGTTACTTTCTGGTTTGTTCATTATTCCCTTCCAGTAAATCCTAACATTCAGTTCCCCTGAGCTCTGATGCTCAGATCTCTTTTCTGAGTGGAAATAGCTACTCTAGAGACCATCACTGTGTATAAATGTTTAGGGCTGGTTTTCCCACATGTGCATTTCTTTGCATTTACTAACACTCAGCTTCACCTGTCTCTGTGTTGCCCTGTGTATCAAGGAAAAGACAAACTGTCTTCCCCCCTGTCTCATGACTTGTAAATGGCTGGTTCATAGTCTCTAACTTAATCCTCCTCTACTCTGAGTAGTATCTCTCTTCCCTTCCTACAAGGCAGGTAGATCTGGGAAGTTTGAGAGAATTGCCAGTAAATACTGAGGCACAGGCAGCATAATGTAGCTCAGCTAGTGACAAATAAAGAGTCCTGTGCAGTTTTGTGGCAGCAGAGAAAGCAGCTGCCTCTTTGACCTTTTCCTGCAGCAGTTTCAGTCAGACACTCTCACTTTTCAGTGCAGCTTTGCTGTGCAATATCCTCATCATTAGAACAGCATTAAGGAATATCTGATGAT
This sequence comes from Chloroceryle aenea, assembly GCA_013399075.1. Taxonomy (NCBI): domain Eukaryota; kingdom Metazoa; phylum Chordata; class Aves; order Coraciiformes; family Cerylidae; genus Chloroceryle; species Chloroceryle aenea. The sequence goes on from VWZY01004694.1 coordinate 307,674, forward strand.
GATCTCAGCTGCTTGTTTTGGAGCTAAAGCTGTTTTCCTCAACATGATGTGCAAAACTGCAGGCTCAGTAAACACAAACCTTTCCCACAGATGTCAGGGAGCTGGCAGAGCAGTGTTTAGAGAAAGCCTGACCACCAAGCCAGCCAGACCTGACATTGCTGAGTGGGGGGCAAGAGGAGGAGTAGCCTCTTCATCACTGCAGATCCAAGAGTTGTGCCCATCCTCATACTTCAGGATTAAATCTCAACACGTAACAACCACACACTGCCTGGAAAGCTGAGGTGGAAGAGCAGAGGAAGGAGATCAGCCCATTCCATTTGCTGGGCTAAATCCTCTCTTTGGTGCAGCTCAGCCTTTCCTCCTGATGTATCTTTCACCCCAAAGCAGAACCTGACTCCGTGTCTGCTCAAGGCTGGGTTGAGAGGAAGGTTTGGACTGGCTTGTGCTTGCTCAGAGAACCACGCTGGGAGCTCCTGGACTCCACTGCTAATATGGGTCACTACTGACAAGAACATGGGTACATTTTTAATTTTCTCCTCTTTCCACCATGCTCAGGTCATTCCTTTCCCCCAGCCCCAATGCTCCTGCCTTAAATTCATCCCTCTCCTCCTGGGGCTCTGGTCTGAATTCAGAGGGAAATCTGCCTTTCCTTTCTCTGCCTTCCCACAGGCCAGTCTCCCTCCCCTCCCTCTCTGCTCCTCATAATTTACTCCTGTTCTCCTGCTTCATTGACATAGATGGGGATTTACTTTTAAACAATGTTCCACCACGTACCAGTTCCCCCTGATAAGTAAATTCAGTCCCAGAATGACTCAGCTCCTCGGCATGCAGGTAATTTCTCCAGCTGCCTCCCATGGCATTCCTCCCCTGTGCCTGCATCTGAGCCATTCCCACTCCAAGCAGTCGGATGTCTCTGTGTGTCTTTGGTGGCTGGACAGTTTATTTGTTGTGCACCTAACCTACCAAGATGCAATGCACAGATTTAATAGAAGCCTTCAGAGAAGATCTGTCTTGAAATTCTCCTACTGCCTTCACTAAAAGCAAGAGGCTCAGTGTTCAGAGAAGTGTTGCCCCACGGGGACCAAGCACCTGCTGTCAGGTCCTTATTGGTGGTGCTCTGAGCACAAGATGTGTGCAGGGTGTGGCCCATCTCCATCCCTCACAACTGCCTTCCAGAGACCCCCTTGGGCCACGCCAAAACACTGGCTACCACACGTGGATCACTGGAGCTTGAGCGATCACAATGGCTGGGCTGGATGCTCACCAAGTGGCATAGACCTATCTGCTGGCTTCTCCTAGCAGAGAGCTAGCTCCTGGCTGGCCATTCCTTCATCTCTGGCCCATAACTCTCTACACATCCATTTGTACTGATGGATTTTGAAGATTTTCTCAGTGGCTGTTTTTAAGCTGTCTCAGCCCTCAAATGAGTGTTTGAGAGGAATTGCAACAACACCGTGAAGGACACTGCCATAGAATCATAGGATTGTTTAGGTTGGAAAAGCCCTTTAAGATCATTGTGTCCAACCATTAATCTAACTCAACCAAGTCCCTGGTTAAACCATGTCCCTAAATCACAGACAGACATCTCAACACAGAAAACTATAGATTACTTTTTTTTCCCCCATACACATGTTCCTCTTGTTCCCGTAACTGGAATCATCTTTTGGAAGGAGAGCCAAGCAGAGTGTCCCAATGAGCAAAATAATTCACTCCACAGATCTGAGGGGTTTGCGTGAGGATTATGAAGGCAAATCCAAGACAGTTGGAAACCTCCAGAGTGATAGCATGCTGATAAAGAGGGGGCAGGTCACATTCCTTACAGCTAAGTAGGCTGCTGATGCAGAAGAAACAAGTATGCTTAGTGCTTGGAGATGTGCACACTGAGTCCTCTGCCTTATCAACAGAACAGGGTCTTCCAACCTCCTTGAGAACTTCACTGAGCCAGGTCACACTCGAAGGTCTGATCTCCATCCTGGATTTGTTTCTGCTTTGCAGCAGCAAAGGTGGAGAGAAGCCATCCCTCCACCTCCCCCCACTCTCTTTGCTTCTCATTGCAGCAGGACTGGCCAGAAAGGGCGGTGTTGCTCTGCTGGTCACCTCCCCAGCACTAAAACCATGACATGAGCCAAATGAGCCTTTTTTTGCTTCCAAAGAGAATACTTTGGGGTTCATCCACAAATGATAGGACCACTAACAGCTACAGCCTTGTCCATTTTTCTCTGTTCCCACAATGTCAAAAATGTTCCTTTTTTTTCCTTTTTTATTTTTAATATATAAAAAGGTTATGTCAGCTCATTGTCATGACTCCAGGAGCTTAGGCTTTGGATACTGACAGGCTAACTTGTTGCCTAAGTCACCCATTATGTGGAGAGGGGACAAAAACTTCTTCATGTTATAGGTTTATCTGAGGCTGGAAGATCTACATGGCCCAAACTCACCATAAGGAGACCTTCTGCAAACTGAGTTGTGCCTGTGAGGGTACTACTGGCAGGGAGTGCAGATCTACATGTGAACTACTCAGAGAAACTCTCTTTAAAAATTAAATTAAATTAAATTGGAGGTGTTTTCAAAGTATTTTCTTTTGATTCATTTCCAAATTGAAAGTTTGAAATATTAAATTGGAAAACTGTCTTTGAGTTGACCTTTCTTATGGATTTGCAGGGATAATTTCTAACGTGAAGTGTTTAAATTTAAGACAAACCCAAAGGGATGATTCAGCCTGACTTGACTTTTGTTTGTTTACCTATTTCTGTGAAAGGGAAAAAAATAATAAATTTGATTCAATGAATATGAGTGTTTTGATTTTGACTGCTAGTATATTTTCTGAATATATCTTCTGAGCCAAAATATCTGCCTGGATGAGTTTATAACACCCATTCTGGCACTATGATTTTCCACCATTCAATGCAGACTGTCAGCTGATGAAACTGGACACAGTTTCTCTGTTCTTATGGAGAGCTCCTATGTTTAGCCAGGTATTTTTTGGCAAATACCTATGAAAATAGGAAATGTCATTTCCCTGCAATAGCAGCAAAGTCAGAAATCCTTTCTCTGTTCCCGGGACATACCCCTGCCCTCTGCTGCAGATGACTCTCTATGGACACCCAGAGAAAGACCTTGGAAATGAAGATGAGTCTTTGATCCAACACGAGAGACTGGATGAACTCCCAAGCAGCAGATAGCTTGCTTTTTTTTTCAGATTTATTTCCTATCTGAGTCTACTTACTGGCTTTATTTCTAAGCAGCAAATCCCATTGAGAGTGCCTTCATGCACTTAAGATGCACACTGAAAATTGTGCACGTGCTTCAGAGCTGTTGTCCATGTCTGTCCTGTATTCCAAGAAGGGTCTTAGATGAGTTCGATCACCCCAGCTCAGTCAGGTCCAGCTGCAAAGATGAAGTTATTTGCTGGTAATGCCTCAGGAAGAAAGCCAGGTACACCATAAGGAGTAGATGTCTGACCCTACCTCCACATAGACTTTTAAGCATCTAAGCTTGAACTCTGGGATGAAAATCACAAATCTGTGTTCAAATTTTACATAAGTCCATTTGGTGCCACCAACCCATGTCCTCAGCCTTTGAATAGCCACCAAAAATCTCTGGCAAGTGTCCTTCCCTGTCTTTTGGAAGCAGAACAGTCTGAATGCATACTTAGTGTTGGAGCTGGTTTAAGATACGAATCCTTTGTGGGGGAAAAAAATGAGTTTGCAGCACTTCTGGAGAAGATAGGAGCAACTGTTTGGGAAGAGATGGTATCTGTTATCACTTCCACTCCCTGCCTAGACTGAAGCAGGGCTCTGGGGGAGAGTCTCAGAGGCAGCGTGCTATTTGCCTGGAAGGAGCATAACATCTGTGACTATTTGCTTTACCTTTGTGCAAACAAAGCACAGATTCTTGCTCTAAACCTGACTCCTAGTCGCTTTTAGCCTCCACTTTGCATGCAATGTAGACCCAATCCCTGCCTCATGCATCAGCAAAGAGATAATAAGGTGGGATGTGCTTTATGACTCGGCACAAAGAAATACCAAGGCCCTCGAGCTTAGCTTTCCCCATCTGGTGGCTCACAGCCCGCTCCAGCAAACAGGCAGGTCACTGCAGTGCTGGGTGACAATGCCTGGCAGAGGAACACAATAGTGGATCACACCCTCTTAGCTTCCTGCAGCCACTGGCACAAAGCTCCCTCCCCCATACCAGGGCAGGGCAGCAGCTCCGTTAGCCAGGCTTGACATTTTGCCCTCAAATCTTCCTTTTCTCCCACTCCTGGGAAGGCCCTTAGATGTGAAGCAGCAGCAGAGTTTTCCTGCTGCTCTCCAGTAGTATAGGGGTGTTGCTCCTTCATCCCCATGGGAAAGAGGCAAGAGAGGAATCATGTAGGTTGGTCAGTTTGGTGCCCAAAGTCCACTCCTGTGCTTACTGCTTTGCTCTTCTAGTTATCCAGGCTTTGTCCCCTTCCCCAGAACCTCTCCATCCAACAGGTTCAGCAGATACCACCCCTCTCAAAAGAGTGGTTTGAGAGATATTTCTCTCAGATATTGAGATACTGAGCCATTTCCCAGGCTGCTTCCATGAAGCCTTTTCAGTCATCTAATGAATGAGGACAGATAACAACCACAGGTAGCAGGTCTGCTGTCCTTCTCCAGCTGCAAGTCAGCAAGCTGGGTAGCATTCTAGTCACCTTAAGACTAAACATCACTGTTCCCAGTTTACAGACATGGGAAAGCCAGGGTGGACTTGGGTGTGGCCATGTCCTCAGCCAGATCCCCCAGTAGGAGAGCCCAGCTTATCCATCTTCTTGGCTCCTTGTCAAACCACAGCTATCCCTTGCAAGACCCTCACCATTAGATATTCTAAATACACAACCAGACCTTCAGCATGGCCTGATCACACTGGCTTTAATTCCCATGCCATTTCTATGATGTTTGCCCAGAAACATGGTGGCCTACCTCTGCCCATCACCTTTTCATGGTCCTCCTTGGATATGTGGCCAACACGAGAAAAAGGAACCTGTGCTGAAAGCCTTCAGCTCTCTGGCACCATGAAGAGCTCTTTGTGGTTCCTTCGGGATTTTTTCCTCCACTACTTATGAAGCATGATGAATGATGGGGGTATTATATGTGTGAGGAAAACGTTATTCCTTGATTCCTCTGAAGTTTGAACTCACTTGGCTTTGTTTGCCATGATGCTGTGGTTATTGTTTCATCATTCTATCCCCAAACTCCTCTCCTTAGCCCACTTTCCAGCCATATTGACCATGTAAAGCTCATTCTGGTTACACATTCTTGTCTTTGAGTTTCTCAAGAGCTTTCCCTTGCAAAGAGAAAATGTAAAAGTAGTTAGAAAATATTTCATCTTCATGAAGTGAATTGTCTTTGATTTCTTTAATAAAAAAATGTGACAGTGTAGACCCAGTCTCAGTAATCAGTGTGTTCCTTTTGCTTTCACATTCTCTTATACTGGGAAAAGCATCTTTTAAATTTACCCAGAAAAAAAACCTCTACTTACTACATTTCATTCTGAAACTTCTTTCAAGTAGCTTGTATCCCCTAATTTCCACTAAAACAAAGGGTTCATTTAACAATGCATTTCATTATGTTCTTCAGCTGTCAAGAGAATGTGAGCATATAATGAAAACCCTGACTAAACAAAAGTTTATTTTGAATGGAAATATCTATAGAAATCATCAAGAAGGATGTTCCTTCAGACGTCACTGCTCTTGCCAAAAATATATCTCAGCTGGCATTGTATGATGGTCTGAAGTACAAATTTGATGCTGCCTTTGAAGACAAACAATGCACCCTACTGTCGTTCCAGGCTGCAGGACAGATGGTAACACAGGAACAGTTATCTGTGGTTGAAGAGAAAAATCAAAGGTCCTGAGAACTCATGACAATGAAGACATGTTGGAACTTATTATAGGATAAAATATCTCCATTCCAATGCTTTACCAGCATTATGCATGAACACAATCACCATTTCAGGTTCAGCAGGCTGCCTGCTGTAGCATTTTGTCAGTGGACTACTGTATATGCAGCAAAACTTTTGGAGGAGGAACCCTCCCTGTCTCCAGTGGGTCTGGTGACCCTAGCAGTCCCATTGTGCAAGTAATGCAGCCTCAACTCTAAACTGGGCAATCTCTTCTAAGCCAGGGCTAGGGGTTTTACTACCCAAATTCTTTACAATTTCCTAGTTCTGTTGGATGAACTTTGTTCTGTTTGAAATTTTCAGGGTAGCAGTTTTGCTTGCAAAAAGCTCAGTATTCAAAACTGGATGCTGCAGATGTTTTGTTTGGTCATGAAAGCCACATGATGTCATTTAGTTACTCAGATGGAGGAGCATGACCTTTAAAATAAATGTCTGGTGCATAGGTAAATAAATACAAATGTAAATATTGAGCATTTTTGCCCCCATAGTTGGAATTTTCTTTCTGCAAATAGCCACACACAAGTGTCACATCACCACTGCACCAGGCACGTACTGACTGAGTTTGAAAGTACACTGCAGTTCTAACCAGCAGTGTCAAAATTCCTGACCCAACAACCTTCTGCTTTAGGATCTACAATGATGAAAGTCACTGTAGCTGTGAGGCATTAGCTTGTCTCCTGCAGAAGGATTTGAAAAATAACCTTATTTAAATGGTGTTTCTAATTTAATCTCATAGAGTCCTAAACGACAGCGAGTTACCCAACCACAAGCAGATGATTTAAGAGCAGACACAAGGATCTAGCTCTCAGAGGTTTCCTCTCTCTCCAGCCTGGCTGGTGAGCTCAAGATATCCTACAGGATGCCAGCAGGTCAAGTGTTTCCTGCAGCCGGAATTAAAACATGCCCTAGGAATGGTTTTCAAGAGGCCATTGAGGCTACTTGCCTAAATGTTGGCAAAACAGTAGATGGATTAATCGTTTTTTTACAAGTGATGGGGATTCAGCTGCTCAAACTTCTCCACAGACAAGGAAGGGTTGGGAGTTTGTGAGATGCAACAGACTTCAAATGGTGCTCTGGACAAGCTCATGTTGCTTAGTGAGGTAGGAGAAATACTTTTTGCTATGTATTGTCTCCCAGACTCAGTGGTTTTCAGCCCTACTGACCTCCCTAGAAAAAGCCTGGTCAAGGCTTTTCACAGATGACTGAAGATTTTTCAGTGGTGTGGTCAGAACAGAAGAGTCTCTCCAATACACTTCCACAACTGGCTCAAGGCATAGACTCATGAAGTGACATTTGTTCTTCCCTTTCCTCCCTTTTACCCACTGCCTGCTTCCCTCCCTGTCCCAGTGCTAGTCCAGCTATGACAAAATGAGGCTACAGCAAGAGCTGAGGGAAGAGTGAGTGGCCAGTAGCTCTCCAGAAAGCACAGGAGCATCTGTCTCCTGGATGCCTCCAACCACACTGCCTTGCAGCCAGGAGTTTCCAGGAGCATGGAACAAATTCAGGTGCACGGTGTGGATGAGTCAAAGCGGGTCGGGACCAGAGAATCTGTAGGAAGAGGCAGGGCACAGCCAAAGAATAGTGTAAATAAGTAAGGTGAAGGTGATAAGCCAAAGGAGAAACAAGCATTTGCCAACAGCAGGTGCCAGAACCTCAAGGACACTCGGGCGATGTTCAAGAACCTCCTGGAGCACCCGTGACTTACTCCTGAATTAGAGTCCCTCCAGCATGACAGACTCTCTCCAGCCCTCCCTTTCACTGTGAAAATCATCTCACTCGCCCCATTAACTGCTCAACACTTCTAGAAAGTCCATGTAGTTTATCCCCTTTTTTTCCTGGAAGTGTTCAGGGCCACGTTAGACAGAGCTTTGAACAACCTGATCTGGTGGAAGGTTGGAACCAGATGATCTATAAGGTCTCTTCCAACTCAGTTCTATGAACCTGTGATTCTATGATTCTCTCCCCTTTTCTCACTTCTGGACATTACTTCTAGCACCTAGGTTTCCTGCTTCCTTTTCATCAGTTTTACACCACTTACAGCACCCACAGGCAGGATTGTCTAGACCTTTGCATTTCCCTGGTCCTAAATGATTTCCACTTTGATTGAATTTTAACAGAAAAGCATTGCCCTTGGTCAGGGAAGGCTATGACAGAAGGTTTGTGTACAGGTTGGTGACACATTCCCAGGAATTTTCAGGAAACAGCAACTTTGATAAGAATGACCTTGTGATATCCACCAGATTCTAGAGTATGCACATTAGGTTCATCCCACATCACCTCTGAGGATGTGTAACGGGTGCCACCCAGGAGCAAAGCCATCAGTAACCCAAAATACAGGTGCCACTTCAGAAGGAGATACAGAGGAAGCTAACAAGCCTGCCTAAGGCATCTCCTAACCTTACCCAAAACAAATGGGTAAACATGTGGTAGGTTCAGTAGCACACAAGCAGTATCTTATAGAAAGTAGTCATAACCAGTGGAATTGTGTGATGGAGTTAGACTTTCTAGGGAATATCCTGGTATAAGCAGGTACTTAGTGTCCTTTGGGGTATTATGGACAGTTTTCTGCTGTCTGTCCTGAAAAAAGGCATGGCTCTTCTGTAACTCCTATGTCATTCTGGTGAGCCTCATGTAGACTGTAGGTTTTACACAGCACAAGGTGGATCTCATGGCATTGGGCACGGACAATCAGGAAACAGAATCCCAATTTTCACATCAAAAATTAAGACTCCTGCATTTTGGTGTATTCTTGTGAGATGTGCATCTAAGCTCCTGTGATAGTCAATGGAGACTAGCTGAGCTCTGGTACCAACAAAATGCTCTAGGACATGCAAGATATAGATAACTTACAGAGGTGTCTGATAACTTAGAGAGCCCACTCTGATGGCCCAATAAATCTGAGATGGTCCCACCTACTATGGGTGGCATGAGCAGGAGTCCAAAGCAAAGATCAGCTTCAGGAACAAGTGGCATGGTAGATGGAGGATCACCTGCACTGGCTGAGAGCTTCTTCCCAAAGGGAGCAGAGACAGGTCAGGAATACCAGACATTATACGGGATTAGTTTGCAAAGCCAGAGGCAGTTCCAAAACAAAACTGGTCTGGATCTCATAGCTTTGTGAGGGACTAGTCCAAAGCAGTGGCTGATGCCATACTGAGATGTATGCTGAGCCCCATCCTGCCACCATCCCCATCCCTCATACCCCACCTCCTCCCACCATGTAGGCAGCTCCTAAGCCTGGGCCTCCTGGGCACCCACCCGTTGCTGTTTGTTAGACACCCTCAGCCCCCTGCCAGCAATGATGGAAACTAAATATAACCTGGCTCAGGCTCACAGATTTCATTATGGAGCTCAGAAAAAGGAAACACCTGGAGCAAGGGGAGGAGGGGCTGAGCACAGCCAGCTCTGGTGCTCTCAGGGAATACCCGCCCCAGAGGTACCGGCGTTCCCATCACAGCCTCATAACAAATAACAAACAGTGTTTTCCATTCCCGTAGCGTGTCCCTCTGGAGTCACTGTCCAGCCTCAAGCTGCAATTACTGCAGGAAGAGCCAGCCCATCTGCCAGCCCTGGGCTGCCTGTAGACTCTTCACACCACTCTGCACCAAGCTCTGCAGATGCCATCTCTTATCGAAGGACTTGGAGAGGGTGAGCAAAAATCATGTAATCTACCTGAGAGCCCTTCATCTTCCACTGGCTAATGTTTCCCTCACAGGGGACAGTGATGGTCCCCCACCCCACTGTCCCCACCACCACTCAATGCATGGCATTTGCCTTTTCTCCCTTCCCAGCCTCCAGCTCAAGCCACCTCCTCCATCCCCAGCCTCATCTCATCAAAGGGCTCTGTGTTGAGCTCCTATTGAGGTCGGCACTACAAATTATCCTTTCATTCCTGCTGTCATCCCCTCGGCACAGTGCACAAGTCCCTGTCCCCCCCTCCGTCTCCAAGTTCAACGCCGAAAAAAAAGTATTTATTTAATTTCTCTCTTTTTTTCCCCCCATGAAAACCAGTCCACCTGCTCTGACTTTCTTCCCCACCCCATTTTCTGCCCTTCGTTGGTGTGCTGCCAGTTCTTACAGGAAAACATTCACTATGAAAAAGCTCAACGGTGGTGGGGAGGATAACAGAGGAGCCAGCATCCATCCAGGCAGCTGCTCCTGCTCCACAAGCCACCAATAAAGATTTTGTTTTCCCCTTCTCCCTTCACATGCTAATCACCCAGCAGCAGATTAGAGTTGCAGCCTGACTCCGAGGGAAAGAAACAGAGGAGAGGGGCTGAGGGGGATTTTTTTTCAGTGGCAAAGGGGGGAGAAAGTGGGGAATGAAAACAAAACAAAACCACAAAACCAAGAAATGCGGAGACTTGAAGAAGAGTCATTCCTTATGGTTGGGCACGTCCACCCCTTTCAGCATTCAATCTCCAAGTGACCGGGCAAGGGGCCTATTAAAAATCCCTACTTTCTTATTAGTATTCCTCCTTCCCAGCCGGGAGGTGGGGAAGGGGGGGAAAGTGAGATGGGAGCGGGTTTGGGGAGGGCGCTGGGAAATTCCTGGCATTTTTCTGCCTTTGTGTCTGGGGGCTGAACTGAAAGGGAGGGATGCAGAGCTGCATTAAGCCTCCTGCCCCCCTCCAGCAGAGAAGGGATTGTGCTGGCAGAACTGAGAGCCTTTTTATCCCCTTCCCTAGGCGGCTTCCAAGTTAAAAAAAAAATACAAATTTGATGGGGTTTTGGGGGGAAACAGAGCTCTCAGGGGAACTCGGAGGTCTCCCTGCCATTCCCCTTGGTAACACTGGTTCCTTTTGATCCCCACAGGAAAGCCCTGTTCAGATCTTCTCCCTGCATCCCCGGGGAGCTCAATCCCTTGGGTTTTTTTGTCTGGTTTGCTCTGTGATTGCAGTTCGATGGGGCTCCCCTGGCTCCTCTTTTGAAGTGATGCTGCACTGCTTTGTCTCACTGTCAGATCCCAGCTAGTCACATTCCTCAGGGCGACCACTGTGAGTCAGAGCAAAGCCTGTCCTAGGCCACCGCTGTGTTCCCAAAATAACTGGAGGTAGGTAAAGAGGGCCAGTGGGCATGGAGGAATAATATTCCTAGGGTGGAGTATGAGCATTGTAGCAGTAGGTGACCTCCCCAGGAGTTTCAGAATTATGATGTTACCCAGAATTGTGAATGTCCTACCCTTTCCAAGGTTGGGTTGCATGGGACTTTTGAGTAACCTAAGCCAGTAGAAAGCATCCCTGACCATGGCAGGGGACTTGGAATGAGATGATCTTTTAAGTTCTCTTCCAACCCAAACCATGCTATGAGTCTATGATGTCTAGAACATTGCGTTCACCAAACGCTGGGAGACCTGTCCTCTGTGAATTTTTCTACTCCAACTTTATCCACAGCATCCTGAGGCAGCAGAAGCCACACCTGAGCAGCTGTAGTTAAGGGAAAGAGTGAATGCTTTTACCTCCTCTCACTCACTGCCCTGTCACTCCAGATGTTATGACCCAGGAACTGTTCTGCTCTGGCTTTCTATTCTGAAGACAATGGAGTCCCAGTCTATTCCCTAGGTAGTGCTTACACAGAAGTCGTTCAGGTCCTAGAATTGTTTCTGGTGCTTTTACCTTTTCCAGTCCCATTGTATCCTGTTGAGGTGGGGGAATCAGCATTGTATACACCATACAGAAGGTCAATGCCCCAGAGATTTACTCAATACCATGGGTTTGTTTTTTAAAAAATATTAATCTTTTCTTAAACACCCTCAACTTCTATTTGACCTTTTACTCTGCCTGAGTGCAGCGATGACATTTCACTCAGCTCTTTCCAGGGACACGAAGGTGTCACCCTGGGAATGACAAGTTTGGGGCCAAAGTATGGTTAGGCTGCTTTTTCTTCCAATGTGTAGTTTTTTACACTTTTCAACATCAAGCATGGGCTGTCCCTTTACCTGCTCATTTCTTGATGACTAGAAAATCCTTCTGCAGTTTTTCATGCTGAGTTTTCATTTGTGAAAATCTCTGCTGGTTTAATTATTCACACCCCCCTTTGCCAGATCACCCCTGAAAAGACCAAGCTGAACTAGACCAGAAGAGGCTGGGCCTACCAGCATCACATCTCTACTGGGAAAATCAGCCATGCATTCATGTTCTTTGTTCCCCAGCTTTGAACATTTAATTAATCTACTGCAGCTTGTGAATAATGGGAGCAGGATAGTCTTCCCAGGAACTGAATCAGTCCAATCAGATTGGATCCGACCCATGTGCCATCTCATCCATATTTTTGACAGAGCCCAGCAAAAAAGGCCAGAAAGCCCACAGTGGCATCACTCTTGATGTTTGGCCTACATCTCTCTGATGGATATGAGGAAGCATTCCCACAAAAGGCCTTCCTGTAATCCCCACAATCCCACGAGAAGATAAATGTACCTAACAGTCTAAGACACAAGCACTGAGATGGTCCCCTGAGAGCTGCCTGGATCAATTGTCCTTGGGGGACTCATCTTACCTCATCTGACCCAGCTTATCTGAAGGACACAACTCCTGGTCCTTCTCCCCTCCTCCATCCACCTAGTATCAGGAGGGAAAAATGTGTGGGATTTTGCGTCGTGGCGAGCTATAAATTGTGTCCAGATCTGTTGCATGGAAAGAATTACAATGAGCCAACACATCCATACACCATCCCATAGCTAAAAATAGGGATCATCCATCCGAAATCAGCAAGCCCCACCTCAGCACACCCATGGAGTGCCCGGCAGGACGCGTGTTTGCAGCAGCACAATGGAAAATGAGATGCTAAATATAGGGAGAGCTGCTCTTAAATATGGGTAGGTGGGGTGGAACTTTTGCCGTGCCAGTAGCTCAGCTTTTGGCTACTCAATAAGAGATGACAGCAGCCAAGGAGCCAAGGCAGGAAGAACTTCATTTACCCCTGAGGAAGAACTTCATTTATCCCTGAATACATTCCGTGCTCGGCCTCTGTCTCCTGCCAAGAGTGACCTCAAGGAAATAGGGAGATCTTCACCACCTCCTGCACCTCTCCTTCCCTACTCCTCCTTCTGCTTTTAACTGGTTTGCAGGGGCCAGCTGTCTCTGAAGATACACAAACACAACAGAATGACATCCACAGAGAATCTCTCTCATTCACTGACAAATGAATATCTCACATCAAAATCTGAGCTCACCGGAGAGGAAAAACTCTGTGACTAATACACCAGAGGAGGTTTCAGGCTTCCATTTTCTTTCTCATTATTTCTTGTGACTATTCCCCGTGCTATTTAATGAGGAATGGTTGGTCCTGGTGCTGTAGAAGCCAGCAATATCACATCAAAACAGGTAAAGATTGATCCCAGCTTGGGCCAGTCATCACTGCGCCTTAGTTCTGTGGTTCTTATTCATCTGAAGTTAAGCAAACAAAAAAGACAACTAAGTTGGGAGCCCACTCACCCAGACTTATGAGTGAATTCAGGCCTCCCATAATTTGGTTTGCCACCTGTAGAAAATGGTAAAAATAATGCCTCCTAGCCTGTTTTCTGTGTTTGCCTTCCAGGACTACATGGAGGCTGGGCATTTTGCAGGACTAAATGCAGTTCTGTGATGCCATCACATGCAGGTATGTAAAAGAGACAAAGAAAGAAGTGTTTGAAGAGGACAAGCAGACTCATCCCAGAGAAAATAGTTTTTTAGGATTCAGCACGTGAACTGTAATGTCACAGCATCAACCTCTTCATTTTTCCAACACCTTAAAAAGAAACATTAAGAGTCAACCTCTAGATTCATCTACTCTGTGATTTCAGCTGTTTTGAGGCTCTTCCTCCAGGGAAGGCTCTCAGGGGGCAGCAGTTCTGTTCACATTCCTTGTTTCAGAGAGGTTTCCCCCCATTATATAGCAGGCAGTTTGCATTAATCCCTGTGAAGCTTTCTTTATACATTAACTAAAAGAGTTTTTGGAGTCTAGGTAGGAATTCCTTTTGTTTTCAAGATCTTTGAGACAAAACGTCTGGATATTCTTACAACGTGGCCTGACCCTTCCCTGTGCTGCACCCTCGTGAACCCATCTTGTTCCACCCTTCCTACCTGGTGTGCTCCAGAGTATCAGTATCATCAGCATGGCCCCTGCACACAGAGAGGCAAAGCTGTCTTCACCAAAGCAGCTCACTGGTTGTCTCAGTGCTTGAGTCCATTGTCCAAGGGCTTTGAAATATAGAAATAGAGCAGACTTACATTTGCTTTGTTGAGTTAGGATACCAAATATCTCCAAATACCAAGTTCTTATGCCACTGCCTTCTGGGGCATGAGAGGATAACTGCTTCTCATCTAACATTAGCCACAGGGAAAAAAAAAAACAAAACCATTTATGTTAATGTCTCTCTGACATCACACCCAGGGCAATGTGCAATAGCAGAATCACAGAATGCTTTGGGTTGGAAGGAACCTTTAAAGGCCACCTACTCTTCTAGGGCTGGTGGTGTGAGTCATCTACAGAGGAACCTCTCCATGTCCACTGACTGGAGAGATACAGTGGAGAAACAGTGGAGAAAATGTCCAGTTGCTGGTGAACTAGGATCTATAGGAGCTTTACAGTGGGACATGCAGCAGTCACTAGTTGGATGTTGACCAAGACTAAGGCTTTGTCTGAGACCAAGAGACTGCTTTGCAGATCCCAGTTCCTCCTTGTGCTTGGCAAGTTTGGGATCTAGTTCAAACCATGGAGTAAGCCTATCAGCCAAAGCATAGAAAGCATCCCTCCCTCTCCCCCACTGCCCAATTTGCCAAACCCATAAGCTTGATCAATCATCAGAGCCATGGGACCTCTCCAGCATGGTCACTGCTGGTGGTGGGTTTAACTCTCTCTGTGTACAAACCTGTTGGGGAGGAACTGCAGATTTTCTCTGAGTGGATTTGTCATTTGTTAGCAGGAGAATCAATCGCCCTCCACCAGCTGAAGAGAGGTCAAAGCCTTGCATGTCCTTTTGCATCTTTTGCAGATGTTCTCTGAAGTGGACCATACAGGATGTAGCGACATAATGACAACTTCCTTTGGTCCCAGGAACATCAGCAAAGCTCTCCCCACAAGGGGGACATTCCCACCATGTTCATTACAGAGTTAGTGAGCACACTGGAGCAGGTCCAGCCCAGCCCCCTGTTCTTCCCGGAATTTCCTTTTATTGTTCATCTCAAAACTGTGAAACATAGACCTCAGCTGGAGTGTTCTTCTGGACGTTCAACTTGATAACCAGCAAACCTGTTCCGTGATGTTTATTCCCTTCTCTGGAAGGTGAGATTTAAAATACCTCCTTGGTGAGTTGTTATTTTAACTGACTTGGGAAGAACAGCTCTGCTTTGCTGTGCCCTCCCTTGCACTTGGCACAGAGCTGAACTCTGCAACCCCCTCCACGTCTCTGCAATGTCTTCAGATCTGCCCTTCTTTGTGCATGCACCATTGCACAGGTTGCTTTGCACAAATATCTCCAACAAAGATGCCACAACTTTCACCTCCAGGAGCACAGGATGTCTCAGGTACTCTCAGTAACTAGAACATCCATTTGAGATATCCCAGAGAGTCCCCCATGGCTTGCAGCTGCTCCAAAAGGACACCTGCCTCCTCTGGTTACCGGGAGACATCTGCCACTGTGGGTGAACATCCAAAAAATTGGTGACTTGAATCACTCCACCCTTAACTGGTGCCTGTGAAGTGGTAGCATTGCTACAAAGGGCAAAGGGGGGTTGTTGGATGGGATGTACACCCTTCGAGGTTACTAGATCTGTGTTGTAATCCTCAGGTACCTGCAAGGACTCTGCTGTAAAGACTCCCAGAGAGAGCAGACCAGGTCATATGCCACAGATTTCTGGGAATTTATTGCCTTATTTATTAATTGTATTCTTTTTTTTTTCTCTTCACCTTGGCTTTTAATTCTTCTCTCTTTATTGCCTTAGTCCAGCTGCAGTCCACCACCCTGCAGAGCAGGGGATAAGTGGGTGCAAGTGTGTGGCTGGTGCAAGTGTAGGAATGCACTTGCAGGGCTCCCTCCCTCAGGCTTCTCCACCTCAGAGGTAAAACTGATATGTTTAGGACAAAACAATTCCTCCAACACCTCAGCATGCCTCCGAGAGCTCAGTCCCTCCTCTTGCCGGTAGCAGAGAGCTGAGGCATCTGCTGTAAAAAAGCAGGGTTCTGTCTGATGTAAAATACCAAGGTGAAGAGTTGTGACTGCTGCTAATTCTCCTTTGTGGTGCTGGGAATGATCACAAAATGCCAGCTCCTCAGGTACTTAATTAACATCCTTAACCCAGCCAAGAGGATGTGGTTTTATCCCTGAGCTGGGACAGGGATGCTCTCCAACATTTATTTGCACAGCATCTAGCAAAAGACAGCTTTGAATCCATTTGAGCTTTCTTAGATCAATCCCAAACACAAGAATGAATAATAATATTCCTTAGCTATAAAAAGTCCCATTTCATTGCCAATGTCCCAGGCTAAAAGAAGAATTTCTTTTTACTGGTACAAGGCTGTAGGCAGGCTCTCTCCAGGCTGGCTTGATCTCAAGTGGATGAAGTGTTTGCACAAGGTCTCCTGGCAACAATTTCTGGGCAATAGATTTGGAAGTGGCTTAAGCTGAATCAACAGTGACTCCACATTTGGGGTCATCTGGCTTAATAACTCCTGCCTAACCTGTCCTAGACCTGAGCACCAGAGGGGAAGTTAAACCCAACACTGATCATCTGTACCCATCTGCAGTAGAGAAATGAACCACAAACCTTTCCTGAGGTGCCCCCAGGTCAGCATTTTGCTGGGTGTCTTGGCACTGTGCAGAGAAGAGAAGATGACATGGTCTCATATCCTCAAGGTCTTTTCTTTCCCAGCTTCTTGCAAGGCTCTGAGATATCTTTCATTTTGCCAAACACCACACAAAATTGTCATGCTGAGGGTATTGCTGATGTGAGCACCTGCAGAAACCTGTAGGAATGGTGAAGGACTTGTTGGATTAAGAATTCCCCTGTTATCCTCACCTCGATTCCCCTTTGCTCCACCACGTACCTCTTGCAAATGCACTTGGCAAAGCACATAACTGCACTTCTCTGTGCAAGCCAACCATCAGAGGTCAGGGTAGGAGAGTGGGGCTGTGCTGACTGTATCACAGAATCACAGACTGGTGGAGGTTGGAAGGGATCTCTGGAGTTCATCTCATCCAACTCTCCTGCTCCAGCAGGGTCACACAGGGCAGGTTGCACAGGAATGTGTCCAGGTGGGTTTTGAATCTTTCCAGAGAAAGAGACTCCACGACCTCTCTGGGCAGCCTGTTCCAGTGCTCCATTACTGTGAAAATAAATAAGTTGTTTGGGGTTTTTTTTATGTAATTCCACTCTGCCTGTATTTGTCTCTAGCAAAGGGGCAGGGACACAGGGAGGTACAGAGTCACAATGCAAGAGTGAAGGGAAGAGCACCAGGTCAAAAAGATGCAATCAGGACTTTCCTGTCTTCTTTGCACTTGTCCGGAAGGGAAATGCAGGACTTGTATCTTCATCCTCATCAATCTTCTGGCAATGCTGCATTCATCTAAAATAGACTTAATTTCTTCTCCTGCCTCAGAAAGGTACTGCCCTAGCCAGGAGACACCAGCTACTGCTAAGATCCTTGCCAAGGAGTGAGCCAACCTGTCTCACTGATGCAGTTTAGCTTTGTTGCCCATTAATTATGCCAAATAAAAGTGAAAAGTGCTGTGATTTGTACTTACCTTCCTCAGGCTGCAGGGATTTAAGGGGGTTCTTTGTGCAGCTACTGTCCTTCTGCAATTCCCATTACTGCTGATGACAATGACGCATTTCCACTAACTGGATGAATGTCCCTGAAATTAATCTTCACTAAAACATGGGAGTAGGGAAATAAAAAAAAAAGGAGGCAGTGTTTCAATTAACTTCCAGATTGTTTTTAGTCTTGTCTTTAAATACAGGAGAGCTCCATGTAAAGTATAAAACTCCCACACTATTAAGCAAGGAAAAGAGCAAATGAGTTTATCTGTAAAAAGCTTTAGTTCTTGGAAATAACAATAATATTTACTATAACTACTGCATGTTCTTTCCACAGATCTCAAAAGCTTTTGTAGACCCAGTCCACCACTACCCTGTTAATCTCATTGAGATACAGGATGCAATTTGCAGCTTCCATTGGGAAACTGAGGCACTGGAAGAGAAAAACACATGTTAAAAAGTGACTCGTCTGGCCCAGTTTGGGTTCTCATTGAAGAAGTCAATTCTCCTTACAAAAAATATATTTCTCCCCTTAGTCTGCCACAAGCAAATGCCAGAGTAAGGATCAGAGGTGCTGTGGTGACACAGGATTTACACAGCCCTGTCATCCTGATATCCCACAGAGGAGCTTGGGGTGAGCAAGAAAGCAAACTATGGTGATTCCTATCTCAGCAACCCACTTGGCAGCAAACATCAGGGAAACTGCTCATGAGGTGATCTGGGAGCATCAGCCCCATAGCTGACAATGACAAGGGAGAGAATATAAGGGTTCTGATGATATTGAACAAGATGGAGAGGTCAAACACTATTCTAGGACATGAGGTTTCCATCTGATCCCCTCTTTACCCTTTATTTTTCCTCCATGTCTATAAAAGCACAAGGGAAAACAGGAGGACATAAACTGAAGTGCTTATGATCCACAACAGGACCAGAGAGATGAGCAAGCAGGACTTGCCCAAGGCTACCTGACTCAACCCAACCATTAGCCCTCCCATCCCAGCTCACTGTAATGCTCAGCATGCCCCACTGTCCCCCATGCACCCCCACAAATCCACCATGCTACCAAGGGATGCTTCAAGGAGAGGGCCCACAATGAAAAATCACCTACAACAAGCTCTCACTCATCTCTTTCCCCATTTCCAGGCTTCGAATGATTTGCCTCATCTCTAATAATTCAACGAGCTTTGTTATGACAGGGCAATGCAGTTAATGGAGAGTGAAATTGAAGAAGAATGTGTGGAAGTTGCAGCTTTTATCTCTAAAACAAATAGTGAATTCCTCGGGGTGGCTGCAGCCCTGAACAATGATCTGGGCTGCTGGACCTTTGCAGGTTGTCCTGGTAACTGACAGGCTCTTTTGGGGCAAATCCTTCTCAAAGAAAAAGAGGAGAGGAGAGGAGAGGAGA
>VWZY01004696.1:0-28682 GCA_013399075.1 Chloroceryle aenea
TCAGAGCCTCATTGAGCCTCACCCTGAATATCTCCAAGGATGAGGTCTCAACCACCTCCCTGGGCAATGCCTTCCAGTGTTCCACCACCCTCATGGTAAGTAATTTGTTCCTAACATCCAATCTAAATCTACTCTATATACTATATATCAACTACTATATCTGCTGGAAGGCCTCCTCAGCTAGTCACAGTCCAGGAGGTTCCTCCAGTGCATTGATGATAACTCATTGATGGAAATGGTGGATGAGCCAAGCAGGAATGGGACACTGCTGGATCTTATATTCACCAACAAGGAGGGTCTGGCTGAAGCAGTGAAGGTTGAGGGCAGCTTTGGCTGCAGCAACCATGACATGGTGGAGTTCAGGATCTTGTGTGGCAGGAACAGAATACCAAGCAGGATCACAACCCTGGACTTCAGCAGGGCCAGCTTTGGCCTTTTCAAGCAATTGCTAGGGGAAATCCCATGGGACAGGGTGCTAGAAGGTAAAGGGCCTTAAGATGGTTGGTTAACTTTCAAAGACCACTTCTTCCAAGCTCAAGATCAGAGCATCCCAACAGGTAGGAAATCAAAAAAGGGAACCAAGAGACCCTCTCTGAATAGGAGAGGACCCTCTGTTTTCTTGCAGCACCTTTTCTTGCACCATCTGCCTAGTTTAGTTGTGGAAGGACCCCAGGAGCAAACTGTCTTTCATTATTTACATACTGGAGGCTCAATTGCTGTTACCAAAGTTCCAAATTTATAGTCCTTCCACATATGGACGACTCTGATGTCCATGGTGGTGGACTTGGAATAAATATGTGAATGGATATGTATTTATGTCTGTATCTGATATGGAGACACATTTTGGAAGGAGACTTCTACTGTTGTAGTCTTTCATTATTTTTTTCTCATTTCCTCTGTTCCATGTTGTTTTTATTTTGGCCACTGTAGGAATTTTCTTGAGTAAAACTAAATGGCTCCATCAGGAATCTGTTCCCCTGTGTTCAAAAAAAAAACAAAATGGAAGGTAAAGCAAAGCAGGTTTTGAAGTTCAGAATCATACAGTGAATTTTCATGTCCATATAGTATTTTCATGTTAGGAGGAAGGGATATTATTGAAACTTCAGCAGAGAGAGGCAAAAGGAGAATGAGGTCAGTGTCCCTTTAAATGTCTCTCAAAGTTTTCATCAAAGCAGGTTTAAGTCAGTCTCAGGATGCCAAGGTTTTATTTATAAAAATAAATTCTTGCAGAAAAGGTCCCATACTGGTGTCGTGTTGTTGAGTGCTAATGGCTACATTAGCAGTTAGCTGCAGTTGTACATATGTCCATCCATCTGCCTTATGACTTTGTATCCGAGGAAGGTGCTGTGCATTAGTTCCTCTGGGTAAAAGTCTGCTTTTAACGTGCGTAAAGACAACGACTGCAGGCAGTGGTGATATGCTAGGCTAAAACCACTCACTGGTGGCCGGATTAAGCCTCTTGACTAAGCCCCTGTAGACACAATTCTCCCTCCCTGGGTAGAAGGACCAGAATTAAGATCAGGCCATAGTTTTATGGAATTATGGAAATGTCTTTTGATCATATTTTACTTTTTTTCTCAGTCAATCCTACAATTTTATCTTTTAAATTGGCAAAAGAACTCTTTTTCTTCAAGCAGGTTGGTCTGTTTGTCTTGCAGAAGTCACTGGAGTGTTCTTGGGGGAGCGGTTCAAACGCTGCAAAACAGCATTGGCATATTCCTATTGCAGTTTGTTTTGCCTACACCTGGGGCTGGGCTTGACTCGCCACAGATAAAAATTCCCCTTTTGGCAGGTAGCCAGCGTGAGATGATGCAGATCCAAATCTTAGTGCCACTTTGCTCTGAGTCTTTGCGTGAGGCTGGAATTTATCATAGAAACACACTACAGCAATGGGAAGGATTTTGCTTGATAAGGAAGGGTTGCTGTCATTGGAACACGCTGTTTATTCATTTCTTACTATGTCTTCTTTAGGAAGTTTCAGACTTCCAGTCAGAGAGAAAAAGATACAGACATGTAAAACGGCTGCAGCTTTGATGCAACACACTGTGAGTAGCAAATGACTGCTTTGAAAATGTCTCAAGTTCCACACTGTGTGAAAAATCTCCCCTCCAGCCTTCTGATGGCCACGTGTGGAACTGGGCTTGCAGATCCATTCTGATTTCCAGTGGTCAGTGAGAGAAAAGAGAGAAATTTCCAGATAATATTATATTCCATTACTTATGTTTGTCTATGCAAGACAAGATACTGTTTGTTCCAGTAGCCAAAGAGGCCCCAAACATGAACCAGTTTGCTGTGTGTGGTTTGCGTTTTACCTCCGCAAAGTCTTTGTCCATATGTCTCTTACTCAGCTTTAGTTCTGCAGTGCTCTTCAGGAGGACATCTCAGCTGAAGCACAGATTTTAGCTATCAGAGAGTCATGATTACCCAAGAAAAACAATGCTTTCTGCAAAAGATTTCCCCTCCTTCTCTCTGGAAACATAAAGCCTCTGAGGACAGGGTAGATATCTTGCATTCACTCTTTCAGCAGTTTGGTTGTAAACTGAGTTTGCAGTGGTGGAGAAGAGAAACAACTCTGTGGAAAGGGTGATTGCTAAATGCCTCCAATAGGAATCTGTTCCTCTGTGTTAAAAAAAAAAAGGTAAAGGAAAGCTAGTGGTTGTCTTGCTTGCGTGCTTCATGGTCTGGCACGGGTCTTTGTCTTCATTTCCCTTAATGGGATGGAAGTCACTCTCATCTCTTATTCCTAGCATTGCCAGATGGCAAACTTCTTTCTTTGCTTATAAAATCTGTTTATTGTTTGGTGGTATCTACCTGGCTGGCTGGCTGATCCAGCTGTCTGCAGGCTTCTCCATCAAGTGCAGTTTGTCTTGCTTTAGGGAATAAACTGGATGAATTCTCCCTCTTTGCAGAAGTACAGGTCATTAACCTGTCTATATGTCAACATCTTGCAATTCTGACCACCTGTGGTGGACAGAATGTGATGTTTCCCTGGGGTTAATCATCTTTTATGTGGTGTGTGGTTTTCACTTTGTGGGGACAAAAAAAAGGAAATGAAGGCAAAAGAAAATCAAAATGGACTCCCTCCAATTCTTACTTTATTCCTTCTCACAATCTGCTGTATGTCTCTTGTAAAAGAAAAACAAAGGAAAAAAAATTCATGTGATGGAGTGGCCTTTGATAAATATACTGTTACATTTAATATAGGTACTAAATATATTGATACCTTCCAGCAAAAACCTGTGGATCTCTGCATAGGAACAGGCTTTTCCTGACTCAACACAATAAGATATCTGCTACTTTTAACACTGCAGTCCTTGCCTTGCCACCAGATCAATCCAAAATCGATTACACAAATCTAAGGCAAATCCGTTGTAACGGGCAAGCTGCAGATAAGCTGAGAAATGAGCATGCAGGGTCTGGGGTGCCTAAAGAAAAGTGTGTCCAGCAGGTCAAGGGAGGTTCTCCTCCCCCTCTACTCTGCACTAGTGAGACCACATCTGGAGTATTGTGGCCAGTTCTGGGCTCCCCAGTTCCAGAGGGACAGGGAATACTGGAGAGAGTCCAACAGAGGCTACAAGGATGCTGAAGGGACTGGAACATCTCTGTGGTGAGGAAAGGCTGAGAGCCCTGGGGCTGTTTAGCCTGGAGAGGAGAAACCTGAGAGGGGATATGATGAATGTTCCCAAATCTCTGCAGGGTGGGGGGCAAGTGGAAGGGGCCAGGCTCTTGTCAGTGGTGCCCTGGGGTAGGATGAGAGGTGATGGGCACAAACTGAAACCCAGGAAGTTCTACCTCAACAGGAGGAGAAACTTCTTCCCTGTGAGGGTGACAGAGCCTGGAAGAGGCTGCCCAGGGAGGCTGTGGAGTCTCCTTCTCTGGAGACTTTTCAACCCCCCCTGGCTCTGTTGCTGTGTGGGCTGCCCTGGGTGACCCTGCTCTGGCAGGGGGGGTGGACTTGATGATCTCCAGAGGTCCCTTCCAACCCCCACCATTCAACCATGATTGCCAACTGTGGCACTGAAATGTCACATCGCTGTCTTGGAGCCAGAGCTTTGTGAACTGGCAAGGTAGACATGGTGTCCCTCCGGGTGACCGAAACGGTGACATTTGTGCAGGTTGGTTTTTGCATTTGGTTCAGAGGAATTTGAATTAATTTGGAACGTAAATGCATTCAGCAGCTGAATCTTATGGGGTAAAAGCTTATGTTGTGAGGCTTGGGCCACGACAGCCTTGCCCTGAGCCTGAAGTGTTTCCCTAAGTAAGCTCAGGCATCATTGGTTCGTGCCCAGGGCAGCAGTGTGGTTTCAATGAGCCATGGAGCAAAGGCTAAACTTGAGGACTCTCCTTTCCAAATAGGCCTTTTCCCATTTCCCAGTATTGTAGCTGTGTTGGGGTGGATTTCTGCTCTTCTGGCTCCTTTTTCAAGCAGCAGCTTTGAAAGTGGTCTCTTCTACTTCTTAGAGGAGCTTTTTAAAACCTACTGAGTTTCAGAAGGTACAGAACGGGAAAGGAAAACCACGGAAACCTCAAAAAACTCTCCAAAATCAAGATGATTGTTTCCTGCTCAGCACTCATTCAGCTAAAGAATAATGATAGTAATAGTGGTAATTTTAAATTAATTTCTGTGTCTACTCATGCATCTAAGTTGGAATCTATTTCCTACCAACACTTCTGGTAAGATTTCAGAACTTGCATCTTTAGAGAGAAAAAACATGTCCAAAAGGAATTGATTTCCCCATTCAGAGTTCAATTGTAACAGTCTTCCTGCGTTATTTGCCCTTACTGAGAACAAACTGTCATCGGCACTGTTTCCAGGCAACTACCAAGGAATGCTTAACCTCACCTGGGGGTCTCACAGACCACACATTCTGCCAGGGAAAGGCTGTCTTTGCAGTGAAACCAGCCTGAGACATCAGGTAGAAACTGCTTATTTAATCTTCTTTTTAATTAGGTTTTTGCCTGATTTTCTGGCCAATTTTGCTTGTCAATTTTTCTATCATTTTTGCTTTCAAAGACTTGCTTTCCTTCAGTAGTAGAATCAAGTAAAACATTGTATTTTTTCACATTCTGATTATAATATTTAATAAGCCAAGAAGTACTCCAGGCTACAGTGGTGCCTGTGAGGTCATTTGGAAAGATTTTGGGAGTTTGAGAGTGTTCCCTCACAATGGAAAAGGGAAGAGCCAGTTAGCAAAGTATGATGGCCAATTTTAGAGGCTTCCATAGAGGCTGGATCCTCATTGTGCATCATACTGTGAATGCCCCCCTCTTTTAACAGCCTGAATAAAGAAGAGATTGATGGAGAAATGAGGGTATAGTGATGAGCAAGACATCTGCAACAAGCTGTTCTCCTCCCAAGTCACAAACAGCATCTCATGAACTCAGGGAGGCTTCAAAAATTAATTGAGCCTGGTAGTGACTGAAATTACTGTTGTGTGGTCAATGGGACAGAGTCTAGTGGGAGGTTTGTATCTAGTGGAGTCCCTCAGGGGTTGGTACTGGGACCAGTACTGCTCAACGTATTCATCAAGGACCTGGATGAGGGCACAGAGTGCCCTGGCAGCAGGTTTGCTGACAACACCAAACTGGGTGGAGTGGCTGACACAGCCAGAGCTGTGCTGCCATTCAGAGAGACCTGGACAGGCTGGAGGGTTGGGCAGGAAGAAATTCAATTAAATATGAGATAGGCAAGTGCAGAGTCTGGCATCTGGGCAACAACAACCCCAGGGACCAGTATTGGCTGGGGACTGACCTGTTGGAAAGCAGCGTAGGGGAAAGAGACCTGGGGGTCCTGGTGGCCAGCAGGATGCCCAGGAGCCAGCACTGGAACAGGCTGCACAGGGAGGCTGTGGAGTCTCCTTCTCTGGAGACATTCCAAACCCACCTGGATCCTGATAAAGCAATAAAATAGCATCCGGGGAAGAAACCCTACTTGTTTTTTACAACCACAGTGTGAGGATGGCTCACCCAACTCTGTTCTGGGTGCTCTGAGCCTTGATGCAAACCCACGGGGGAGTCAGGGGAGAGGGTAGCACCTCACTGGGCTAAGAAGATGCCGTTTTTCTTGGTGGGTACTTGGTTTGAAAGCAGCACATAGGAACAGGGAAGCTTTGTGGAGTGTGACCACAGCATCCCTTCTTACACGAGTGGATCCCAAAGTTAAAATTTCGGTGAAATGCCTTCATTTTTTTGTTGTTATCAAAGTGAGCCTGAATGTGACTGTGGATTTTGGTGGTGGCAGCAGGAATGTGGATAGCTCTCCCATGCAAAATGGCACCCTTTCTGTCTGCTGGGGATCATCTGGTCCCCAAAACCCTGGCTGAGGTCAAGGATCAAGCCACTGTAGGCTGGATTAACACTTACTGGCTTGAAATCACTGCTGGGCTTGTTGTCTGTTTCCCTGTTGTAAGGACTGGCTATTCTAGGAAAACAAACAGCATAAATGTTGGGAAATTTAATATTCCACAGTGGAAATAACCAACAGCACCACCAAAAATTCTAGTATATTTTCATATCCAGTTCCCTCAGCCTCCAGGAGATGTGGAGGAGAAGTGGATAAAGGTTCAAGAGATGATATTCTTGTTGACAGGCATGGTTAAGTTATTGTGTTGCTTTTAGTTGGGATAGTTAATTTTCTTTATATTAGCTCACATGAGGCTTGCTGCTATGGATTTGTGCCAAAACCTGTGTTGATAATACAGGGATAATTTCCTTTCTTTTGCAGAGTCAGGACCTTTTCTGCTCCTCACACTCCGCTGCCATCAAGTAGGCTGGGAGTGCACAAGAAGCTGGGAGAAGACACAGCCAGGACAGCTGACCCCAAGTGTCCAAAGGGATTTTCCACACCCTATGACGTCGTGCTCAGCATATGAAGCTGAGGGAAGAAGGAGGAGGGGAGGATGTTTGGGGTGATGCCATTTTGTCTCCTCAAGTAACCAGTTCTCCTGCTGGAGCACTGCTTTCCAGGAAGTGGCTGAACATCTGCCTGCTGATGGGAGGTAGTGAATGAATTCCTTGTTTTGCTTTGGCTGTGTGCACAGCTTTGGCTTCACCTACAAACTGTCTTTATCTCACTCAACCCAAAATTTTTCTTAGTTTTTTAGTTCTCTCCCCCATCCCACCAGGGAGGAGTGAGCTCCATGTGCTTAGTTGGTGGCCAAGGTTAAACCACAACAATTACACTAATCAATGTGTTTTTCTAGCAAGAGAATATTTTCTGATGGCAACAAGTCCCCCAAAACCTGGAGCCAGAGCGGCCCTGCTCTCTTGATCTCTGCACAGATGGGCTTTACTGTTTTATCTATGCCAATACACAGATGTGATGTCTTTTTTCTTCTAGCAAAAGAAATGCCTGTAAGTCCTGCACAATGTAGCCTAAAGTGAGAAATAGAGTTGTCATTTTTTTGATAATAATTCACATAGACTCCAAAACAAATGTACTTCTGAGCAGTGACTCCATGCACAATAAAACAAACACTCTCAACTACCAACCAGCCCATCCATCTTTTTAAATCATGTCAGCAGGCTTCAAATTGTTCACCAAGTTTTATTGTTTCACAGAGAAGGAAATCATTTGTGGTGAAACACAGTGAGTCAGTGAACTTTGCAACTGTTTATTACTTGGACTTGATTTTTTGCACGTTGCCACTTCATCATTTACCTGTCATTTGTTTTGGATGACGTGGTTTATCCTCTCTTCAGAGCTCTCTGGATTGCAGAGGTAAATACCTAAGTTGAACTGCTTATAGAATCATAGAATCATTAGGGTTGGAAATGACCTTCAAGATCATTAAGTCCAACCAGCTACTAAACATTATCAGGACCACCAAACCATGTCCTGAAGTCACATCTGGATGTTGTCTGAACCCCTCCAGGGATGGGGACTCCACCCCCTCCCTGGGCAGCCCGGTCCAAGGCCTCACCACTCTCTTAGTAAAGAAATTGTTCCTAATGTCCAACCTAAACCACCCCTGGTGCAACTCCAGCCCATATCCTCTTGTCCTTAGCCTTTCTGCTTGTAATACCACCCACCTACTGCCTGTAAAATTTGTAGTAGTGCTGTTTGTGCAGTTTTGTTGTAGGCTAGGTGTGAATTCTTAGCCTTCTAAGAAGAAAAACATGTTTACTCAGCCCGGTGCAAAGCCTGCTGGCAGGGAGACGAGTCAGGCTTTTGTTTGAACTGGAAGGCTCATGAACAGAGTTTTTAGCAAGTGAAAAGCTACAGACAACGTAGCAGATGGATCCAGAGCAGTCGGCATGGCAGGTAGGGTAGGCTTTGTGCCATAAGCGACGTCTTACGGTGTAAGAACTGCTCAGATATGGGTCATTTCTGAGGAATGAGGGAGGGAGAGGTGGCTGCATCTGAGCTAAGTCTGCTGTTATTTCTCCCGTGCTGTTATTGCTGTTATAAATGAGTGCCCTAATTAGAACCGAGGGAATTTATGGACAGATATGAAAATGTGGTTACTATAGTTACCAGGTGCTCCAGCTCAGTCAGAGAATGTCGCTAATATAATGATAGCCCAAGGGTAAACACATGAGGTAAATGATGAACAACCCCTCTACTCCAGGAGAAAATTTTCTTCACACTTTGTTTGGTGGCTTGTTTGACAAACTAACATCTGCCACTACAGTTCTTTTTCTGTCCTTCCCTTCCCTCAATGGCTTGGGTTTGGTTAGATAAGGAGCGCTGAGGAAAAGAAAGTGCAAAAATGAAGTAACACTCAGAGCAAGGATAAAAATCTGTTTGTATTTCACAGCTCTCTGCTAAAATCCCTCCCCACTCCTCTAGGCTGGACAGCGAGGTAAACTATGTGCATTTCCACAAGTTCAGAAAGAGAACTTCTCTTGTGTTTGTATTTTTCCTCTCCCGACCCTAATTCCAGCAGTGACCCCTGATGCCCATCTCAGCTTGTGAACGGGGAAGGAGAAGATTGAGTAGGGACCCTGCTGGCTCTCCCATCTCATTCCTTGCCTGAGGTGGGGAACATCTTGGGAGTGCTGCTGCTGCTGTTAGCTGCCAGGCATGGGAAAAGTCAATGAAGAAAACAGCATTTCAGAGGGATTAAGCCCCACAGATGGGGTTGGAGTGGTCTCTTGCTTGGTGCTGCCTACAGGCAGGATCTACATAGACTGTTCCTTTTGTTGCAGGGAAAGGAAGAATTGTGAAGTCAGATTAATTCCTGCTGCAATTTCTCTGAAGTCAATGAGGTGACACCACTGATTGCTTTGACATAGATTTTTCAGTCCTGAGTAATTACCTGGTGTTTTAGGAAAAAAAAATTAAAAAAAACACTGACAAAAAAAGCCAAACAGGAGGAGACAGAAAATCAGAACAGCTGCTGCTGAGGGACCTGGTCCCTGCCACCTTAAACAGTGCTGACCATGAGCTGTGCTCTGGATTTGGAGGAGACATTCAAAAGGAGAAAGAAACCTGAATCGTCTGTATCCTGCTCAACCAGAGATAAACTGCAATATTCTGCAAAACCAGAGATAACTATGCTTAGCAGTAGCCAGAGTGTTGCCTCCTGCTACTTACTGACAGAGACTGCTCTGTAGCTCTTTCTGTGAGTGTAGGGCTGGACTCTGGTGGTGTATTGGAAAGCAGAGACCCAGCTGCAGCAAAGAGAAGGTCAGTGCCAGCTCTGTCGCTGGCCATGCAAAGCTTCAGCTCTTCTCTAGGGATCACTTGAGGTTGCTGAACACTGAGATCCTCGAGCTTTCTAAAACCAGAGAGCATTGCCTATCTAGTTTAGTCTCAGATAACTTGCTGAGCCCTTTACTCAGACACCGTAACACCTGTTTTGAGCCTTAGAGAGAGCCAGGAGCTCTCGAGCAGTTTGTTTCTCCTGAGGTCTGCAGCCTGGCATCTCTGCCTCTCCCTTTGCAAAAGATGCAAAAAGGCTTTGAATGTTATTGCTTCGCCTAGGATCTTAGTCACTGTCACTGCTGTCCTAATGAACACTGCTGTCCTAATGAACTTGGCTGTCCTGAATGGCTTAAATTACGTTGGGTGATGGTTTTGCTTCATTAGCAAGAAGGTGACATACTGGCTCTGTCACAAGCCTTCCTGCAGAAGGTGTAGATGTGCTGAGGTGCAACATCTGGGCTGCAGCATTAGTGTTGCTTTATAAAATGAAGTACACGTGAAAAGGCATCTCATTAAAGCAGTGCCTCACTTGCAAACACTCTCCTTTCTACCCAGAGCTTTTTAGAGTGCTGTGCCAGTGCCAAATGTAGTTGAATCAAGTTCTCAGTGGAAGCAGCCGGGCAGAAATTGCACGTGGATCTACACCCACATGTGAGCTTCCACTGTGCTGCAGGCTACAGGCATCACTGTGGCTGTACAGGGCTCCTTTGCTGTAGGCAGCCCTTCTGAGCAGAGGAGAACACCGAGCTCAGCCTCTCAGAACACAGCCCTTCATTTAGCTCTCTGGGGCACCCTCCTGTCTGTTGTTACAGTCTAGCTGCTGTTTGCTGTCATCTCCTGTTCGTAGGGAGGCACGGGTTGCCCACTGCAGCTTGTCTTACCTGCACTGAGTCTACTGCAGCTTGCTCAAATGGAAGAAATAGAAAGTATCTAGAAAGAAAAAGACTTTAAAAAGAGAGGAGAGTAAAGGAGAGAGGGAGAAAAGAGGTGAGCGATGCACTGGTGATGAGGATGAGGTTACTCACGCTTTTCTTGGGATAGAAGAGATAGCAGTGAAATTAAAAAGCCTTAAAGCTGCCTGATGCTGGAGTGTTACTTAGACCACTGGCCTGATCTAGTGTCACAGGTTTCCCTCTCTCTGATTTTAGAAGGTGAAGAAAGCTCCAGTGCCCTGGGAGTTTGGGTTTGCCAGTGTGGCATTGCTGGGCTGGGCAGTCAGAGCCTGGATGGGACCAGGAGAAACAGGGACCATTAAATCAGAAGATTCCCTGGGCAGTGAAAGGGTTCCAGGCAGTAAGCAAAACAAAGACTTTTGTGCTTCACGTGGATTTCAGGATTTGTCTTCTCTGGGCCTGTTTTTTATTTGATCTCTGTATAGCTTAAGAAATAGCCTGAGAATCCCCTCCTACCTACTTCTCTCTCTGCCTCTTCTGTGTACTCCCAGCCCTGTTGCTGTAGTAGTCAAATTCTTCACAGCTAATACGTAGATTTCAATTTTCATTCAGGTTTAAAAATGTTCTGCTTCCCACCAAACCCAGAGTAAAGGAAAATGGAGGTTGATTGTTCACTTTAGGTTTCAGTTTTTTGCATGTTTTAAAAGGCACCCGAATAGTTCATTTGACCAATGAAACTGTTATTTCAACCTGAAAGAAACAGCAGCACTTCCTTTTGCAAAATCCTGATGTTGACTCTTCTGAACTTCTCAGGCTCTTGCGTGTGAATGAATTCAGCAGCACTGGCACAGGTATTTTGCAGCAGGGAGAACGAGGGGGAAAACTTCCTTACAAATGTTCAAATAGAGAAATCATGCTTGGCCACAGGAATCCTCAGTGATCCGGACCCTTGTGACAGCACCAGAGAGATCTCATCTTCCTCACCTCATTAAGACCAAGGACAACTGCTGTGTGCTGCAGCCCTGAAAAGAAATAAGGTGAATCCTGGTGCTTCAGCCCTCCCTTCTTTGCTAAGGTGACTACGTAGAATTCCTCCCCCCGCCCCAACCCATCCGTACATTCATCCTGTGGTGAAGACACTCTCATCACAATACTGATTTTTCTTCAAGAATAAAGCCCACAGCCTCTGCCTGGTGGTTTCTCCCTAATTGCCCAGGCTACTTCCACTGTTTGAGTTTTGGATTGGGCAGGTGGCGTGAGCCAAGTCTTTCTGCTTTGTGGTTTTAGCGAGGACCGGCTGCCAGGCTGTGTGCGAAGTGTGCAGAGGCTGCTCTGTAGTTATCTTGGCCACGTCTTTAATGCCAAAGAGCCCAGGAGTGTCTAGCTCTCCTGCAGCCTTGAAACAGTGCCGTGCCTCAGACTGCAGAGCCAATAGAAGCAATTTCTTCTGTACAGTTGCTATATATTTTGCTCTTGCAGATATTTTTTGGAAGTGCAGTTTATGTGGCAACTCGAACAACAGTCTGTCTGCCTTTTTTCCCTCTTTGGAAGATAAAATCCAAGAACCCTTCATTCCTCCAGGACCCCGAAAACAGGTTTTTGCTCTCATGGCTGAACTGGTGTTATATTATTGTGGACAGGGGTTACTATTAGAAGCCAGTAAGGCAGATTTGCAGCCTGCCAAGTTTTCTGGGTTATCGTGGAGTACAGGCTGACAAGCCTGATCACTGAGATTGGATAAGTACATACCTCATTTTCACACCTCCTGTTAGCACCAGGATAAACAAGCCTGATTTTGAAAAGCAATAAAGCTAGCTGGGAAATGATCTCCCAGCTCTAAAAATGTTCAGGGTGTCATCCCTTTGTCACTTGATCCCAGCTGGAGCTAAGGACATTGCAAAAGCCTCCCTTCCATCTCTTAACATCTGCTTTTTCTCGTGTCTTTTGGGCCACAGGGATTCCTCAGCTGGCAGGTGGAGAGCAGCGATGAGTGTGTTCCTCAGGGGTCACTACTGAGACCAGCACTGTTTGAAGTCTTTGTCAGTGACACGGAGGGTGGGATCAGGCACCCTCAGCTGGTGGTGTGGCTGACACGGTGGGAGGGAGGGATCCCTCCAGAGGCACCTGGATGGGCTGGAGAGGTGGGCCCATGTGAAGTTCAAAAAGGCCAAGTACAAGGTCCTGGCATCTAGGTCAGGGCAATCCCAAGCACTGACACAGTCTGGGTGGAAAATTGGTTGAGAGCAGCCCAGTGGACAAGGACTTGGGGTTATTGGTGGTTGAAAAGCTGGACATGAGCCAGCAATGTGTTCTCATAGCCCAGAAAGCCCATCACATCCTGGGCTGCTTCAAAATAAGCGTGGCCAGCAGGTTGAGGGAGGTGGGTCACCACCTCCCNGTGTCCAGCTCCAGAGAACTCAGCACAAGAAAGACATGGACCTGTTGGGAGGCCAGCTGGAGTGCTGTGTCCAGCTCCAGAGAACTCAGCACAAGAAAGACATGGACCTGTTGGGAGTCCAGAGGAGGGCCACAAAGGTGACCAGAGGGCTGGGTTGTTCAGCCTGGAGAAGAAAAGGCTCTAGGGAGGTCTCTCTCAGCACTCAGAGAGGGCTTATAAAAAAGATGGAGAAAAGCTTTTGAGCTGTTACAATAGGACAGGGGGTAATGTTTTTAAACTAGAAGCAGGTAGGTTCACATTAGATACAAAGAAGACATTTTTTACAGTGATAGTGATGAGACACTGGCACAGGTTACCTAGAAAGGTGGTAGATGTCCCATCCCTGGAAGTGTTCGTGGTCATTTTGGATGGGGCTCTGAGCAGCTTGATCTAGTTGCAGAGGTTGGACTGGATCACCTTTAGAGGTCCCTTCCATCCCAAACTCTTCTATGATTCCATGGTAATGCGCTGTTTGCACTGGAGCAACCTGGTACATGTAATGGATATGAGATGTACAGCTAGCTGAAAGGTGTGATAATTGGCTTATTCATCATTTCCTTGTCTTCTCTATTCCCTGGTTGTTGATTTTTTTTCTGTTGGATATCCTGTTTGCAGTGTACTGACTGTCACGTACCTGAAGTGCAAATAGCAATGGCTCCTGGCTCCTTAGGAACTAATGAGTAGCACGAGCACAGTAGAATGTTGCATCTTATTCAGGTACTTCTAAACTGATGTCACCTGGGCACAGTTGGATACAAAATCTGGTCTCAACTTCCTCGTTCTCTTCTATGCCACCCTCTCAAATGCAGCCACGTGACTTGTCAAATGGAGGTTAAACAGACAAATATTTCCCTTTTTGTTTGTTAGGGCTACCGACTGCTCAGAGTCCTCTGGAAGCATTGGCTGGTGATATCTAGCTATGTCAGGTTGTGCAGTTACTCACTGGAGCTACGACCCAGCAAACTTTCCCTTTACATGTGCAAATCAGATGAAGGATGGCAATATGGAGGCATCTAGATGAGCATGACAAAACAGCAGCATCTCTGTAAAATCTTACACACCGTGTTTGGAACAGGGGGAACTAGTAAAAGGTTGGTATCTACCATTTAGAGAGATGGGTGTTTCACTCAGAGTTGTATTCTAGGGTGGTTTTATGTATTGTTGGAAGGGTAGGACACTGTAGGATGATGATCCTTAAAGAATGGGACATTTTCTCAAGGATTCAAGTTGGAGAAAGTATATGATGGATGGCACGTGAGGAAGCGAGCCCTGCCAGAGCTCCCATCAGCTGTGGGCTACATCTGCACTAGTAGATTAAACAGTAGCAGAGAGCAGGTTTTGTTTCTCACGCCAGCTGGCAGGACTTGACCTTGTCCATTCTGTTAAACTCCTTCAGCTGAGCTGCGTGCCCACGTGGAAAGTGCCTGTTGGACGTAGCTCCCGGGCCGTGCTAACAGCAGAATCTGGGAAATGCCTTGTTGGTGCAGGCTGAAGCATGCTAGAGTCCATCTGCAGATGTAGCGTAGCCAACTGTCAGGTTCCCATGCCCAGAAGTGGTTTCTGGCACTGTGGTTTTGACTTCTGCAGCTTCAGCCCTTCTGCCTGCCTCTGGATGCTTGTATTTACCAGCCTGTTATTTCAGAGCTCAGCATTATCATAGATGCAGAAATTCGGTGTGGTGCGAGGAGCACTCAGCATGTGAAATTACCTCAGACTCTTCCTTGACTTTCTGAACCTGACAGGCAAATCCTCGTTAGCCCGATTAATGACATGAGATGCCAATGGAGCTGGGAAGTTGCTTTGCAATGATGACAGCTCCTGTTTTGCAAGTCAAACTCGTGTCGCTGAGCTGTGACCCCTGGGAGACGGCAGGTCCTTTGCCATCAGGAGAGGGCAAAGCACTTAATGAAAACTTACAGGTAGTATAGAAGAGCATCATATCTGCAAATGAAAAGAGCATGTCTACAAATATCTGAGGGTGGGTGTCCAGTGGAAGGGACCAGGCTCTTGTCTGTAGTGCCCAGTGATAGGACAGGGAACAATGGGTGCAAACTTGAGCATAGAAGGTTCCACCTCAACATGAGGAAAAACTTTGTCCTCTGAGGGTGGCAGAGCCTGGGACAGGCTGCCCAGGGAGGCTGTGGAGTCTCCTTCTCTGGAGACTTTCCAACCCCCCTGGATCTGTTCCTGTGTGGGCTGCCCTGGGTGCCCCTGCTGTGGCAGGGGGGTTGGACTTGATGGTCTCCAGAGGTCCCTTCCAACCCCACCATTCTATGATCCTATGATCATCAAGCAGGGAGTTTCTGGTTGCCCCAGTCAAACAGTTGTCTTTCAAGACATAACCTAGACTTTAACCTATTGAACAAGAACACAGCAAATCAAATGGAAAACACATGGTTCACTGCTCTCAGTTTTGATAGCATCAGGAAGGTCAATCAAAGATTAATGGGTGTAACTATTTTCTAAACCTATCTATAATGCTTGTAGCTTGGATTCCAAAGGAAGCAGGGCATATGTAGTAATCCTCTTCTGTTTTTTTCCTTCCCAATAATTCTTACTCTGAACAAATCTGACAAGTATGTCAATTCCTTCAAGTTTTGCCTAACCAGGTATAGGAGAGAGTCTCTGTCAGTATCCTCAGTGCAGAAAGACAGTGTTTAAGCTCAGATACAGACAAGCAGGGATTGCACAAGAAAGAGCACTTCTATAAACACTACAGCTGAAGGAAAAGCTTCATCCTGAGTTTTCTCCTTCATCAACTGAGGGTAGGGCTCAGAAACTGTCTCTGGGGTTCTCTCCATCACACCTCCATCTTTTATTCCAGAGGAATCTTGTAAATTGGACAAAATAAATAAAAGCTGCTTGGGAAGGTGAAGGCTGATGTTTGCACCTCTGCCTTGGGAGAGAGGAGTGGTAGTTGCTAGAAAAAGAGGGTGGCATCGTCAGGCTCTGCTATCTGGAGGCTCAACTCAGGAAGCTGCAAAGAGATCCAGCTGCCTGGTCCTGCAGAACCTGGTGTGCTCAGGAAAGTCTGCGTTCTGCAGCTTGTGCAGGGTGGTAACAGACATGAACAAAGATGTGTGGTTTGCCCAGAATGGGATATTTTAAGATGCCATTTTTGAATGTGCCCTGTCATGTCTGTGACTTTTCATGGTTCATTTAGAATAACAGCAGAAATGCAAGGCCAGGGTAATGGAGCTGCAGGTTTCAAGAAGGGAGAAGGCAGGAGTCTGAAGTAGGGCTTGTATTCAATATATTTTTCTAAATTTTCTTCTTTTTTTTTCCTTTCCATGTGTGTCTCAGCTTTTTCAGTGCCTCCCAACCATCTTCCATTTCTCTCTTCTTCCATGAACTCATTTGCTGCTCACTTGGTAGTTTATCTCCCCTCTCTCCCCATTACTTTGCTATTCCAGGTAAATCTCATTTATCTTCTTTGAGCCTTCTTGCTGCATTTACCTCTTTCCTGAGAGCTTTCCTTTTCTTTCCCTGCTTCCCCCTGTGTTTTTTTTTTACCTTTGTCTCTGCTGATGCTGCCTAAATTCAAATACCATGACTCAGGTGGACAGCAGACTTTCTTGAGTACTGGATACACCCTTTATTTGATGGGGATCAATTAAAGACCAAGCTTGAGCATCTGTATTCTAACTAAAACAATGTCACATCTTTCCCTGACCATGGCCTGACCCTTTTCTGCGGTGGAGAACTGGCTGCCATTAGGACCAGTTGTCTCTCACTGGAAAGAACAGAGCTGAACTCTGTCAGAGGCAGCTACCCAGTGTCGTTTGCTCAGCTGCCTGTCGTCTTTGCAGCACAGTGAACCCAGGATTGCTAACAGCCCTCACATCAAGAGGTGCAAGGAAAACGAGCACTTGCCCTCAGCTATTTCAGTTTGCCATTATTTTGGACCATTGGCTATGAATGAAGTTCAAGCCAAACGGAACACAAATCACCTAAAACTGCACGTAAAAGGTCTCAGATAAAATTAGCAGCAGAGCAGCTAGCCTCACACAGCTTAAGTGAGCTATCATCTCATATCTGTCCCTAAATGCCAGGACTGCTCTTCTTGCCTCCGTGCTGCTTTCATTTGAGAGCCCATAGCCTTGGCGATGCTTGATTGCCACCACACATTCAAATGCCACCTTTACTGCCAAAACCAGCCCTCAGGAACCCCAGTCATTGGAAGAGCAGAAGTGGAGAGAAGAAGACACTCAGCTAGTCAGTCAGGACTGGTTAGAGATCTCTTGGATAAACAGAAAACGCACAAATCCGTGGGCCCCAATGGGGTGCACCCATGTGTGCTGAAAGAGGACAAGGAGCAATGGGTATAAACTTGAGAGCAGAAGGTTCCACCTAAACATGAGGAGGAATTTCATCACCGTGAGGGTGACAGAGCCTGGGACAGGCTGCCCAGCGAGGCTGTGGAGTCTCCTGCGCTGGAGACTTTCCAACCCGCCCTGGATCTGTTCCTGTGTGGACTGCCCTGGGTGACCCTGCTCTGGCAGGGGGGTTGGACTCAATGCTCTCCAGAGGTCCCTTCCAGCCCCACCATTCTGTGAAATGCTGGCTGTGGGGACTGCCTTCCCACTGTGGCATTTTGAATGACCACTGAAGATTAACAGGACACGTGGCAGCAGGGACTGATGTTTGTTCTGTCTCCATCGGCAGGCAGGTAAGGATGGGGAGGTTCTTCTGCACTGTCCTTCAGGTGACCTTTCTCCTTCACACAGGAGGAAGGCTCATTTCCACTGACTACTCATCAGTAATGCAGGAGGGCTCTGAAATTACAGGTATGAGCCACAGGGACTCCATTTCAACCAGTTTCTGGATGCAGAGGGAAAAGGACAGTGACAAGAAATGGAGGAGTTTGTGTAGTAAATGTTAGAGGAGTAGATGGCTTCTGTTCCAGACCCTGGAGCTACATGGTTTGTGTATCTGTCAGTAATCAAAAGCAGGAAAGAGCCACTTCTCTCTAATTGTCCCTCTAATTTCCTTTAATTGAGGAAATGGCTCTTTTTGTGGACATTTCTCTCTGTTGGGCAGGTTAATGCTTCCAAAGGCTGCTTCGGGCATCTCGTGCAGCGCTGGAATGAGCAGGAGAAGTGCCTCTGGCTGTATGGCATTTATTCATTGCCTCCTCCTTGAGAGGGAGGTTAGTGTACTGCAGCATGATTAAGGGCAGCACAGTCTTGCCCTAAATCAGAGGAAGCTAAGGAAGAAATTAAAATTGACTTCCTCAGGCCACATATATTTGTTTTCTTTCTGCTGTCTTCCCCTCATCATGGAGCTCTAGCATTGTTGGCACGTACGATCTAATGGGTACACCAGACCCAGCAGCGTGATGGATTTTAATGTCACTGAGAGTACTGAGTGAGGCACAGAAAAAAAACAAGAAAGAAAGAAAAGAAAAGATCCTTGGATTTCATTGCACAAATCAATGTCAGAATGAAACAGGTCTGGCATGACTTCAGCTCCCAACTACCCAGTCAATCACGCTGAAATGCTCATATAAGCAAGAAATACTGTACTGCTCAGTTGTGGGTGAAATATGGGGTCTAGAACAGACCTTGTGGACCACTTAAATGCTGCTTAAAACTTAAGAATTGGTTTAGTTAGCACTTCAGTGGGGTCCAGGACTTTCCAGCCAGCCTCTTGGCAAGGGTAACCAGCACTGCAGGTTACCAAGGCTGGGTTGGAGGGGAGGGTCTGATGCTGTGCTCTGGGACCCCGATTGAAGCTTCCCTTACCACATGCACTGAACACAAGAGGTGTGTCTTGCACTGAGTCATCACCAGGCCTTGAGCCTGTGTTTTTGTGTGAGCACAGACCCATATTTCTCCAGCTGAGCCAGGGCATCCCCAGCTCCTGCAGCTGGAACCTTCAAGAAGCAAGAGCAGGAGCACATCCCTCAAAGGCAAGGCGAAGGTGATTTGGCACCTTGGTGTGATGCTGGCTGAGGTGGAGCTAAGGGTATGGCCAGGGAGGAATTCAGCAACATGTAGGGAATTCAGATCATATATATGGCCACTGGCAGATGTGCTGCTTGCAGTGCTGCTGTGTGACAGCAGCTCAGGTCAGCTCAGTTCAATAATGATTTGTCCTGGACTTGGTTGGTTCAGGAGACCAGCTATTGCTCTTTAATGGTTTTCACTGGGAATCCTGTAAGTAGAAAAAGGCTGAGCTTGCTTTACTATTTCCCTTCTCCCCCCCACTTTCCACAGGCAGGCTCTTTTTTTTCAACTGAATCAAAATAATACATCTTTAAGGGGAAAAAAAAGAGAAAAGAAAAAGAAAAAAAAAAAGATTAGAAGTACAAGAAAGTCATTCTCTGCACAATAAATAGCCTTTAAGACCTGCCAAAAATATTGTTAAGCTTTTAGTTAAAATATGGTTTGCTGCAGCAGAATCTCTTGTCTTTGCTGAGGCTTTCCAGCATCTGCAGTTGTTGGAGGGCAGGTAGCTAGCAAAAAGCACAAACCAGCAAAATATTCCTTAAATGCCCGGGCAGAGGTACACTTGTGATCAGGACCAGATCCCACAGATATTTTTTTCCATCGTTAGTTCCTCCATTTCTGCAAGCATTACAAGGGGCCTTAGCACACCCACCTCGGTCTGGAAATAACCTTTATTTGCCAAATTGATGGTTTAAAACTAGAAAGTAGCCTAAAAGGCATCGTGTCAATGGAACAAATAATCATAACAAGCTTCCGTGTCTCCTGCGAGGTTTTCCTTATTTAAAAAATAATAATAATAAAAAAGCTGAAATCAAGCAGTGAACCTCTGTGTAACCCAGTGAGCACACGGAGAATAAAATCGCTTGAGCTGTGTCCCTCTCTTGCCCTTATCTCTCTTCAAAGTATCAAAAGAGGAAGGCAATAAACCCAAATGTTTTATAGCATGGTAACCTCTGAACTGCCCTGCTTTAAATGAGTAGCCCTGTAATGTACCACGATGTGAGGGTGCTGTTTCCCTTGCTGATGCCAGGCTGAAATGCAAGGTGAGGGCTGTGTCCTTTATGTTGCTTTTCAGCTGCTCCTTGAAAATGTGCTTCAGTTAATGTGGTGCAGATGCCTGGAGTTACTTGTATGGCAAAGCCCCGAGGGGTTGTTTCAATTAAAATACTAGAGTATAAAATCTAATCATTAACCATTTGGGATGGAAATCCCACCTCTTAAATAGTTCATTAGTACAACAGCTTAATGTAGAACAAAACTCTAGGAGTGCCATGGGTGTTTGGTCACAGGCCAAAAAAAGGAGAAGAGGTAATTACAACTTCTGGTGGTTCTCCCTGAAAGAAAAGACAACCCCGGTGGGCTGAAATAATTTCATTTAACCTAAATCACTGCCATTTGAGTTTTAAACATTTATCTTGAAATACAAATTCCATTTGCAGTGTGAAGAAGCATTGAGTGAGTGGAAAACAGCCTCCTGCCTCTTTTCAAATATCCCTAAACAAACAGCACTTGCAGAACTCGCCCATTCCTCCTCCTCCCTCCACCCACCCCCTCTTTGTTTCTGTCACCCTCTCATGAGTTGGCTGTATGGGGCACCCGAGAGAGCCTGGCTCTTTCTAGGTAAAACATGGCATATCTCAGAAGACACCCTTTCAAAAGTGCATGTCATCACCTGGTCTTACTTTAAAAGTCATTCTTTTCCCACTTTAAACTGCATGCTTACTCTTGTTTCTTTTGGAAGAGAAATATCTGTCAGTAACTTGTACACACCGCAGAGGAACAGAGCACTAGCTTCCCATGGAATCCAGCGTAAAAGAGTTTACCTCCAAGCTGTCTGATGAGCTTTGCTGGGATAATTCTCTGCTCTCTGAGTGAGTTTCAGTAGCCTCAGTGTGCTAGAATCCCTGGGTGCCTCAAACATGGTGCTCTGAGACATGAGAGGTGAAAGGATATTTCACGCTCTTCTGGAAGCTGTTTTGGTGTGAAAAGAAATGGGCCAGATTTACCCATCTCCACCACTTTATGATCCTCTATATAGGCAAAGAGTCTGTTGATAGCACAGCTTAAGAGAAAAATATGTTCCTTGGTATTGCAGCCCTTCAACATCAGGCAAGAGCAGAACTGAGGACATTTCCAGCGACTTTCTAACACCCGACCTCCAGGGGAGAGACGTATTTCGCCCGTGCTGCTGTTCCTGACTAGTGGAGAAACTTTCAGGGTTGGTATTTTTTAAATCTGAATTTGGACAAGAAGTTCTCTGGCATAAACTTCACCCTGGAAGGAGTTTTGGGGGTGGTCTCTCACATTTCTTACAGAATTTTTTGTAGAGATGTCAACCACTTCTGTGGCAAAAAGAGTAAAGTTAGGATGGGGCAGTGCTTGGTTTGCACCTGACCTTAGGTGTCTTGTTCTTTTCTGATAATGGAAGTCAGAGTTTCCACACATCTTTGGTGTCATCAGGTGAAGATGGTGCTCCGGGATGCAGGCTTCAAGCCAGTAATCCTCTAGCAATAGAGGTTCAGTTCATCCCCGGGTGAAACTCTAGCAATATCTCCTGGTGTTGCTTTGGTGACAGGATGGCATCTTCGCCTGTGAAAAATAACCTGGAGACTTCTCAGCATGGTAGTGCAGAAAGGAGTCAGATCCATGGCTGGAACTGAGGACAGGTGTCAGTACAGCAACCTATGTCTCACTGCTAGCAAATGAAAGGTAAATATTGAGTGATGGAGTTGTTCAAAGGGCTGAAATGAAGTTTTGCTCTCACTCCTACGTGTCTAGGTTTTCTCACAGAGGAAAACTTTACCCACCTTGAGACGTGTGCCAGGAACAAGTGAGGAGACTGGAAGAGAACCCAGCCTCAGAACTGCAGTTTTGTTGCTCATAGGTCCATTCTGTGAAGAGGAACAGTAATCAGAAGGTGCTGCTGGTGTTTGATGAGATGATTTCACCGTGAACACCTCATTCCTGCCGTGGCTGGAGCCAGTGTCAATGCAGAGCTGTTAGCCTTGCAAAGCTCTTCCAGGGACCAGAGCAGTCTCGGTGGCTTTGAAGGGAGATGTGATAGAGTAATAGTGTCTTTGTTTGGCACGTGCCTGTGGAACAGATTGTTTCTGCAACCAGAGCATTTCATTTACCTGCTTTCAGTCCATGTTCTCATCTCTTTAAAATGGGCACTATAATGCTGTCTCATTATGCTCAGACTTTATGGGAGAGGTTCAGTAATCATTATGAAAAGGTCAGATGCTTCTGTGAAGGGCACCTATAAATGAGTCTATAAATAAATAGTCTGGAAGCCTTTAGGAGAGGCTAACAACTTATTTATCTTTTATCCTGCTGGTTGCAGGGGATGTATAAAAGCACTAGCATACTGCTAATTAGTTTAAGGCTCAAGTTTTGGTTTGGGGGCACAGAGACACTGCTGGGTGTAGCAATTGGCTTGATGCAAGACCTGATGAGCACTGAGCTCATACCAGTGCAGAGCGTGGCTCAGTGAGGCTCTAAGCCTCACTGGGGAGTGCATTTCTAATTGGGAGATGCATATGTTTTATGGAGATGATGTTAGCTCCAAAACGTAACCTCAGCAGCAGTGGTTTTTTCCACTTGGCTTAGATGAGAAGAGTGACTGTTAGTAATGTTTTTATTGACTGGTCTGAGTGCTGCCAGTTGCTCGGGTAGCATTCGTTACTGTCAGGTCTGGACTTGAAAGAGCTGTCTAGCAAGAAGCCAGTTACATTCCACACTCTTGTGGTGTTTAAGTCAGGTAGTAAGAAAACACCTCATTTGCTTTGAGGTCATTCCACTTTCTCATGAGGGAAGACACTCCTGTGTAGCAGTGGCAGGGTTACTTTCATTCGCCATCTGGCTGTGCAATGGGTTTTGGCTGCACCAGGAAGGGCTGTGTTGGAGCAGAAAGGCAGTCTGAGTCCTGAGGAGTTCCACGAGACAGGAGAAGTCTTGACATAATTGGAGGGATGCCTCTTGAAAAGTCTTCTCCACTGGGCAGCTTGTTTAATCACGTCATAATTGCTTCGGGTTTTGTCACATGAGATTCAGCACTTGTAGCTGCCTCTCTGGAGACTTTCCAGCCCCCCCTGGCTCTGTTCCTGTGTGGGCTGCCCTGGGTGCCCCTGCTCTGGCAGAGGGGTTGGACTCAATGATCTCCAGAGGTCCCTTCCAACCACTAACGTTCTGTGATTGTATGAAAAACTGGCAGTCTCACTGTGGAGGTTTTCAGAGCCTGATCCTCACTACACATCTCCTTAGGAGATCCCTTCTGGCTCCTTAAAGCCACTTTACTCGAACTGCAGGGCAGAGAGTGCCCCCTCCTTTCCTCTCCAACCAAGGAAACTGGAGTTGTAAAGGGAATTCCATCCTAAAACATCCTGCTGCTTCTGAATGCCTCCTGCTCCAGGCTGCCAATGTGCTTAAGTCTTGGACCATCCCTGTGTCTCACAGTTTAATGCCAGGTAGAGAGAGAATGTGGAGTTACCTTGTCTTACCTTTGCTAATCTTATGAAAGCTGGGTGCTTATTTCAGCCTGGTTTAAATAATTGAGTTAAGAGTCACCTTCTTACTTGACAGCCAGATCCCAGCCAGGTTTGGTTTTATCAGCTTTTGAAGGGAACAGAGCTCCAGCCTCCAGGTGCTTCATGACAAACAGGCTCATTTCTACACGCTGGACCTGCACAGGATGGTACTGAGTGTTGGACTCTTTGTAGGTGGGTTTTTAATGATTACAGCCTTTCTTCTGTTGCAGCTCTTCCC
Source organism: Chloroceryle aenea (assembly GCA_013399075.1). NCBI lineage: Eukaryota > Metazoa > Chordata > Aves > Coraciiformes > Cerylidae > Chloroceryle > Chloroceryle aenea. The sequence goes on from VWZY01004696.1 coordinate 23,695, forward strand.
TTCGGAGAGCTGGAAAACATCTGCATGTGGCTGGAAAGAGAAAGGTCAGGGACTACTTAGAAAGGGAAATGCACCGATGCACTAGGAAAGAAGTGGTGAACATGTCTTTGTTCCTCACTGCAGGATGACCCATCTTAGCAAGGAAAATTTAGTAAGTGGCTTCTTTTGCCTTCAGACCAGCATCTCTTCTTGTCTCAGAATACAAAATGTTCTCCTACTTCAGCCCTTGTGGTGTTTTGATTGGGCTGGAGAAAACTGCAGGGCAGGCCTTGTCTCTGAATTTTTTTTTTACTAAGAGAGTGGTGAGGCCTTGGACCAGGCTGCCCAGGGAGGGGTGGAGTCCCCATCCCTGGAGGTGTTCAGACAACAGCTGGATGTGGCACTTTAGGCCATGGTTTAATGGTCCTGATAATATTTAGTTGATGGTTGGACCTGATCATCTTGAAGGTCATTTCTCACCCTAATGATTCTACAGTTGTTCTGTCTAAGAACCAGCAATACTCTGGGCTCCTCACCTTGCTAGATAAATATGGGGCTAAGAAGAAGGTAAGTTGCCTTTCAGTGAGATAAAGGATTCCATCATGAGAATGACTTGGTCATTTGACTTCTTTTTCCACAGAGATCTCCCTTTCTCCCTTGGTTTATTTCTTTTTTTCCTCAAATCCCTTTCTCAAAGTGGACCTCTCCATTTTACTTCACACTATCCTTCTGAGAAGAGTTCAGACATGTATGATGAGGTTGGACAAGCCAAAGAAGAGCATGGATGAAGACCAGGTTCCTTAGATGCTTAGAGCAGTCCTCTCCTGTCTTTGTCCTTGGTTATAGCCTGTTTCTCCTGGGGCTTTTTCTTCTTCCAGAGCAAGGAGGTAACTTCTCTTCACAACTTTAATCACCTCCCTTGAATCTTCCCTGAAAGGAAACATATTTTTGCAAGTAAAGAAACAAAGTGCCCTGATGACCATGGCAATAGACCTTCCTTTCAGCAAAATGAAATATTTTCTCCAATCTGAGGCTGCTTTGCTTTGGGACTCACTGAAGATCCAGCTGTATGTGTGAAGAGGGCAGGTACTGAATAAGTAAACGCTGAGCTTCAGCTTTGTGTCCCACTCATTGCCCGAGCTGTGGCCAGGCCACGGGATGTGCCAAGCAGCTCCTATCAGCCCAAATATTCCTAGAAAAGCTGAAAGATTATTTTGTCTCAGGTTAGATGATGGTCAGCTTGGTGCTGGCTGACACTTGTAGACTTTCCACTCGTTTAAGAGATCTGGGTTTCTACACATACCAAAGGAGAAGTAGGGATATTTTTTTCTGCAAGTCCCTGCACCAGGCAAAATATTTCATCTCCATTTCTATTCCTCCTTTCTGCAATGGGCACTGTTATTTTTATCTCATTAATCTTCAGCTTTTGGAGGATTAATTAAGCAATAATTGTGAACAGGCCAGATTTCTTCTTCAAAGGTTCCAGATCAACAAGGCAATGAATAAATAGGACAAACAGATTTAGCCAAGGCTTACAGTGTATTAACTTATCTCATTTCTCATTAGTCTGGTATCGAGCTTGTCTTTCAGTCTGCTGGAGTTGCACTGTATATGAAAATCTGCTCTCCAGTGCAAGTTGGAAGTTCCTGAGATTTATAAATATTGATGGTTGAATGTGGCTCTCGCTTGTGTCATGACATTTTGCACTGGAAAAGAAGAAGCTGCAGCATCTGTGCAGCATCCCAAGATCCCTTGTCATCAGCTCAACTCCCCCCACACTGATCAGCCTTTCTTTTCAGCCTTTGTGAAGACAGAGACATCTTTGGTTTTTTCTAGGTCAAGGGAGGTTCTTCTCCCCCTCTACTCTGCACCAGTGAGATGACACCTAGAATACTGTGTCCAGCTCTGGGCTCCCCAGTTCCAGAGGGACAGGGAAATACTGGAGAGAGTCCAACAGAGGCTACGAGGATGCTGAAGGGACTGGAACATCTCTGTGGTGAGGAAAGGCTGAGAGCCCTGGGGCTGTTTAGCTTGGAGAAGAGAAGCCTGAGAGGGGAGCTGATGAATGTTCCCAAATCTCTGCAGGGTGTAGGGCAAGTGGAAGGGGCCAGGCTCTGGTCAGTGGTGCCCTGGGATAGGACGAGGGGCAATGGGCACAAACTGGAACCCGAGAAGTTCCACCTCAACCAGAGGAGAAACTTCTTCCCTGTGAGGGTGACAGGGCACCCTCAGACAGAGCTGCCCTACAATTTCATTTAAGTCTGCATCTTCTCTGGAAAAATCCCTGTTGCAGCTACAGAACTGGTAACATCTCATCTGCTCTGAGCAGAAATGATCCCAAAAGTGGGTTCTTGGGTGCTTTTTCTTGAAAGCTTGCACCTTGAAGGAAAGCAGCTGAATGCTGGTCACTGAGAACCACCCACGCAACAGCTTTCTCCTGCACTGAGTAAGTCAGGGCACTTTGGATTGCGGTGTTTCTTTACCTGGCTGTGTCTGGACAGCTCTTGTGACATCGTCTCACGGTGAAAAATTGTGACAAATTGTGACAAATGTTGTAAGGACTGCAGAGCTCAGCTGGTTTAGGAAGGAGCTCTGCTTGGACCCTGAGAAACAAACAGAAGGACCACTTCATAGTGCTTTTGGGGAAAGTGAAGAAGTCCTGTATCCCCTCATCCCTAGAGAAAAGCTTGTCTTTCTTACTTCTTTTTTATTTACTTTTTCTTTTTTTTTTTACATTTTTAAAAATATTTTGTTTATTTTGTTCCTTTTTCCTTTTTTTTTCCTTTTTTCCTTTTTTTTTTTTTTCTGTGTACTAGACCAGTAGACCAGCACAGTATGTAGGAAATTATCCCAAAATGTATTCCCACAATCAGCTGTTGCCTGCCAGTGTCCACAGCTGCCATGCTGGGAAAGGAAAAGGACCTTCTTGCCAACCAGTGATGCTTTTTTTGCAAGCTTAGGTGAAGGGAAAAGAAATGTATCTTTGCCTCTAACTCTTACATTTATTCCTCCAAGGAGAAAGCAATCTTGTTCAGGAGATAGGAAGGGGAGAAAACAGTGTAGAGTTGGGAAAATTCTTTTCTCAAGGTGATTCACCCCTTACTGCAGGAGATACGTCTTCATACTGGTGGATGAGAGAATTTTCTTGCTCAAATGCTGCTCAGCAGTGTGGGGTGTGCAAGCTTAAAACCTGTGAGGGTCTGGCAGCAGGGTGGTTGAGTTTGTGTATCCTGGTGCCAGTGAAGGCTGTTCCGAAACACGGTCTGGATCCAGACACCCAGTGGCGTTTGTTGCCCCATGTTGTCACACATTGCATGTGTGCCTGTGTCTGCCCCTCCTTCACTGCAGTTACACCTGCTGTCTGGATGCAACCCAAACTGTCGTGGGTGCTCCTGTGAATTTTGTGAGGTGTCCAGATGGAAAAGAAATGCCCTGCTGAGGAAGGGGCTTCCACGTTGATGCTTTATTAGACTTTGGGGAAGCCCCCCAGGAGATCCTGGGGAGTACTGGGATACATTAGCTCTGTCGAAATCAAAAACCTACCTGTTGAGTGTATTTGGTTTTCTGACTGCCAACAAACCCCTCGAATCCATTAGTCACGCAGCTCTACTTGCAGTGCACGTTTTCCTGCTGTTCACAGGGAGTAGCTGGTTTATGTTGCCTCTAATTACTTTTGCATTCAGCTTTTCTTGCTGGCTGAGGCAGGCATTCCTTTTCTGGAGGGGAGGAATCAGATCCCAGGCAGCTCCTGGGCTTTTCAGAACTGCTGTAATCCACTCTGAATACCTGTGCTGGTATCAGATACTATTTGTATCGCTGTCGAGCACACTTAATGGGGACAGAGAGAGGGTGGCAACTGTTTAGCCTCCTGCAAAAGCCTTTGGCAATACTCTTTAGGCTAAGTAGAAGGCCACTTCTTCCTGTGGCCACATCTCCATCTCTCTTCCCTAGGTTCAGTTGGAACTTTACAGTTCAGCTCAGAAAGCAGGAAAATGGGATTGTTTGGTTACACTGCTTTCCGTGTGTTGTTTTCACACGTATTGGCAGTGCAGGTGCCTTGGGTGTGTATTGCAGTCTGGTGTATACATGAGCAATGGGCTTAGCCAACTCTAGATGGTTTCCCTTCTTTTTGGGTGCACTCAAAGGTTTTTCTCTCCTCCCTTTGAAGAAATGTTCAGCTGGCTGAACGATGCTGCCCATTAGGTCCCAGCAGGAAGAGGTTTCCCACTCCCATCTGCATTACCAACTGTCTGTATTACCTCAGAAATAAACAGTGCATCCTGACTGGACTGTACCAGGAGAAAGTGCCACCGTGGAATTCCATACGCCATCCAGGCAGCAGCAAATGGTTTCTGTCCACTAATGGCCTGTGTTTTAGGCTTAGCTTCAAACCAAAGAAGATGATCCTTTTCTACCACACCCCAAAGGGATCTGAAGGACATGGAAAGTGCCACTGGGAAAGATGAACTTCTACAGGGAACTGCGTGCCTGTTACACATGAAGGCACAAGACTATTTCCTCCTGTGCATTTGGTTCACCAGCCCATCATATGCTTTTTGGTCTTACTGATTCTTTTCTGAGTTTTTTTTGAGCCCATCACTGTGGTGTTCATGAAGACTGTGCCTTAGTCCATCGCTCCAGGTCTCCTTCACCAAGGGAAGAAGGACGTGTATGGGAACCTCACACTAGCAGTGGCCTTAAGGTCCCAGAACAGTGACTGCCAGCTGCTAACAGCAGGCACAGGCAGGAGCAGGTACTAGTCACACATTTGTTTTGCAGTCTTAGTAAAATTAGGATTTTAGTCATTGATTTTACTGAACTAAAGGAGATCTATTTCTCATAGCTCTCTCCCAGCCACCAAGCCAGTGCAGGATATAAAAGGGTTTTATTCTGAAAGCTCAGCCAGACACACTCCTGCTTCCCCAGCATTCCATGGAATTGTGTTTAGCAGTGGCCCCCTTCAGACCTTGGGCTACACACTCAGGTGTATTTACCCCTTTTTTTTTTTT
>VWZY01004697.1:1565-16089 GCA_013399075.1 Chloroceryle aenea
TCAGGCATGATTTGCCCTTGGCGAAGCCATGTTGGTTGTAGCCAAACACTTCATCATTATTCATCTGCCTCAGTAGTGCCTCCAGGAGGATCTGCTCTATGATCTTACCAGGAACAGAAGTGAGACTGACTGGCCTGTAGTTTCCAGGTTCATACGCCTTTCCCTTTTTGAATATAGAAAATACCATATGTATTGACACACACTTGAGAAAGGAAAATGAGCCGGATAAATTCCTCATATCAAACTATGAGCCCTGCTCTGCTGAAGCTGCTGCAATTTTTATCCCACAGTGAACAAAAACTGCCCCTCAGCTCCTGAGAGGTGACTGAACCCTCTCATGGACCCATTCACATCCCTAGGAATAGCCAAATAAGAGGCCAAACATTCCCACAGCAAGTGTCTCCAGTATGTTTCCAGTAGTCAGTGTGAGGCACAGGCATGACATCTAGCCACAAGCTAAGATTTCTGCTGGGCTTAGTTGCTCTGGGCTGCCAGCCCAGGAAACTCATAGTTTCTGTCTTGGGGAGAGCCCACGTGGTCAAGTGGTGGGGTCATGGATGCACACAAACACACACACACACAGAGGGAGGGGGAGGTATGTCACAAAGGCTTTGTGGGTACCACACTTGGGAGGGAATTTCCTCTCTCCTGAGCCTTGCTAACAGGAAGGGTACCAAACAAAAACCATGTAGAGGGGAGAGGGATTTTTGCTACTGTATCCCAGTATGGATTTGGCAGCCCTCTAGTGGAAGACATCTTATTGTTTGAGTACTCCCAAATCACTCTTAAATCAAGCTGTGTTAATACAGAAACATGTCATCGCAACCTTCAAAATAGAGGACAGGTTAATCTTTTGAAAACATAAAAAAAGGAAGGAAAAATGTTTTTAAGGTACAGCTGGTAAAATATGAAAGGTCTCTCTGTTTCTCCCTTTTTCTGGCCTTTCTCCAGAGCTGGCTGGATAGCACTCAGACTTGGTGGACAATGGGAGCTCCTACAGCTAGTGTCTTCTAGGGGGGTATATCGTTCTCTTTGATCTGTGCCTCTTTCCTCCTCCACAATGTCTTCCTGAAATAGCCCTGCCATCCTCTAATCAAATCAAAAATTATTCAGCTCCTTAGAGACACAAACACATTTCTGCAACACCAGATGTAGTCTCTTGGACTTGGCCAGTTAAAGATCTACTCCTGTAGGTAAAGAAGGGGGCACCCTATGGCTCCCAAAACATTCACTTCACAGCTTGAGATGCCTCTCCCCACTTGCACCTTAAATTTGAGACTAATCCATACGTCCACAAATGCACTCAAACCTTAATATCTTTATGGGATAGACATGTACAGCACAATGCTGGCTTGCAGCCAGCCACAGCTGCAATCAGCCACTCAGCAGCGTGAGCTTACCCTCCCACAGCAGCTTTCTTCAGGCCAAACCAAGGCGAGAGGATGAATGAGCATTTGTGTCTCTGAAGCATAAACACGTACCAGGCTCAGAGATCTGGAAAGACCTCTTCTTGATAAAATTTGGAGGACAGAGCAGAAAGTGATGGAGCAGAGAAGCTAGAGGCAACAGAGAGCCCATCCTCATGTACATGGCAAGAGTGCTGGATGCAGTTTTCATATCTCTGTAAATACTGCTCTAAATATAAAGTCAGATTTACTTCCACACACATAGACTGTTTTGATGCTACTATACAGCATGCGGTAGGTGAACAGAGAGTACAGATCCTCTTGTAACACGTTTGTAAAGTTCCCAGACTCCTTAATATATGTTTTTGGGAGGGTGGAAGTGAGGATATGGAAGGCATGAACTGTGACATTTAAACACCACAGAAATACTAAGACAATATAGAAATGCTAATATTAATTTTAACATAAATTTACTGAAACTGACATTATTTCATCATGTGGTTTTGTGCTGTGAAGAGGATTTAATTGGAGAAAGAATTACTTCAAGATGCATTTAAACCCTGTATACAGAGTGAAGCAAATTAAGACCTATCCAGAAGGTGATACGTTAAAATGAGAAGACAACTTCTCCACTATCCATGTGTACCAAAGCGAACATCACCAGCTAGCGAAATTCTTCAGACTGTGGACATTTCACTTGCTGAAAATAATTACACAAATGAACACGATGGCATACACCTAAATACAACATATAACGCACTTAATTATAAAAATAAGTATCAATGGAATTCTAATTCATACACTGTGCTACAGAAAATGCTAATTTGAGGAATGTCTGATCCAGATTACAATGTACTTAAAAGGTCTTTATTTCAACATGCACTGGAGAGGTGTAGAAAATTCAGAGGAAACTGACAACATGTTTGATTTATTTTTTAGAACTCTCTGGAGCTCTGTCAACTTATCACAATTAATTCCAAATGCACAAAGAGCTTAATATGGTGTGTGAGGAAAAAACTGGATGCCATCTCTGACTGTCTTCTGACAGGAGAGAGAATATTTCATACAACTGTTTGAGGTATTCTTCTGTGACAGGGGAGCACAGAAAAAGCATCTTTGGGTAGTGGGCTGGCTTGTTTTATACCACCAGCAAAGTGAAAAAGAAATTAGAAATATTTTTGCCTTCTTGTCATCAACAGTGACAGTTTAAGGAAAATAGGAGCAACTCCTCCAAAAGCTCTGTGCACTATTGCTCCATCACACCGGCAGGCTCACACACGTAGATTCAGAGCTCACTGAAGCTGCACAAAATACTCTTGGATTCTTTAATAATTTAGACAAAATATGTAGATACTCTGGCCTTTTCACCGTAATTATTCAATGCTGATGTTATCCCTTCCAGAAATGTCAGAAAAGTTGGCGATGTGTACTGGTAGTTCAGGTGAGGCAGAAATATCCATACAAAGAAATTGGCCCAAAGAAGTTGCTTTTAGGCAATTTATGCAAATTGCCTACATGCTTTGCAGGCAGAGGACATCCTCAATGTGTACAATAAACCAATCTGTAGATGTAGCTGGCCTGACTGGCACGCAGATAGCATCAAATCACTGCGGACCTTGACAGTATAATAGAGGTCATTAAGAAACAGAATAAGCAAAAAGAAAACTGTCTTCCAGTGTGTTCACCATAAGCAAGCACTTTCCTTAGAGCAGCCTTTTCTGCACTCATTTTGTATCAGGGGAAACACACCACTAGCGTATCTGCAAGAGTTGCTGGGTTGATGGTGTCCCGGGATTTACCTTAAGACAAGCAGGGCAGCAAAGAAGTTCAGAGCATTGTGCCTACCTACCTTGAGCCTCCAGTACTCTAATGTTACGGATTGTGCTTTTCATACCATGCTGCTGCCATGGGAAGTATTGCTATTGATCACCTCTATCTTCACATGCAAAAATCCATATTATTTTGTTGGGTGTCTCCAGGGAGGGAAGTGGTACCAAGAGCAGATGGTAAGGGGGTAGCAGCTTTCTGAAAATCAAAGGTGGCAGTTTTGCATGACTAAAATGTTTAGAGAGATTTCTAGCCTGCACCTCTCCCACAAATGCAAATTATTCCTATCTCTGGGCTGCATTTGCTGTGGGTAAAGTAAATCCAGAAATCTCTCATAATGAGCAGGGGTCTGCCCATACATAGTCATCGACCCCAGTGCCTGCTCATGCACACATTCCTCTAAGAACTTTGTATATTTAGGATGAGTTCTGCTATGGATTGAGGAACAAAAAGGCTCTAAATGTTTCCTTTCCATTCAAGGGTGCTAACAAATTCAGATATCCAGGTGGTCACCACCTGTGCCTGTGGAGGAACCACTCAGTGCTGAGCACCTTGAAAGGATGCTCCAAAACTCCTCTCACACCCTCCTCCTTGTATTGCTCTGGGGGTCCCCAGCTCCCCCAGCCAAACTCCATCCAGCTCTGGCCATGCTGTGGAACAGTTCCTCCCGTCTGCATAGATATCACCATCTCCCACCAGCTCAGAGGGTGGGAGGGTTCTCAGCACCTTCTTTCACCCCACCAGCCCTGTCTCTGTCCCTGCCGTGGGCACTGCGTTACCCGCAAAGCCACCCTGTGCTCCTTCAGCTGCGAAGCACTGGACACAGACACCATTCTCCACCCCCATAATTAGGCTCACAAATAGCTAGCACCCATATGTTTGTTTCCAAAAACCAACTCTGGAAATACAGTCCTGACAACACATCCTTCAGCAGCAGAAACATGCCTGCTTTCCCTTTGTTGCCTGCCTGTTTATATACCCTCCGTCTTCACAAAATATGGAACTGTGACTGCACCACTGATGTCTGTCAAGATTATGTGATTACACTAACCACCTTAATATGTATTACTTTACATAACAGCTAAGCAGACACTTCACACCCCAGCAAGCATTCAGCAGAGACAAGTATCGAGGATCTTAACATCAATGCATATTAAAACCAGAGTGACACAGAAAAACTTCTTGTAATTGGTGCAACTCAACCAGTTTCAATAGAAATTATCTCTGGCCCATAAGATACAGAGAAGCTGAGAAATGGATTAACTGAGACACGGGAGGAGAGGCACAAAAAGAATGGAACAAACATCAGTGTGGACTAAACTAGGCAGGAGAGATGAGATAGAGTACAGACCCTGAGCTCACTCTGGCAGTAGTCCCTGCCTTTTCCCACAATGAACTGCTATCTGCAGGGAAAAGAAACACAACAAAGCAGGCATAAATGTGCAGCTCCTATTCAATGCCAAAGCTGGTTATCAGCAATGAGGCCCCATGTCCCACAGAGTACTTGTAAATTTACTGTCGACTTTACCTGATGAGCAGATAGGTTCATTGTGTGGTTATCTGAGTAAAGACTGCCAGTTGTTTAGAGGCTCTATGGTATTGACTAAGGCTATGAAAATAAAATAAAGGGCCTGGGACTGAAAATATTAACCCTTTATGAGCCAGATGGACCACTTTGTGGATCATTCTATGTAGGTTCTAGTGCAGAAGTAAAAGGACATGATCCAAGCACAGTGGTTCATTTACGTAACTTGGCTAAAGGCCTGAGCCTGGAACATGGCAGGGACCTGGCTGCTCTCCAGCCAGGAGAGTGGGATGTATTAACACATGCCATTGGCAGTAGTTGTGCAATGAGAGGGATCAGTGCTGTGAACATCCAGACCCTGCTGCAGAGATGGCTTCCCCACCCTCTGGGTACAGTGGTTCCCCTTGCTGAAAGCACTGCAGGTAATAAATGAGACACAGAGATATTAAATTCCACTATATCCATTGGAAAGATACAGGGCTTCAGAGAAAACCCATCACCTTCTCTTCCTCTCCCCTTACTCGGGAGCACATAGGGAGCTAGTAGCGCATTGAAGCCCTGAACTGGTATCGCAGGAGGACCAGGTAGTCCCTGAGTAAGCCTCCTTTCTCCAGTGCTGGCCAGCCCCAGGCTGGGTCAGCTGCTTCTATTAATTCCACCTCGAAGTATACTGTAGATGCTAAAATACCAGCAGGGGGTAGTTCATGGTAGGGATTACATGCAGGCAGAGGCACCCCAGAACTATCTTCAAAATGAAAAATGGAGTTTACTTAGCTTTTTTAGGAGTGTTTTCATATAATATAGCAACAGAGAGGAGAAAATACTGAAATACATTCTTCCAACAAGCAAACCAAAGGTTAATGACAGCCTCTGAAAATTTAAACATCCACAGAGGTTTTTCCCTCACAAGGTACTAATTTGAAGTAAATGCATAGTGCACTTTCTAATAAAAAAATGTGTATTAAAACACAGTGGAGAACTTCACACAGTGTGGACTCCCACAGATGATGTGATCTCACTGACCTTTGCAGGGGAGAGGTCCCAAAGTCGAGGGAGGGCTATGAAAAGAGCTTCTTTGTGGAAACATTCCTTTATGTTCATATTGTTTCCTTGGAAAAGCAGTAAAACTTTAAAAAGGAAAGCTCAAAGAAACCCACTATCAGTTATTAAGGAAATTGGCCTTAATGTATAGATTTACATTTAATTTCAGTATTTCATAGTACTACCTGCAGAACTATTTTGATAATATAAGTTGGTGTTAGAGGAATGACAGCTCTCTGAAAACGCCTCCTTGAGAATCATCTGGTCACTGAAAAATAAAGGTATAACAAAAATGTGAAATTTATATCAATTACTCTACGCTATATATAAAATCTAGATACTAAAGAAAATAAGGATACCTAGTAGAAGAAACAGAAAGAGTGGGTGAAGTGGAAGAATGACATCTGCAGAAGTTCAAAGAAACATACAAGGAAGGTGGAGTGAGAGATGTGCTGCTTTAACTTACTGCTTAGTGAAACCTGTGGGGGAAGGATTACTTAGGCAACAGTGCAGGAGCATCCACAGCTCAGTAACACACTTCATGAGGAGGAACCTGAAGCAACTCACCCACATAAAGCCCTACAGTCATCAGACAGGGAAAAAACACTTGCAGTTCTTGCCAGAAAAATCTGGTGCAGTGGTCTCTTTGGCAACCTTCCCCATGAAAGAAAAAAACTGTCATTCCTGCTTGTCCAGTGAAAAATTTACAACTTATTTACAGACCCATTCTACTCTGAGGAAGGACAACATTGTGCATAAAATCTCACTTGGTAAAATAATTATTATCAGTGCTGCAGCCTTTGATAAATGCAGGCAAGTGGACTCTAACCACTCCTGACTTGGGCAAGTAAGCCATTTTCCTCTTTTTTTTCTTCAAATTTCTCAAAAATGGACACGTAGTGGCAGACCTCAGATCCTGGTGAGACACCATGCAGCGAAGGGGAGCGGCCATGTCAGCCCAGCAGTGCCAGAGTCACTACAGATCCTCTGGGATTACTTTCCATCCTGTTCACAGTTTGATCCCATTTAGCACAAGCAAATATCAAAATACTTTGTTTTTAAACAGAAGACTGAAGACTATTATGCAAATCATTCTTATCCTAATGCACAGGCAAATGATTGAATTACAGCAATAGGATTAGATGTTAATTTGTCAATATGATAGTTCAATTTAGATTATATTAAAAAAGAGAGAAAAGCTGACAGTGGAGTTTTCGTCTACCAGTCAAATGTTTCAAGGGATGACGTCTTCTCTTTCTGAAGAAAATTCCCCTAGAGTAGAGTAATGGACTAATTAAAGCAATTAAGGATGAAGGCATCAGGGGCTTCCCTCCAAATCACAGCGAGAAAGTCATCAAGGCACTGAGCCCTCTGCTTCCCTGATCTCATGTTGCCTGCAGCATGAAGGGAGGGGGCACACTCAGACCTTCTCCCCTTCCGGGACCCATTTTCCCAGAGATGGGCAAACAGAGTTACTGCCTCCCCCATACCTGCCTTTCTTGCAAGATGTCCAGCCCTAGGCACCATGCTGTGTCAGAGAAGAGCCAGTGCAGGACTTTACCCCCACCACCATGCCGAAGGCATCCATGGCATTTATGCCAAGGCCACAGTTTGCATGTCTATAGTGAGGATCACCCACCCATTCATGTAGTCCTCCAGAAGAAGCAGCAACATTTTCCTTCGGGGTTAAAACCCAGTACCATAAAATCCATGCTTCTCCCCAACTTGCCATGCAGTCCGTTCCCTCTTTATTGTCTCTGGTTGCAGAGTAAGCCTAGCCTGCTGCTACACCTTCAGCAAAGAAAGATCAGTGGAGGTGCCTGACTGCTCAAAGAGCAGTACCAGTAGCAGTAGGCTCTGATATAGCAATTCCTGTCTGACACAATGTAGCTTTTGATCTCTGGGTGCAGTTAATTGCTATCTATGCTGACGTCTGTAGAGGAGAAAAGAATCACAAGCAATTTTAGAAGTGAGATGCTTGATGCTTAATCTTGCACCTGTCCTAAGAACTGAAATGGGCTTTTTTCAGTGTGGATCATGCTGCACAGAGCTGCGGATGAACCAAAGGCAAAACATTTCAAATGTCAAATAGATTCAAATCCACTGCTCTCCTTCATGATAAAACGAGAAAGTCACCAGGATAAAAACAATAAGCTGTTTCAACCAATATACTCTCATTAGCAGCTTTCTTCATGTCTTGAAAATAAGGCAATAAATCATATACAGAATAATTGGAAAAAAACAGTTACATTCATTGTTCATTTTTGTCTTTTTTTCCTTTATCTGGGTAATATAAGGACAGCAGAGAGCCAAGCCTCACTTCTCCAGGGAGAAAAGCAATACTATTTTCAGATGGGGAAGGAAGAAGATAAAACAAGACACCCTGGAGAGAACCTAATCCAGGTTCAACTCCCACCATGTAAAACAAGTGCTGGAAAAAAATCAGCCTTTTGTATAGGAACTGTTTAGGTATGTCTCATGCTCCCTCATCCACAGTTGTAAGCTACAGTTATAAGCTCTGACAGATACCCTGTTATCCACCACCAGTTCTTTCCTATTCTCCTCAGTGTAATAATGACATATCTCAAACCCTTGAAATCCTGGCAATTTGGGATGGCCAAATTACTTAAGAAATGTCATATCAAAGCCCCATTTAGCCCACAGACTTCAGCCAGCCATAGATGGCAGTGAGGGTTCCTGAAGGGTATGTGAAACAGGGAAAGCACCTCTCCCTTGCTCCTGTGCTTCCCACAGTTTAGGACCTGGCTGTGCTGGAGGCTGTAGCCATGCTGCCTGGTTTGACTTGTGCCGTGCACTCATACTCCACCAGTTTGCATACCCCTCTCTCCATCCATTGATACTCTAATCCCCAACACAGAGGAACAACAATACAATTCTGAATCATGTGATAAAACACTTCCCTGTCTCTGCTTCAAATCTGACAACCAGCTTGCCCACTGAGCAGTGCTTGGATTCTTTTAGCAAACTCTCCGCAATGACTCAATCTGCCTTTCACTTTCTCCTGATCTAAGAGATCATAATTTTGTATATATAGTCACTTTTCCTCTGACAGCCTCAACAGAGAATTTCTTCTTAGTGCAATGAGCGATTTCAGCATCTTTTCAGAGTCAGCACTGGCTTTGGTTATCCTGAATAACCTTCCATCAGCTGTAAACATGGTCATTATTGGTTTGTACCACCTTCTCCAGGTCACTTAGGAATATGCTGAACATCAGACCCAGGACTGGTGTCTGTAGGACTTCCTCCTTGTTTACAAGGTGACTGCTTCTTCCAACTGTTTCTGTTTCTTTTCAGGTGTTTAGCCCACAGGTGACCTCTCCTGGGTTAGCCCAGAGGGTAATTTCTCCTTTTCCATAATAAATGTTATTTGTCAGGAGCCTTTCTTTCTTCCATAAGGCTGTGTTGAAAACTACATAGTACGGACAAACATGATCTGTATGCTCATGAAATCCTTCCAAGAGTTCTTGTCACTGTCAGATCTGATCTTCCTCTCAAGAACTATGTTTCTTTCCAGACCTCCAGCCAAATCTATGACTGTTACAAGCGAAAGCCTAGACTGACCACTAGCTCCAGGATCACTCAGCCCTGCTCAAAGCCTGGCATCACATTCCCACTGCCATCCCTGTAAACCCAGAGCTGACTGTAGCACAAGATTATACACAGTTAGTAATTCAGAAATTTCTTATTTGTGTCATGTGTTTTTTCAGGACTCCTGGGTAAACACCATCTGGTGCTGAGAATTTGCTAATGTTTAGTTTATCAATTTGTTCTAACATGCCTTTTCCTAACACCTCCATTTGAGGCAGTTCCTCAGACTCCCTCCCCATTCAAGGTGTCTTCATCATAGTGAATGACAATGTAAAGAATTTGCTCAACTTTGATGCAATGTTCTTCATTTCCACCAGTGTATCTTTTCACATGGGGGTGATTTATTGGCTCCACCAGTTTCTGATCATCTCTTTGGACTGTGGAATGGTTTTGAAGCAACAATTCAATACTGTTAATATTTATACATCAAAATGGGATTTTAGATGCATTTATACCTCATATTTATGCTGCAGAATTTACTACGACCATTTCAAATGGAAAACACCAGATGTAATCCTAGTACACATCCAGACACAAATGTGAATTCTTTTGAGTGTTTTCCAAACAAAAGCAATTTTTATGTTCGAGATCTACCAAAACTAACTGATAACCACCCCACAAGCCCACTATCTAGCCTTTAGTCATGTCAGACTTTTGCTATTGATGGAGATGAATGGAGTCCAGAACAGGAACTTTCTTTGTGTTAAATGTTCCATTCAATCCTGGAAAGTACTCAACAGGAGAAAGAGAAACCAAATACAAGATGAACCTTGCTTAGCTAGACATAGTGCTTTTGAATCCCTTGCTTATGTGAAGAGTTGTTAAGAAGATTTATGTGAAGTTGGTCATGAAAATTCATAACAAGTGTTTCAGTAGTGGAAGTTAAAATATTTATTAAAAACAGTGGATTGAAGAGAAAAGCTCATCCTTGATCAGTTTGTCATACATAAAATAAGCAATAAAGGTAACTGTCTATCATTTACTTAAAATCCCAACTTAAGCCCTCAGAAAAAGAGAATCTGGAGACAAGGAGCAGCAGCTTCTACAGCACTGAAAGAGAAGAGAGAGGCTTTTGTGCAGATGAGAGGGAAATGAGGAGAATGATTTATAAGTGCAGTGATTAATCTTCCACTTCATGTGGGAACATACTTAGGCATTTGATTAAATATCCAAGATAGGAGAACAACAGCTAATAACGTAAAATCTTGTTTTGCAACTGCTTACAAGCTCTCACTCTTTCTTCTGTGAAAGTGATTTGAATTTCAGATTATTGAGGTTTTGAATTTGGAGTTTTTTTCCCTAAATTAAAGCTGATATCTTTGGAATAAATTTAAGTGTAGAGGTGTGTAGTTTTATTTGCTAATTATCATTGTTTCTGTCTTCTCCTCCACTTCACCTGGTCCAGGAGGTAAGGAAATCAATCATAATGATGAGAAGCATGCACTTGGTCCCAGGGCAAAAGACCGTATCAGGCAAATTGATTGGGATGCTGTTTAGAGCTGAAATGTATCACTGTATATTCATCAGCACTGGGCATGATGACACAAAAAGAATATTATACATATAGAAATGGTTAGGATAATAAACCAGCAACCCATGCCTTGGAACATATAGCAACCCTTGCAAGTTCATCTGTTAGATTTCTCTGATACTCAAGGTGAAGGTATGGGTGGAGGAACCCAGGAGATCCTGAAGTAGCATATCTTCATGTGGGAAGATAATACCATCACACAACTATGAATGGTGGAGACAGATACTTAAAATTCTTTTTCATTAAAGACATTTTTAGATGCTTAGCTTTTTCCTTTCCTCTCTGTTTCCTGGGTATCATTTTAATGAATATGTATATTGCTGAATATTTTATTTATATAAGTTCACTCCTTCATCATAATTCTACCTTGTTACTAAGTGACAAGGCTGTGCTGTTGCTATGTTTTCTTCCTCAATAATCTTGTTCATTTGGTCCTGCCATTCTTCTCCCTCTCCTCAGCCAACAACCAGGAGAAACAGCTGGCATTGTTACAAGGTCCCAGGTTTCACTCAGTTTGGTAATTGCATGAGCTATGCTGAAATCATAGTTCTGTGGCCCCCTGAGACTTTCATACAATTACTATAGTACAAGTTGCAGCCTCCTAGACCTCCACCTTGCCAAACCAAGGAACTGAGTGATCTGCCACCTTTGGTGGGACAATTCACCTGGCTAGGAAACTTCACTCACACGTACCTCCATCTTCAGGCACACAGACACAGGCTTATGGAGCACAGTTAAGGCAAACGTGGAGGGTATCAGCTCAGTTGCAACCCCAAACCCGGGCACCTGTACGACAGAGTATTGGGAGAGGGCTTCACCAATCTCACCAAATCCTCTAGTCTACATCCCTTGCAAGGTGTTGACAAGATAAGGGGAAACCCTGGCCTTGGGTCTGCAGGGAGATGCTCTCTTTGTGACTGCTGTAGATCAGCCATCACAGCAGTGGGAGAAGAGTGGAGCTGCTCTGCACAACACAGCCTTGCCCAAGACAAAGCCTGCCCTCTGGGGCTACAGGGCTCTTTGCAAAGGAAGCAAAATTTCAGAGAAATGTGCCTTTTAAGGCCAGACAAGACCACAATTACCATTTAGTGTGATCTTCAAAATACCCTAGGACTAGTGCTTCACCCAATAATTCCTGTTCCAGATTTATTTGTTTTCATATGATGTTGACCTTGATACTATATTGCAATCTGCGTACAACAAGAAAAATATAGCTCCATATTTATAAAAGCTTGCCCTGTAGTGTTTTTTACTAATATATTCACACTTCATTCTCACATATTTCAGATTCTAATTAACAGCAAAACAATGGTTTCACTTAAAATTTAAGAAATATCCCGTGTTATGCAACTACAGCCAGAAAAAAATAAAATACAAACCCAGAAAACAGGCTGATATTTTTGCTCTCCTGCTTCAATTTGAAAAGCAGATGATCTGGTTTTTTTACAACTTCTTTAAGAGCATAGCTTTGTCAGCCAGACTCTTGATCCATGCCATTTTTTCCAGTTGATCTGCAGACCCCTTAAAATGAGTGTTTCTAATCCTGTTGTAAACCTGGACATGACAGATACCATCCTGGCAGATACCTCTCTAGCAACAACATCCATCGCAGCTGTGAGAGGCACGCTGGAGCAAGGCTTGTCTCCCTCATCCCACAGCATAATCCTAGGTTTTCACACACAGAAAAATGGTTTGTATCCTAGCCCAACAATCAATTCACTGAAACACCAGACCTCATTTTCCTAAGCTCCCTTGCACCCCTGTTATTTTTCCATCTCTGATAAAGCATAGTTCACTTTTAGTTACCATACTCCCCCCTGTCATACTCCTGGTTCTCTCATCAAGAATCACCATACAGGAGCTTTCAGGTCCTAACTGGTCTGGTTTAGTGTGGATAGCAATTAATGTTAGTTGGAAAAACAGGGAGCCAGAATTCAGTGATGCAGAGATTTCCAGTGTGGAAACAACTAACTTGTCTCATTCTTTGAAGTCCAATTCCTGGCATGTTTAATTTAAAACGAATATGTCTCCTGCTGAGTGGATAGTTGTCTTGAAATTTGGACTGAAGTGGTGTCAAGCTGCTCAGTGGTAATAAGTGGCACATTTGCCTCAGCTTCCTTACAAGAGGTATTTATTTTTGGTCTGAGAACTCTGAAGTTAATTTGGCTGCTAGTCCAATGAGATCTCACTCATGTACAGGTTTTCTTGCTTGAAAAACATGCAGAATATAGGTATTTATGAACAAAGAATCAATTGGTCATATTCAGTATAGTACTTTAAATTGTGCAACATTTTTCTCTTTCTTTCAAGCTGAAAAATGCATTAGTTTTTGTAGATATCCTCTCGAACACACCCTGTACTTTTTTCCTTCACTAAGACATAACACAATGAGTTCAGCTTGTACTATTTTTGAGAAGGGTACCAATTATTGTACAGGATAAAGCAAGAATTTTGCAGCATTTTTTAACAAAGAAAAAAAAAAGAAAACAAAAAACCAAATCTGAAACTAATGAGCTATTTCTCAGCTTCAATCTTATCAAGATATATATGACCCTTTTATCTCATATGCACCAGGCTTTCCCACCAGGCTTATTATCAAGGTATAATAGCACCTATCAAGAGTAATAAGAGCAACTATATAGAGTGGTCAGTTTAGATGTAATATTCAGCCTTATAGGGATGTCTCAAATAAAGTACCAGGAAAATTACAATTAAGTTCTGTCAGAGCATTTGCATGTAATAGCTAAAAAAAGAAAACGTACTTACTAAACCATAATATATCTAACAACTACAAAATGACAAAGTGGTACGAATATTTGATTAGGCTTAATAAAATGTACAATCAAGACCAATACCAACAACTAATTACAGGGACTGTTTTGACTGTTTTATTTTTTTGTACTTTAAAACCAGGTCACCATGGGCAAAAAGAAAAAAAATAAATAAATGGTGGTTTAACACTCCTTGCTTAAAAGAAGTTGGAGCTGGCTGCTTCTTTTCAAGAAAACCTCACTGCCAGATTAGAAGACAAAACATACTTTTAAGGAGTTTTAATATTTTTTGCCTGAGAAATAGTAACATCATCTGGATAAATATTATTTACGATGAGGCAGCACTATGAACTACACATACAGGAAAGCATTTTTTTCTAGTTGTCATTACCAGCAGCCCCGCCCAATCCCTCTTTCCAGCCTAATTTGGAAATTTTTCACAAGGCACCAGCCTGTGATTTCTTTTTTCCTGGAGGATCCCATGACACTACGGAAATAATGGTATGTTTGTGCCAGCCCCTCCAAACAATGCCAGCTGTTGCCAATGGATATTAGCAGGGAAAGAAGACTTCAGTTAGTGTGGGGAAGGGGGACGCACTGCTGCAGCCCAGGCTGACGTCTGGTCCCTGAGGACTGAGGTAGGTGCTCCTGGTCAGTGCCAGAGGATCAGAGGACAGCCAGAGCTAACCCAGTGCTGGTGTGACATCACCACCTCTGCCTGTAGGTCATGATCACTTTGAAGGCACTGCTCACCCATCTCTTGTGACTCCTTTAGAACCATATTCAGATGTGGTCACCTATCAGCAAAGTCTCC